>WIGN01000067.1:0-152231 GCA_014235955.1 Colletotrichum sojae
GTTGCCTTTGATACCTTGGTGCCCTGGGGCCCAGTGGGTCTGTATGTCGTATATCGTTATAGCCTCCCTAATCTCAATAATGATAGCTTGGAAGACAAGAAAGATGTGGAATACTGGATGCAAAAGCTGGATGAGATCAGGTGAAATGGAATTAATTTAGGTTGTTTGCTTCGATTTACCAATACAAGCAGGGTCTTTGAAGAAGTCGGTCCAGAAGCATCTGTCCTGAATCTTTCCTAGAGGCAAGCCAGCCAAACATGCATGTACATGCTATCCCTACATGTGTCTAGTGTTTATCCATTTGAAGTATCTCTCTCCCCATCAGTCGCAGCGGTACAATTGATTTGCAGCAGGTTATTGTCAAGGTTCTTACATTCGTATACCGGCGCCTTTCCACTGGGTACGGTCACCGTCACGTTCTCGGCGCGAATGTTGCTACATCGCTGTAGCAATAACACGGCACATTAGTATGTCTTTGAACCCGATTTCCCGTGGCTCTCTGGGGACTCACGTCAGGTGCGCTGCAAACCAGAGTTCCAGCCTGGGGATCCAACTTTGCCGACGTTGTACCGTAAATGTTCTTCAGCGTAATGTCGCTGATAGTCAGGTTGGCCTGTTGGAAGAATGATCATTAGTAACTGCTACTGCCCATGGCATCTTGGTAAGAGGGCAAAGCTTACAGGGTGCTCTTCGCAGAGGGTCTGGTTCTTCTGCCCATAGCACTGGGTGATCGTAATCGCCCGGTCGTTGTTGATGTTCTTGAACAGATCATACGTCACGTTCTTGACGCGGCCAAGGCCTCCACCGCCGTTGAGCAGCGTCTGGAAGGCGGTCTCGATGCCGGGCCAGACCTTAATACGCGCGGCGTCGCTGGCGTTTGCCATGGTGATGTTGTAGATGTACAGGTTCTCGACGATATCGGTCTCACCCTTGTATTGGCCGAGGGACCCGACACTCATGCCGTGAGAGCCCGTGCAGTCCATGTTCTGAACGACGACGTTGGTGCTGTTCGGCTTGAACGAGACGCAGTCTGGTGAGTCGTCAGGTCATCGGTCTTAAGAGCAGTGGGTTGTTGTCGCAACTTACCGTCAGTGTTGATGATGAACGAGTCTTGAATAACGACGCGGTCAGAGCGGTATGTGTCCCAGCCATCAGAGTTAGCAATCTTGACACCATTCAAGCTCTGCCAGGGATCAGCTGATGTACCACAGAGGTAAAGACGCGGGACAAACCTGAGCTCTCAAGTCCATGTTGCTGATCAGAACGTCGGTGCTGTTGGAAATGAGGTTGAACCACTGCATCTTTGTTAGATTGCACTACACACATATTGAGAGGAGCAGCGTACGTTGGGCGGGTTGCGCATCCGGAGGTGGGACATAGTAGCTCCCTTGGCGCCGTCAAGAGAGAACAGCATGGGCCTCAGCAGCTACGACAAAGCCGTGTTAGCCCAGGCTCCTCATCATCGAGTTTCAACCTTACACTCTTGTTGGTCTGGATCTCCTCCCAGTACGCCTGGCCCCGTCCATCGATGACCGACTTGTCGTTACCCAAGTCGCCGTAGATGTTGATGTCCTCGCCACCAAGCTTCCAGAAGACAGACTGGTTCTGGAAGTCGAACTTGAAGCTGTTCTCGGCCCAGTAGTACGGGTCGTCGTTGAACGCGATCTCGCCAGAGATGACGATGTCGATGTGCTTCAGGAACGTGAGGTCGAGAGGCGAGCTGATCAGGTACGACTTGTCGAACACGACGGTGCCGCCTTCGTTGCACTTCTCGAAGGCGTCGAGGACCCCAGGCGCGTCGTCGCGCTTCTTGCCGCACCCGGGCTTGACGTAGCAGTAGCGTCCCTTCTCACGTGGCGGAGAGAAGGGCATGGACCGGCCGGCGTTAAAGGGGGCTGGCACGACGTTCGGTCGCTCGGGGATGGCGGGCTTCGCCGAAGTGACGGATGCTGCCGAGGAGGTGGACAGCAAGGCGGAGGCCGCGGCCAGGAGACTCAGCGGGAGAGAACGCATGATGGCGACGGGTGAGTGTAACTCAAGAGCGCTTTGCCAAGATGTGCTACTCGACTGCGTCTCATTCTCAACATCAGTTCATCTGAACTCTTCTTCATATACTCAGACCCTGGAGATTATCAGAGTCGAATTGGGTTAGGTAAGAGGCTGCGGAACGGCGGATCATAACTTCCAATCTATAGACTGAGTGCAACAATACGTGGAAGATTTGTGGGGTTCATGTGAGGTTCGCTCGGTTCCGTCGGTGAAAGATATCGCGGGGGACCAGGGGGGTGTTTTACGTCTGCTGGTCAATCTTCCCCTCAAACGACAAATCCCCTCCTCGCATGTGTTGGTCAAGCTGCTGGTTAAAAGCGCTGCGGCTGAATGAGCCCTGGACCATGCAGGCGCCCGCTCCCCGCATCTCATGGCCGGTGGGATGCGTGGATGAAATGCGGAGAAGCTTACAAGGCGACATGGATGAGCCTGCGTATGGCCAGTTGCCCTTTTCCCGCTTCATTCATGATCTTCGTCGGAAACTCCCCGGGCTGGGTCTTGACCGCTATGTCATCGAACGGTTGAGTCGGCGCAGAATCTTGGCCCTGACGCCCTTGCTATTCAGGTCAGCTACCGCGACGAAGAAGTCGTGCTTGCAGACGACGTCGTCGAGATCGGTTTCGAACATTTCCCAGTCGAATCGGCGGACCAGAGTCGCCACGGCCAGATACAACTCCGCGTATGCGAGACTGCAGGTCGTGTTAGTCGGGCCCGAGGACGGGGTAGTGGTGATGATTTAGGCTTACTTCATGCCAAGGCAGTTTCGGCTACCTTTTCCGAACGAGACGAAGTACCTGTCGAATCTCTTCCCCTGCTTTTCCGCCTCTAGCCACCTGTCGGGTCGAAAGATGTGAGGCTCGGGGAAGATTGAGGGGTCCATCAAGACAAAATACGGGGTCTCGGAAACGGGTGTCTACGGGAAGGGATGAGCTCTTTATGATCGAGTACGCAGAGACGTGGCATACTCACACCTGCGGGAATGACGAAACCCTTGTATTCAATGTCGTGATGCGATATTCGCGGGAGTCTGGTGGTGACCCCGTACGAGAGACGAAGTCCCTCGCGGATCACGGCAGTCTGGGAGACAAGCTCAATCAGTCCGAGGACAAGAATCTTGGCAGAGGTCTTGAACCCACCAGGTAGGGGAGCCTTTGCAGCTCGCTCCACGTCAAGATCTGGGCGGCGCTTGGCATTGCCCTGTCCAGCTCGTCTTGCACTGTCTCGAGTGTTTCCGGCACGAATTTGAGATAGAAGAATATCCGGGCGAGGGTCTGCGCCGTTGTTTCGGAGCCTGCGCCGGTCAAGATCTCGGCCTCGTCGCAGAGCCTTTGCAGCGTTTTCTCCTCGGGCGGCAAGTCGCTGTCTCGCAGAGCATGGAAGATCGTTCGAGAAGATGACCCCTGCTTGGAAATATCATCCCTGCCGTCCAGAATGGGCTGCACGTGAGCCTTGACTCCCGCCTGCCAGCGGAGCAAATGCCCGACAGAAGGATTCATCGCAGACACAACGGACAAGGGAAGCCTCTTCATCACGGGCAGCATCCACGGGAACTGCCTTCCAAGCGCACCGCCCTCGAACGCTCCGATGATTGTTTGCTTCCACAGTAGTTTGAAGTCAGGCTCGTCGAGGTATTGACGGTCGCTGGCGAAAGCGTAGTCGCAGATGACGTCCATCGTCAGGGCCATGAAGGCCGCGTCGAGACGCACGACCTCACCAGCCTTCGCAGTCCCCGAGAACCTCGCCGACAGCTTCTCCACCTTGGAACGGACCAGCGGCTCCAGCCGGGTGACAGAGCGGACCGAGAAGAAGGGGTTGAGGGCCCCGCGGCGCAGGCGGTGGAGGCCATGCGGTACGGTCGAGAAGGAGCTCCCGTCGGCGCCCGCAAGGTTGGTCCACCAGCGGTACTTGTCCGACTTCCGGCTGGACGCGTAGAGCTCGTCGTAGAAGTCCGGGTCAATGACGTGCAGCTCGTGGGGGTTGATCCTGACGATGGGGCCTGCATGAAATGAGATGTCAGAAAGGATCCAATTGAGATATTATCGACCTGAGGTGAGACGGGCCATGTCTCTCGTGCATTTCTTGGATGCGCCATATGAACGTCCCTCGCTTTATCACATCCCAGTAGAACTCATTCCATAGCGTCACCGCCGCGAGTCGTGATCCTGGAAATTTTGATAAGGGTAAGAAGTAGACTCTGCGGATGCCCCCGACAACGACGTAAAGTGTTGCCAGGGCCCCGATGAGCATTAAAGCCGTGCTAATGTCCATATCGATGAGATCCGGGCCTTCAGCGACTATAATGTGTGATGGGGTCTGCAAGGCCAGCTCTCATGCAGGAGTTCTCATCTCATCTGCTCATCACACCTTGCAGGAGACCAGTGAGATTTTGATCGATGAGAGCGATCAGCGCACAGCTTCTGGTGACCCCGCTACCTGGTTGGGGGATAGACTCAATCCCATTGGAAAAGCGAAAACCAGGCGGTGAAAGAGAGCAAGGACGACTCAACGGGTGAAGAGTCGTGCAAGTCTCGCCCGAAAGACACTATCGACGCGCCATCCCCGATTCCTCTCACCTAGACCACCGCTAGCAGGGTTCAGCGTGGAGCAGAGCGAAGCCATCTTCGCCGTTCCCAGCAGCTCAATTGGCCAGGAATGAGGAGCGCCCGGCCAAGAGAACCTTCATCTGCCGTCTCTCTCGCCATGCTGGTCTCATTCACCGAATGCAACCCAGGGGCAGATGTCCCTCCGCAAAGGGTCCATCGAGGTCGCCCAGCCTGTCAGAACCCGTCGACTCAGACATTCTCCTCGTCGCGTGCCCTAGCACGACTCTCAAAAGAACCCCTCCAGATAACGATGTCACCTCCCCGCTCCCGCGTGCCATCGTCTCCCCCTTCCATCTCACCACCCAGCCGTCAGCATCGCGGAACTATCGGCTCAGACTCCCCTTCCCCATCTGTGTTTTGTGTGTCGAGATCGACAGGTCGCACGCACCTGAGCTAGTTCAAGCAATCCAGCTCCCCATCCGCATCCGGGCCGTTCCACAATGGCGTCCGCGGGTGAACCTTCACACACCGCCGAGGCGGCCGGCTCGCCCAAGTCTTTCAAGTCAGCCAAGTCGGCCGGCTCGCCGGCACGCTCACCACCACGCCCGCCCTCCGAGCACGGATCCCCTGCTGCGGTGGAAGCGGACCCGTCAACGGAAGAGGACGGGGATCAACCTCGATTAGAAGCCGAAGTAAGACCAATTCTCTTACCAAGGCCTCACAAGACTGACCCGTCTTCGTTCGGTAGTCCGATCTTGGTAGCGATACCGCTTCGAACTATGCCAGCGACGTCTCCGACACCGTGAGCACCACGTCGTCGATTTTCAACTATGAGTACGAGAACGGCCGGCGCTATCATGCATATCGCGCCGGGCAGTACCTGCTGCCGAACGATGAGACAGAGCAGGAGCGTCTCGACATGACGCACCACGTCTTCTTGTTGACCCTGAAAGGAGAGATTTGCGCGACTCCGCTGGAGAATCCCCAGAGGATTCTGGATATCGGCACCGGGACAGGTATTTGGGTATGATACTCGCTTTGACAGCTTTGGCTCCTCGATACAACCTAACAATAGCAAAGGCCATTGAGATGGGCGACATCTTCCCGTCAGCCGAGGTCATCGGTACCGACCTCAGCCCGATCCAACCAATATGGTATCAAACCCAGCGATGACAAGCTCCGAATATTGTTTGAGACCGGAAAGCTGACCAATCCACAGGGTCCCGCCAAACGTGCACTTCGAGATCGACGACGCTACGCTGAACTGGACCTTCCCCAAAAACCATTTCGACTTCATCCACGCCCGGACCCTCGCCGGCGCCATCCGTGACTGGCCAGCCCTCCTCCGCCAGTGCTACGAGCACACCCAACCAGGCGGCCGCGTCGAGATCGCCGAGGGGCGTGCCAACTTCTTCTGCGACGACGACACGCTCCACAAGGACTCGGCGACGTGGCAGTGGCTCAGCGAGTTCCGAAAGCTCAGCGGGCCGCTCGGGTTCGACATCGCGCCTGCGCTGCCCGACATGCTCCGCGCCGAGGGCTTCGAGGACGTCGAGATCAAGCAGCGCGTCGTGCCGATGGGGACGTGGCCCCGGGACAGCGAGCTGAAGGAGATCGGGCGCTGGTTTAGAGTGCAGTTCCTAGAGATGGCGTTGGAGGCATATACGCTGGCGTTGTTTACCCGAGCTGGGAACTGGAAGAACGAGGAGGTGCAAGTTCTCCTGGCTCTTGTCAGGGACGAGTTGAAGTCGGACAAGATCCATCTGTACACCTATACGTGAGTATCCCTGTCCCGCACACTGGAAGTTGATGATGCTGATGTTTGGAGCAGGGCTTTTGTGACTGGGAGGAGGCCTCTGAGTACGTCCAAGGATTGAGTTATCGGCTCAACGGTCGTTTGAAGCTCGATTAGACCATTGAAGAAGGCGAGTTTAATGGTTTCGGAGAAGTGAGTGTTGTTCGATGATACCAAAAAAGACACGATCTCTATTCGGTCAATTACTTTGAGATATTCTTGGTGACTCTACAAAATGAAACTTGTGCCGAAGCAGCGGCGCGTTGGGGTTGGGTATCAGACAAAACAAATACCAGACTCGGTCTCTGACGCCACCCATGATATGCCTGTCAATCTCGCTCGACTGCCGTCGCCATTACTCCCTGTGAATATAACCATCGCTCCTCATGGAGCACTCCTATCTGTTCCGCCGGTCAATTCTAGACCAATATGAACAGTCCTCTACGAAAGAAAAAGTAGGTAAGAGAACGCTAATGCGCTGAAAACATAGCTAAACGTATGAAAACTCGTTCAGAGTTCTAGTCCCCGATTTCACATCCTCGCGGTCCCCGGGTAGGGCTGCCCGCCCCATGTCCATCGCGCGTGATTGAACTGGGCCTGGGAAGACCTCCTCTCGGTGCGTGGCGGCCCGTTGACCGTGTACCTCTTGGGCCGTGGCTGCTCCCTCACGGGCGGAGGCCGGTGCGGCTTGTCCGAGCGGACGGGGCCGTGGAACTTGATGTTCCAGTCGTCGTACTGATTGACCTGAAACGCGGGTTGCGGTCGCGGGGGCGGGAACACGGGGATCGGAGCAGGTCTTTTCTCCCTCCTGTATCCCGCACTGCTAGGCCTTCGAAAGGTCGGGAACCAGGGCGGCTGGGGCCTCGGCCTCGTCGGCCGAGAATCATAGCTTACAGTCGTCGAATCGTCGTAGCTGTAGATGCTGCCCTCGTCCTCCGGCCGCGGGCGCTTCTTCAACGACATGCAGTACGCGGTGACGAGGACGATGACCGTGAGGGCGACGATGCCGCCGAGGATGGCGCCGATCTGTGCGCTCGAGAGGGATCCACTTCCCCGGCCGGGAGGCGGCGGGGCCGCTTCCGTCGGCGCGGGTTCCGGCGGGGGCTGGTAGGGCTCTTCACCGGGCACCGGTGTGGGCACACTAGGGCCCAGTGTGACGTATGTGACAAATGTCGTGGTCGGCCGCCGGATGGTCTGCGTGATTACGTGAACCCCCTCGTCTTCCTGTCGGGCAACGAGAATGAGGGGGTTTCCAGTCGGCCGCAGCGAGACCGGAGTTGGAGAGATGTACATGGCGGGATGGGGGTGGGGGGTGGACCGTTGTGGGCTCGAAGAAGCAGAAAGCAGTGAAACAAAGAGATCAGAAACAATTGTCAACCGGTGAAGTGAGACTCGCCGACACGGATGAGCGCCATGCTGGAACGAAAAGCCACGCGGAGAGAAAAAAGAAAAGCAACGAGGAAAAGTGCAAAACAGGGTCCTCTTATGACTGACAGGAATAGGAAGAATGAGAGGCAGAGAGACGGAGAAGCAGGCTGTGGCCCGGCGGGACGGCGTGCGCACACACATCTTACATTTACATTTGCCTTGCTGCTGCTGCCTTTGCTGCTGCTGCTGCTGCCAAGGAACAACCAACACATCGCTCTTCTGTCCTTCTCATGTATCGCGATACCTCCTCGACCGAACGTGTAGCTTCGCGCGGCGCACATGAACGCGACCACATCCCCACGAACGGGTGCTGCAAGCGTCCCCTGCAGCGCGACACAACCCATTTCAACAGGAATGAAACCCTTTGTCCTGGTCCGAAAGGCATAGACGCAGCCCAACTTGCCAGATGTGACTAACCTTGTTTTGACACTTGCTCTCTCTCACTGCCTGTGCCCGGCTACAAGGTGCGAGGGAAAGATGGGTTGTACGGCCTCCGCCTGACACATCCGGAGGCAGCTGCAAGAACGGTCTGCAGGTCATCGAAATGGAAGAGGGGGGGAAGGCCTGGCCAACGGGAGATGGACAGCGTGGTGTCATAAGCCTGCAACTATGCCCACATGATATGTACGAACCTCCCCCCCCGGTTCCTTGGGCTCCCAGCGAACCCTCCTCCGATAAACAGAGAGAAGACCAGTTAAAATAGTGCAGTGAAGGACGAGCGACGAGCTGGGAAACAAACCTGAACTGGCGATGCTGATGGGTGGGCAGATCCACCAATGGGCGCGAAATCGGTTGGGCTGAGCTGCAGGACGGGCCAAGGGCCGCAACCGAACCAATGCGGCATCGTTGCCGGACATGCCCATCTGCAAGTACCGCGCAGTAAGACATCGTAAACACACACACACATACGTCCACACGCACATGAGAGAGGTGGAGTGGGAGGGGACTGGAGGGGTAAGGTGGAGGGGGGCGCGGCCCGTCGCTCTGGCTCCGTTGTCATGCGAGGTCCTTGATCCTTATTAGTGTGCTCATGTGGTTGAGCCCGGGGTGAGACAGAGGGGATATATCAAACCACGACGTCGTCTTAGTTGGCATTGGAGGATCCGCGAAAAGATAATCCTCCTTCGCGCATGCGAATTTGGCCCCCCAAACATGAACGACCAGACTGAAGCGCAATGCCCCCATTTGGAGTCACAACTTCGGACCGGATAACACGGGCATGATTAGTGTCCTTTTTAGGTGCAGCGGTGATACGCGTATGTATACTTCTGCCTTTTGTTTGTTGTTGGTCTTGTTGCTGTCATCACCAATGACAGGCTTGCTGATGTGGCTCCTACATATGCGTGTCGATGTGTCGGTACACACGGATGAGAGAGAAGCGAGCGAAGAGGTAGGTCCCGACGAAGTTTTATTTGCTACCGCAACGGATGACGCGATGCCGGCCCCATCGCTCACATTTCCAGGTGTCGTCACGTCCTTGATCGTGCTCGATCGATCCTTTGCATCCGCGAACTCGAGGCGTCATTTTTCTCCCTTCACCCTTTCCCCACCCTCCTGAAGAACACCCGCTTGATTATAGACAGTTGATAGCCCCTCCCCAAGGGGAAATACAAAAGACCAAACGAGAATTACAATACAATGCCGTCGCGTTGTCCTCCTTGTGCGTGTGGATGTTGCGCGCGCGGGAAGTTGACCGGGTTTGCAGAAACATCCGCGGATCCCAGAGGAAATAGAAAGAAGAATGACCAAAGAGTAACAGAATTCGCGTTCGATTCAATCGGGGAGAGGAAAACCAAAGGCGAGCGAACTTCCAAAAACTTCTCTGACAGAGTATCATTGGCAACATCTGGAAAAGGTCCTCGAGTCAGCTTCTTCCAAGTTCCATGCGAGTTTCGTTTCAAACGGGTGGACTTACTTATGCTTCGATCGGGACCCCGAAGAAACGAGATTATGCGACGGCTATTTTCCCTCCCAAGAATGAAACGCGCGAAAAGAGAAGAAAACACCACGCAGAAACACATCGTGTCCCAACTATGCCCGGACCGCTCTTCTCTTCCCGTTCTTGCCGCCGCCCTTGCCCTTGCCTTCGCCGCCCGCACCGCCGGCAGCACCACCGGCAGCACCACCAGCAGCTCCGCCGCCGCCCTTGCCCTTGCCCTCCCCACCGCCGGCAGCACCACCGCCGGAAACACCGTTCTCGACGACGATGCCGACGCCGGCGCCCTTCTCGCCCGTTCCGAGCTGGACCTTGGGGCCCTGGGTGAGTGCGACCTCGGCGAACTTCAAGGCGCGGTCGAAGCCGCCCTGTCTCTTCTCGATCTTCCTGCTGGCGTCGTTGCGCGTCTTGAGGCCCTGCTGGACGGGGGCGCCGGCGGCCGCGGCGGCTGCTGCTGCGGCTGCCGCGCCTTCGCCGCCCTCTTTGCCCTTGCCACCGCCCTTGCCCTTGCCGCCGCCGGCCTCGGCCTCGCCACCACCGAACGTGAGCGCACCATCACCGACTACCAGGGCGGGAGAGTAGGCGCCGAGGTTGATGTTGAGCGGGGCGGGGATGGCGTTGATGCCCATGGCCAGAAGGGCCAGGGCTGCGAGTGTGTTGGTGATCTGCATAGCTGCGGTTGAAGAGTGTCTGTTTGTCTGGGTATTATTCGTTTTGGCGCAGCCGGGTAGGTAACTTGTCGTCTCTCCTGAGAGGATTAATAGAGCTGGTAAGAGATAATAATATGGGCCTTCCGTCAAGGAGAGGGAAGTCGGCAGCACTAAAACAAACAGCACAGCTGAAGTGGGAGGAGAAGAGAAGAAGAGAAGAAAGAGATGGAGACAACAAGCACACGCGTCAACGAGTGGCAAGGCAGCGGGGGTTGGGAGGGAAAAGAGTCGTAAATGAATGAATTCCCAACCCGCGCGCCAAGACGAGGTTCAAATACTCCAAGTGGAGAAACCGTCGCCACGAACGAAGGAAACACGCGCCAGAAGGGTAGCGAGGATGAGTGAAGGAGTGCGTGATGGAGGAGAGAAAAAAAAGGACAGGGCTCAAGACAGAAGAGACCGCCACCACCCGTGAGACGCCGTCATGCGTGTCAAGAGTCCCGGCACGCCAAGAACCAAGCGGTCTTTCGTCAAAAATAGAAGCCTACTTCCTCTCCAGAAACTCAGGGATTGTCTGGCGAGACGGGATGATAGGCGATCATAGCACTTGTCCGCCAGCCAGTGCCCACCCGTCGTCGAATACCGGTAAGTAAAGCCAGTCGTGGTTTAGCGCGAGGGGCAAGAAGAGCAGAGCCGCGGTCAAGAAGGGCCGGGGAGTCATGTGGTTGTGCTGCTGCGACGGTTGCAACGGAGGTTAGAGTCTGAGCGGGAGGTGAAACGATCCAAGTCCCAAGACCGACATCGACAAGGTCACCCCGAAACCAACAAAAGGCTTGGCGTCAGGTCTCGACGCTGTCGAAAATAGTCGGGCTTTTCAACGGCTTTTTGCAGATTCTTCCGTCTTGCTCGCCAGTTGTAAAGATAGATGAAGCTGGCGTTTTGGATTGCGAGCAGGCGGGTTGTCTATCGCTCTCAGGGGGCGAAGGAGTCGAAGAAGGATCTGCGACTCTGTCACATACCACCAGCCGCATGTTCGTTTTGACGATTGATGACCTCCGAAGGAATGAAGAGTCTTTCGTCCCGTCAATTCCATACCCTACGTTCAGCCCAAAGAGTCTGCCTCGTCAGGCTTGGCTGACCCCCTTTCTCGAGGGCCAAGCCCGTTTCCCAAGACATCGCCGACATGGTCGACATGGACCCGGCGGCGCATCGATCGAAATACCAAGACGGGCCCCCAAGAGCTTCCAAGAGATCTCGGGCTAACAGATCTGCCCCGTCGCCCGAGATGGCGTAGCATACGAGGGTATGCTTTCCCCATACCAAGCCCTGTTTCCCCAGGGCCAAGACCTGATTGGACCGGACGACGTTTCCCTAGTGCCCTCTCTACGAACGCTACGCAAGGAGGGGAGAAAACTTAGTTGCACACCGATCCGGCTCGATGGGGTCGGCTCACGCGAGAGCGAGTCGGGATTCTTCTTCTTTTTACTGGGATTCAGCATTCGGGAAACAGAGGCTGTCAGCGACGATCCGACACTGACATCCCTTGGAGTCGACCCGGTCGCGTGGAAGAAAGCGAAAAGTCTCTCTGATGGTCGCGAGCAGGCCCGTGTGTGTATTCCAAGGACTAGCCGGTGGTGAACTAGAAGCCCCTGTCGGTCATGACACTTCCTGTCGTGCCATCGACTACCTACCGTGGTCGGGATGATGTGTGCGAGAGGGAGGCAATTCGTCGCTGATCGTGTCTGGAGCTGCCCCGGAGTGATACCGAGACAGTCCCACCGTTCCTCCTTGAGTAACCGGACGTACTACCGAACAGAAACACACTTGAGATGTGGCTATCCCTCCCCGGTCCTGCGATCTGAAACCCCTTGCCTCAAAACGCTTCTGCCGGCGGCTCCCACTGGAACCCCCGTGAGCACGACTCGATACAAGACTGCCTTGATTTCCTCGCTGGCCAACCATGTCGCGCCGTCCGGGATGAGAGTCGTGCTTCGAGTAAAAGTCATGTGGTTTTCACCTCATCTTGCGTTGGCTCAGTGATAAACAAGGCCAACATCGTCAACTTGCATGAAGACTTGTATCAAGGCTGACTATGGGCAATCCAAGATTTGTCGATTGTTGCTTGACATGTGCTTTGTTGAATAATCAAGCCATTAGGCTTTGATCACCCGCGTCTTCTCACGTCCACCATCCTTACCCACTTCCCGCGAGAGTTGCCGCGCTTGCACGAACCACCCCAACATCTCGCTGCGGGTACAGAAACCCGGCCTCCTGCGGACCTGGCCCCCTATATCAAGATCGTGATATACCTCGAAGGCTTTCCCAAAACATGTCCTCATTGAGCGTTGGCAGTTGCAGAGCCCTTCCGGTTGCCAAGACCTGACATCGAATGCCTGTCTAACCGAGCTGGGAGTTCGTGGAGGAGCCAACGTTTCACGACGGCCAGCAACGACGATGTAAGAGAATAGCCGCGACCAGTTTCAAGACTTGATCCCCGAGTGTCTCCTTCTGCATGACGCTTCCGAGCCGCCAGTTGGATAAGAATCCCCCGTGACCTATCCGCAACCTACGACACTGGTCCGTTTGGTGATGTAGATCCAGCAACCAACCTGCAGCTGCCAAGGCCGTCGGTATGCGCTTGTGATCCATCGCCCTCCGCTGCCTTCCGATGCCATTTTTGGACTCACTCTAACACTTTCACGATGGAAGATTCTGGTGTTCTGATCCAAAACACGGCGTTTCTATTGTCTGTCCGGCTGAGGAACTATGAACCATGTGTACCTAGGCTACACCGTGTGATGGAAATTTTCTCGCCACGTCTAAGTCTCTCCACGCAAACAAGTGCCAAATAGTTATGAAAAAAGCAAAAACAACCCAAACTGACAAAGTTCCTCTATGACCGCACCAGTGCCAACATGAACATGAGAGCTCAACTCGCGAGTCGAAGCAAGCCTCGACTAGCTTAGGTCGAGTTGCGCGCGCGGTCGATCATCTCAGCGCGGGCGGTCACCTCGCCGTGCTGCTCGAGGGGCCGCAGGTTCGTGTATTTGCGGTAGATGGTAGGGTCGTTGAAGACCTCGATCATGTGGTCCAGCAGGGGCTGGAGCTCAGGGACGCAGATGTAGTCCTTGAATTCGCCGTCGTTCTGGCGCTCGTCGTCGACGGTCGGCTCGAAGAAGGAGGTCGTCTTCGCCTCGTTGGTGATGAGGCGCATCAGCTTGCGCGTCTCCCTCTCCAGGCGCTTCATCCGGCACACCCTGCAGCAGGCCGGCAGCGCGCCGCCCTCGGGCATCGTGCGCGGCATGCTCGCCATCTCGGCCATGCTCTTGGGCATCGGGAAGCCCACCCGGCCCGGGTCCGGGCAGCTCAGGCCGCACCACGAGTGCTTGCCGAGCCCCTGCCTGCAAAAGGGGCACTCGGGCCTCTTGGAGTGCGGGTTGTCGGCGGGGCCGTTGGCTGCCGTGCAGATGCGGTTGACGCACTCGTTGCACAGCATGTGGCCGCAGTGGAGGATCTTGCCCACCCTGCCCGACGCGTTCAAGGTCGCCGACATCGGGTTGGTGCAGACGGGACAGGTGACGATGAGGTCGAGCAGCTCCCCGTCGCTGTGGAGCGAATGCTTGAGGATCGGCCAGAAACACTCGCCCTGGGGCGCCGTCTCTTTCGTCGCGCTTGACATGAGTTCAGCAGCAGCACGACCATCACCGCGACCACCGCCTCGGCCATCACCACGACCTTCACGACGACCACGGGCTGGGGCGGCCGGGAAACTCCATCCGCTCGGCCCACCGCCCGGAATCGCCGACATTCCCAGGGCGTCGAATGCTCGCTCCATCGTAGCAATGTCGGGCGGCTGCTGGGGGCCGTTGGGGCCGGTATAGTACATGCAGTCGGGCATGCGTTCGGCCACCTCGCCGGGTCTGGGGACCCGGTGGAATTGCTGAAGCTCTCCAGACGCTATCTGGCGTTCAATCTCGAGGTCCCTCGGGGTCTTGGGGGCGCCCGGGGGGTGGGGCCAGGCGCCAATAATGGGGGCGCCGGGGCCGCGCTGGTACCGGGCATCCCATCCGGAGTAGGGTCCTTCACCCGGTTCGTAGATGATAGTGTAGTCGGAGTCGTCGGAGTTGTCACTTCGTCCAGAGACCGACCCGGTCCTGGAGACGGACCGAGTTAGTCCGGAGATTGTTCTAGAAATAGAGCCAGACCGAGATCGCCCAGAAGTCGACCTGGCGTGAAAGTCGGACTGATACATAGAGGGCGCATGGGTCGACGGCGGAGCCATGGATGGCGCATAGCGCGATGACGGTGCCATAGAGGGCGCATAGCGCGACGACGGGGCCATAGAAGGTGCGTAGGTCGACGACGGGGCCATGGAGGGCGCGTAGTGCGATCCGGAGACCGACCCAGAGCGCGACCCAGAGCGCGACCCGGAGCGTGACCCGGAGACCGACCCGGAGCGCGACCCGGAGCGGGAGATAGCACCAGGTCGCACTCGCGGAACGCGTGCGTGCATAAGATGGTAACTGCCATCGACCATTTGGCGGATTGCTTCATCAGACGGTACACAGTTGCCGTACCCCCGACGTATACGGGCCTCGGCAATCTCCTTCATCACCCGTTCCACCTCTTCCATGTCCCCCGTAAGCTCTGCGGCGTCTACTCTCGCCTCTTCACGGGCATACTGGGCTTCCTCGGCGGTCAACTGAATTCTTGGTCTTGATGCCATGGTCGATGTCGAGAATTTGTCGAGAATTGTTGGCGCTGGTGTCAAGTTGATCTGTCTTTTTTCTTTTTTTTCTTTTTTTCCTTTTCTTTTTCCGGAGGTGTTGTTGTGTTTTAGTCTGTCGGCTGAATGCTGCGATGACGAGTTAGAACTTCAACGCTGTGGACCGAAACGTCGACGCCTTAAGTATTCCCTCGACATCGAGAAGACTCGTCCTCGTTTTGGACGTTCCTCGAAATAGCCAACTCCATTCGATTGTCATGCCTTTGCTCTCGAACTCGACGTTCTTTGTCAACCAACACGAAGGCAAGCAGGGTCCTGCTCGAAAACGTCTATGCCTGCGCTTTCGACACAAAGATGGAAGAAGGGGAAGGCCCCAGTCGTTTATCTGCATAATGGTTAGCTAGCGATCGTATGCCTGAGCAGTGACCGCGATGTACCCTGTGCTCGGCCTTCTTTGTGTTGTCTTCTTCGCCCTGCTTCCCTCAACATGTCGCCTCATTGAAGTCAGGGCTCCCTGTAGGTTGGGACCGTCCAAAGCGGACGCTCGAAACATCCCTTCGAAAACCCAGCCTCGTCCTCTCGAGTCTAGAATGCGCTCCATCTCAACCCCTACGAAATTTGATTTCTCGACTCCTTGTCAGTCCGAGGCTCTGAACCGCAACCGGGCGGGCTGTTGTCTGCCTGACAACCTGGAGTCTGCAGACCCTTCGTGATTGTTTCTTTTTTTTTTTCCCTCGCTGGGGCGCTTTCTCCAATTTGCCAAGTCCTTCTGGAAGAGAGAGCAGGCGGGTCATGACGCCAATTCTTGGGGTCAGGTCTCCAAGACATTGGCGAGCATTCCTGGGGTCGTCCCTCCACCAGAACTCTCACACAGCCACACTTCGCAGAGACAACCAAAAATTTTGGATGCCAATTCGCCTGGCCGTGCGGTCAAGAACCTAAATACCTGATTTCCCGAGCCGAGAGCCGTTACGCGTCAGCTGTTGCAAACGAAGCGGCGGATGGCAGCGTGGATTTTCCGACAGGGTTGGTTCCCTGAGGCGAAATGTAGCTGGGAAAACGTGCTTTTCAGCTTAGTGGAACCGCCCGCCGAGCCGCCGGCGCGGTGGGGTCCCGGCGGGAATTATGTTATGAAAACTCAGAGTTGCCGTCATCGAACCTCACCAAGCTTCCTCATTCCGGCTCAGCCCTACGGCGACAAGTCGCCTCAACTCTCTGACGTCAATTCAGAGTTCCGACGAGCCGGAGCCGTCCTTGGACGGTTCATGCGGTTTCCCTTGGCTTGCGGGTGATTCTCGCCAGGCAACGCGTCACGTCTGTGGAGGCGGAAAGTTGAAGACCCTGAACGAAACATGGCCATACCAAGGGGGTTTTAAGTAATGCCATTCACCTGGTGCCTGTCAATCTTTCTCGACCCTGCAACCTTCTTCTCGATACCCCCAAAGCAGCAAAGTTCAATCGGAGCATTCTGAATAATTGCATCCCATCCCCTGTCTTTCCTTGCAACCTTAATCGACGGCCGTACGTAACGGATACCACAGACGGACGCAGGTACACATACACAAATTCCACCATGTCCAAGGTGCAGAAATACCCCGGCCCCGACGCCCGGGTGGTGCGGATGATCGTCCTCGAGACGGACACAGCGCACCCCGACACGCACGCGGAGAAGGGCAGCTTCGGCGACATCCTGCACAGCCACTTCCAGAATGCCGGCGCGGACCACGACCCCCCGCTCGGTGTCGACACGGACCAGAGGTTCGTCGTGGAGGAGAAGGGCGGCAAGATCCCGACGTTCGATGAGTTTGACGACTACCACGGCGTCCTGATCACGGGCAGCATGTACGACGCCCATGGCGACAACCCGTGGATTCTAAAGCTGCTCGATCTCCTCAAAGGTACGTCGTCAAATTCCTCCTCATCCCCCCCGCCCCCCATCAACGAACGCGCTTGCTGACCGGGACCTCCAGAGCTATGGCAGCGCCGGCCAGACCTGCACTTCAGCGGCGTCTGCTTCGGCCACCAGATCCTCTCCCGCATGCTCGGCGCCGAAGTAGCCCCCTCACCATCCCAGGACTGGGAACTCGGCCACAGCAGAATTGACCTCTCGCCCGTCGGAAAGTTCCTCTTCCGAACGGACGAGAACAGCGTGTACCTGCACCAGATGCACCAGGACCACGTCGTCGAGCCGCCGGCGCCCGAGAACTCGGGCGGCCTGCTCAAGCCCGACACGCGCGTCGACGTCTGGGGCCATAGCAGCCACACGCGCGTGCAGGGGCTGTACATCAAGGGTCGCCTGTTCACGACGCAGGCGCACCTCGCGTTCGACGAGGACATGGTCAAGAGGCAGATCCAGATGCGCATCGACAGCGGCGGGATCCAGGACCTAGAGCACGCGGATCGAGCTGCTGAGACGGCAGACCTTGAACACGACGGAGATATGGTCGCTGCTGCGATCTTGAGATTCTTCCACGGCGATGATGACAACGTTGAGTAGGTAGATCCGGTTCCAGTGTAATTGTATTATTAGACTAGTTATGGGTTTTCAATAACGAAATGAGCAAATGGCGTAATAAGACACACGAGGTGCCGATACTTGCCTCACCTTGGGTATCCATATCATCAGAACAGATATACACGCAGCCTGCAGCCAAGGTTAATTTACATCGACCCGTGAGATTCGTAGACATCATCGGGACTTCATACGAAGTGCGGCACCGAAGCGAGGGTGAAGCACGCAGCAAACAGCGTCGTCTCCGCGGCAATCAGTATCCTCAGCCAAAACCCGCGGTCCACAAGCTCCATTTCCAGGTCCCACGTCCTCTTGCCCTGGATCTCCGTATCGCGCAGGTTGAGTCTCAGCTCCACGTTACCCTCCGACATAGGGATGAACTTCTCACATACCCGGGCCTCGGGAGGGTCTACGCGTTGGATGGCGTTTGTGATAGCCTCCGGGTCCTCTTCCAGCTCCATGGTCGAGATCCTTTCCGCGGTGAACCGAAGGTCCCGCCCGCCGACCCAAAAGGTCACCAACACGATGTCGCTCTCGGACCGCCCCTTGAGCAGCAGCGTCCACCGCCTATGCCGCCGGAGCTGCAGAAACAGGGCCGAAGTAAACGATTGCCCTTCGCGGAATTCGTGCTGATAGCTGTAGCAGCGCAGCGGGCCTCTATCTTCGTCGGCCGTGAATATCCCGCAGAGGTAGTATCCCTCCACCGTGGTGCTCCTCCGCGGCGTCAGGGCGGTCGCTCCGATGTGCAGCGTCTCCAGGTATGCGTCGTCGTCGTCGTCGTCGTCGGCCTGCCGCTGCTGGCTCCGTGAAGGCGGCTTCGAGCCCCAAGGGTTGTCATAGTATCCGATCTTGAGCTCCGACGTTGTGCGTATCCCGCAAATCGGCGAGCTCCTTCCCCTCGGGATCGGCAGATCCGTGAGCTCCGAAGGCTGCGATCTTGCGTACCGGTTGCCATCTTGGAGCTGGAGGTACAGACCGACGACACGCTGGGGATCGCCACCGACACTGCAGTTGAGCGGGAGGATGACGGAAGCCGCGTGGCCGCGGAAGATGGCTTTGTCGAAGATTCCGCGGGGATCGACCGGCTTCGTCCTCGAGACGAAGTGGATGCCACGCTTGGAAACATCCACGGGGCTACGCGGCCAGACCTGCAGTATATTATCGCTCCTCGGGCTCGTCTCCCCACGGAAGCTATGATACGACCAGTCGCGAAAGTTGGCAAACTCGTCG
This sequence comes from Colletotrichum sojae, assembly GCA_014235955.1. Lineage (NCBI taxonomy): Eukaryota > Fungi > Ascomycota > Sordariomycetes > Glomerellales > Glomerellaceae > Colletotrichum > Colletotrichum sojae. The sequence goes on from WIGN01000067.1 coordinate 18,870, forward strand.
GGCGACCGCGCGAACAAACCACGGAGCGGCTCTTCCGCGGCAGATTGCTTCGACGCGCGCCATGCGAAGAGTGTGTGGTCGTCGGACTGCTGCAGGATCTGCTCCTGCAACCTCGTAAAGGCGTTAGTGCGCTCGCCGTACAGCAGCGGCATGTTGACGTCGAATATGCCGAGCAGCGAGTACGCAACATCCTCGTCCCGAGTCGTCTTCCTCCCCGCCGCCCAGCTCATCCGGCGCCCGACGCTGACGCGCTGCGGTGATCCCCCCTTCAGTACGAACTCGTCAATCCCCGTGATGCCCTCGAGTTGGTCGACGATGTCCCGCTTCTCGGCTAGCTTCCGCCACGCCGCGTTGTAGAAGACCACCTTGCTCGGGGCGATGAGCTCCTGCAGCGTCCACCCGCGGCCGAACCAGCGGCTGCTCGCAAAGGTCGACGCCGAGCCGGACGCGCGGATGTCGTACATCCTGGTGTCAAAGACGTCCTCGAGGTGGGCGTAGCAGACGCTGGACTGCTGGTACCAACGGTACATGGAGTTGATGGCCTCCCCGAGCTCGGCACTGCTGGTCTTGTCGATGCAGCATGAGTCCACCCACGCGTACTCAAGCCCGTCGCGCTCGGCCTGGCGGCACGTCGCCTCGATCTTGCCGAACGCCCGCCTCGACGGCAGCCAGGGATCGTTTCCCTGCATGTCCTGCAGCGTGATCTCTCCGGTGCCCCACGTGTGCGACAGAATGGCGTAGCGAGGGATCTTTCCGATGAACTCCTTGAGTTGCATCGTGGGGGTGTGGATGAGACGCATCATCGTGCTGTTGTCGCGTCGCGCTTTCGCGCTCCTTCGTCTTCTTCTCCCTGGACGCCACACTTCGAGAGCGGTGACAGCATGAGCTTGAACCGCGATGTCTGGGAGGCTTTCGTCATGGAGAAGGAATCACAATTACTGCGAGCGACGATGCTGAGAAATCAGACCAGGCTGGGCTGAGATGTTGGATGCATGGATGGGCATGGATGATGCGCGCAGCACCTCTTTATTCGACCATGTCAGTCCCCGCTCGTCGAGGCGAACCAATCAAGACTTGGCAATTCTCAATAACTATTCTTAGCTCTGGAGATTGTCAGTTTTGTTGCCATATAATCCTTATCCGTGGACGACACATTTTCAAGGGAAGACGACTTGACGCTTCCAGTTCCATATCTGGTAGGAAACCCCTTACTCGCCTTAAACAGTCAGCCAAACCGCAACAGCCCGCCCTCAACATGCTCGGACGCAGAAGTACCTCATCGAGAGACCCCTCGTAAGTTGTGTCGACCTGCCAATGACCTCGAACGACAAAGCCTCACTTGACCCCATCTCGGATTCGCGAATAGGTCATTTCATCGTTCTCATTATTGCTGCTGTCATTACTCGGTCTACTTCGTCGTCTCCTCCGTGATAGACCATTTCGTCTCAATCGTAATCGCCTGCGCATTTCTCGGCAACCTCAGCGTCGACTCCGTGTCCGAGACATCGTCCTCATCCTGGTCGTTGGCCGAGCCCCTCCTCGCGTCGCCCCGGCCAACCGTCGTCGTGAAGTGCGACATCTTCTTGCCGTACATCGTCTCGAGCGGGATGCCGTTGGTGAGGTCCTCGACTAGGTGCTCGTGCTTGCACGACTGGCTGTTGCCGCCGAGCCGCGAGACGTACTCGTCAGTCTCAAAGCGGCGGTGCTTCCAAAACGCCCACAGAGGCAGGAGCATCGGCAAGCTGTTGCAGAGGATCGTAAGATGTGTTTCGAGGACAGTAAGGAACGTAGTGAGGGCCATGTTCCTCATGACTTGCGCCAGGCTGTGCACGTCCAGCATGATGACCAGCCGGACAACCGATGCAATGATTGCGCTGAAAGGTTGTTAGTGTCTGTATGTGACCAGTTGCTTCCTCGAACCTCGTCGGCAAGCAGGCACAAAGCGAGCACTTACATAAAGTTGAGCAAGAAGACTGCGCTGAGACCCCATCGCGTCGAGATGCTGACTTTCCGCAGCGTCCAGATAGTGTACAGGGGAACGAGCATAATGACGGTGTTGGTGATGCAGTTGAAGAGGCCAGTCGACAAGATGCTCGCCTCGTGTTCCCGGCAGATGTCCGGGTTCGTGGCGTGCCACTTGCCGTCCTTGATGTGGCAGACGAGCACCGTCTGGAGGACATTGCCGATGCCCCACAGAACAACGATCACAAAGGTCGCCCTCGTTGCGATGCGCATCGGACGGCTCGTGAAGACTCGGAGGTAGAAGAAGAGAACGCTGAGCTTTGTCGTCAAGCTGACCACGCCGAAAATCGTTTCGAAGGGAAGAAAGAGCTGACAGGAAATGACGTTAGAATAGCCCATCGAGAAGTGTCGTCCCTATATCTGATGTCGTCTAGCAACTCACCGAATCTACAAACGCCCAGTTGTCGCCAATCTCAGACAACTGATATCCAAGACCTGCAGATGTCCCTAGATAGAAGTTTAGCCTCCCGCATGAATATTACGCATACCGCTTGAAATCACTTACACAGCCCTTGCAACACTAACATGGCAACGCCCTGAGGCATAGCCAGCAATGTGAAGAAGTCATCCCGGCCCAATTTGGATCCAGCCAAAAGGCGGGAAACGACCCGCAGCGCAACCACCACCACCGTCAGGAACACGATCACCGAGTTGGCAATCAGGTACGCCTCGATCTCTGGAAGTACAGCCATCTTGGTGTATGGGTACATCCTGTGACGTTGTTAGGATAGCATGCCTGAAAACGTGCCTCTGGTGTGGCGGAGATTCAAAGCGGGAAGTGTCAAAAAACAAAAAAAGAAAAGAAGAGAAGAAAATCTTCCGAGATGGAGAGAATCGGGAGACAGCCGAATGTTTAAAGTCGACTGGAGATATCTCTGGACCAGGGGGATGGGGTCCAGTTACATGCAGTTTCACGCGATGAAAGGCCCGCGCCCACATTCCTCTCCAACGGGTAATGACTCGCACTGGGGCGCTGTCTCCCCCCTGATCTCGCTTCCCCCGGGCTCTTCAGTGGGAACAACTCACGGCGCTGACTCGAATTGACGAACCACGTGGGCAAAGACCAAGATGGAGAGAGCCAATTTGCGCTCTTCCAAGGCTGACAGTGACGCCGATGGAGGACATAACAGCAACAAAACATCGAAGTGAGGTTAGACACAGACTCGAAAGTCTCACAACTGCCGTGGCTCCCCGCAGTGCTCGTTTTCCCGCAGGCGACGGTCATGGAGTTGGGACTTCTGCAGACACGGCAGAAATTTACAGTTGAGGCAAGTATCGCCAGCGAGATCCCACACTTCAGCCCCTGAGCGCCGGGGTTCGTAAGGCAAACTCAACCTTAACGGGCTGGGGCACTTCGGACGCAGGGGCAGTTTTTGTTGGGGATCGTTGTGACGCTTTGCGTTGATTTGCCGATCCCTGTAACGTACGACACCTTACTCAGCTGATAAGGTGAGATCGCTGCCGGAGCGACGACGGCCTCTCTGTCAGATGCGGGAGGTGCTCCGATGTTGGAGATTGCCCATGTCTAGGGCCAAGGCAAGACGGCAACGCTGAACACTTGGTCGCTTGTTAATTTTGGCTGTGTTCGTTCCGTGTCGTGAGTCGAGCCCGGATCCTTGGCCATAAGCCCTCAAGACATTATGGGAACGTCTTGAGCCAATTCTTCTTGCACGATGATGGGTACTGTCGCAGTGTCTCTGAATGGGGGCTCTGAAATTGGATACGACGCTGCGCGAACAAGATTCTGCTGGGGCTTAACCGAAGCAACTAAGAATCGTCTCCATACTCTCTCTCCCCTAGCTCCCGGTGTGGGGGGTTCTATGCACGGAACCGTTCTTGTTAACTGTGGGCACTTGTGCTCGTCAGAAATCGTGAACTTGAGTGACAGGTCACCCGTGCTTTGCGTTCTGTGATGACTCGGATAGATCGAGGGTGCCTCCCATGTTTCTCATTGGATGTTCAAGTGAGGGTGCTTAGGCATCCATCATGGTGGAGACCAGCCGCTAAAGTGGGATTAATATTAATACTATGTGAAGATTAACTCCCAGCAACGGTTCAAAACATACGCCGCTGCTCTGTCGAGGCTTTTGAGAAAAAAGAGTACATGCCAAGAAAAAGAATTTTGCTGGTCCCCGGAAATGATCTGGTTCCAAGCTTCCTAGATATACTTAGGTTGCGATTGGATCAAGCTGCCGCGGCATGCCATGTGACGATCATACTTGTCTAAATTCAAGGGAGCCATCGTGGTCGTCGTGGCCGTCGTCCATGGTGTCGATCTCGCTCAGCTGCTGCGCGAGCGTCGGCGGCTTTCTGCTTCTGCTCGCCATAGAGTTCTTTGTCGACTGATCTCCCGAAACAGCCGAGCTGAGGCGTGTCTTCTTCTCCGACTTGCGCAGGATGAATCTGACGAAGAACTGACGGAGGTTGGGGATGCAGGCCGTGAACACGCCAACGTACAGCTCAATGTCCGCCCAAATAACGCTCGGCATCATGGCGACTGGAAGGACGGTTCGTTAGTCAGAGCTCACCAGGCGGCTAGCTTTGCGATAGCATTTTGTTACGTACCAGTAGGGTTCAGAGGCTGTGATCTGAATTGCAGAATGGCCGTCACACGGATGCAGCTCACAATAGTCAAGCTGCAGAGGGCGTCAGAACGAGGACCGAGCGAAGATGGGAAAAGGGGAAATACTCACAAGAGACCGAGACTGAACATGAAAATGATTCCAATCTTCTTTTTGCGCGCCAGGTTCATCGTCCAGATCTGCGTAAGCGGTAGGATGAGGATCCACACGTCTAGGCCGATGTTGATGCTGGCGTGGGCCAGGGCGAGCTTGACGATGTCGATGCACTTCCCCGTTGCTTCACCGGTCCAGAGGGTCCAGGCCAGGCTGATGGGTTGGCACTGGAAAACACCAACGAAGATGAAGATGAGCCCGTTCGTGAGGTTGACGCCCTGGGTGATCCAGAGTACGATGCGGATCTTTTCGTCGGGGAGGTGGAATATCCGGAGGTACATGAAGAGGATCGACGCCTTGATCAAGTCGATGCATGAGTGGTACAAATGCTGCAAGACGTAGAAACCCTAAACATGATCCAGTGTCAGAAGGCAACAGCTCAATGTTCGTCGAGGAATGTAGCGGTAGTAGTACCTTGAAAAAGTTCGTAATTTGGCGATCGGTTAGTGTAAAGAGATCTCTGCCAGCTCCGTTGTCCTCCACTAAGAAAGGGGTTAGCTACTGGAGACGTGCACTTCATGGCGCGACGGAAATCCTACGGTAGAAATGCATAGACACATATGTGACGAGAATAGCCTACATCGCCGAGTCAGTGTCCGTAGCATCACCGTCAAAGGGGGCAGAAACACTTACGTATGCCAAAAGGATAGAATAGTCGTCCCAACCCCAGGTCGATAGCCGAGCCACTTTGACAACCATCCGTAACACGATCGAGAGCGTCGGGAGCACGGCGAACAGGACCATACGGACGACTTTTGTTTTCGGTACCTCGTCGCTTAAAGGAAAGTCACATACCGTCCATGTGAGGTTCTGGGTGGCTGTCGATGACATCGATACGTCAGCAAGAGCTTTGATACGTTTTGGGTGCTTCACATATCCCTACCGAGTGTAGACTTGAGGGGACAGCTCACGGCTGTGCATCCTATCGCGTACGTGATGAAAGCCTGATCCTGGCAGAGGCAAGTCTGGTTGTTCGGCGGGCATGTCGTCTGGTTGAGGCCTGACAAGAGACATGGTATCTTCGCACCTGTCAGCGATAGACTCGGGTGGTACTGGGCCTAGACCTCATCTTACAGCGCAATGGGGATTGTCGTCGAGTGATAGACCGGGGATGTCGGGAAGAGACGTTGGTGCCTGGGCGATAATCGTCGTCGCACAGATTGCGACGAGCAAGGCGACCATCTGGAAAGAACGCATCGTGATTTTGAGGCAAGAAGCCGGCTAGAGCCGACAAGTTCTAAATTGTGTCTTGAATGTCTCTGGGAAGTCCTGGGGGAATAAAAAGGACCGAATAGCAGGAAGATTCACCGGAGCTTTTGCCCCAGATAGCGACGTCCGTGACTTGAAGCTGTGACGATGGAAAACACCATGCAAAACGTCAGAATCTTCTGCGCCCGAGACAGAAAACAGGGCGACCCTTACCTTGAAATCGTCGGTGCGCTTCACTCTAGTGACGGGTGAGCATTCCAGCAGGAGGCGGCCCTTTCCGTCAAAGGGTCTGTCTCAGTGGCGTGGACGACACCGTCTGGCCAGGACGACTGTTTGATTTCGGCCATGATGGGCTCGGTTCCGTCGGATGTCTAGGCCGATCTCTCGATCAGCCAGAGCTCGACGCGTGGGAACACAGCCCGATGAGCTTTTTGCCTACGGCCCGGTCGCCGGATCGAGTTTGGCTTTGCCGAGGGCGAGACATTTCTCCTGGGCGGTGTTGCACAGCTAATCGACTGTTTCCGGACACGACTGGTTTTGGGCAAAAAGAGCTGGAAGGACGCGATCAGTCGGGTCACCTCACTCGGCGTACGTCGTGCAAACCATGAGAAAATACCGGAAGTCCTTCAGATATCACAGTTGCACAGATATACTCATCCACTCATCGACGGTGTGTCATGTTTCCGCCTGCACGTGGGTTGCTCAAAGGTAAGATTCAATTCGACAAAGTGATCTGCAATTAGCCATGCCTACCCAAATAACTGATGTTTAAACTAAACAACAGAGTCTAGCCCATAGCCGAAAGACCATTAATTCATCGGATTCCCGGCAATCGCAATTGAGCCACCGAGCCGATTAAAGTTGACCCCGATTTCGAGCCAAACCTGAAAGAGAGTTGGTCAGGTCCAGGAACTCCGCCCCTAACAGTGCTGCGCCCGCGGGGTCTAGACCTCCGATTGACGGCTCTTCCAGACTGTATCTTTCTGTTTACGTTAACATACTATATCATTGGATGTATAATTCTCACCGGAACGCTTCCGCCCGTAATCACCTTGCTTCTGCTGACATGGTTTTCTCCGAGCCAGTAGGAACACGATGTTCACGGCTCTTCGACGCATGATGCTGAGAGGTCATTCTGTTGGCGGCTTTGTCCATACAATTACTGACGGTAAGGCTGAAATTTGGAAATATGACGAACGAAGCAAATTTATATCTCAAGCACACAGGAGGGTTGATCTCCATCTATCATCGATGGCGGCCGTGAGAGACCCGTCAAACTCGGAGATGCCGTAAATGGGCTGCAACAAGGCAAAGGTAATGACCGCGCAACCAAAGATGTTGGAGAGGCTTATCAACATCAAAAAGACCTTTTTAATCAACGTAGTAGCGCAACAGCAATGGCATAATTGTCGTAAGATGCCGCCAATGTTACATGGACACTATCACATCTTCTATCATCCCCATACATTGCGTTCTGTAAACTCAACGTACCTATCTAGACATGATTGGCTGCACAATTAAGGCCCTTCCCAGTAAAATACTGGCTGTTGTACGAGGAATTAGCGCTATCTGCCATGTGACTAACGTATGAAGAGGGGTTGATGGCGCGGAGTTTGCACTGGGTTGCGTGCGATGGTGCAATATGGCGAAGGAGTCCACTCTAACGTCATTCCACGCAAGCTATTGCGCATTTCGAATATTACGAATATCGCTATCATCACTTCTTGAAGAGAATAAAGCATAAATCTTCGCGCCGAAAAACCGAAAATTCATATGCTTGACAGAGCTTTGAGTCGTATCGAAACCCAGTATTCACAACGGATCAGACATTTCGAGAAAGCGCCTAACCGTCGGCAACTCAATCATGACCAACATCACAAACGCGCCATCAGTCAATGATCGGCCGAATGGCAAGAAGAAGATCATTCTCAACGCATTCGTTATGAACACTCCCGGTCACCTCGCCCCGGGTCTCTGGAAACACCCACGCAACAAGACGGACGATTACAAAAAGCTGTCTTTCTGGACCGACCTCGCGAAGCTGTTGGACGACGCAGGCTTTCATGCCATGTTCATAGCCGATACCCTGGGTCCGTACGACGTGTACAAGGGCCCTGCCAACGTGGTCCCGGTACTGGCCTCAGGAGCCCAGTTTCCCGTGAACGACCCGCTGTACTTGGTCCCAGCCATGGCGGCCGCCACGAAGAACCTCATCTTCGGAGTGACGGCAAGCTTGACGTATGAAAAGCCGTACGCGCTGGCCCGACGGGTGTCGACGGTCGACCACCTGAGCGAGGGGCGCCTGGCCTGGAACATCGTCACCTCGTACCTGGACAGCGCGGCTCGGAATCATGGCTTGCAGGAGCAGATCCCCCACGACGAGCGCTACGCAATCGCCCACGAGTACCTCGAAGTCCTCTACAAGCTCTGGGAGGGCAGCTTCCGAGACGACGCCGTCCTGGCGGATCGCGAGACCGGTACCTACATCGCTCACGACGCGGTCAGCTTGATCAACCACAAGGGGAAATACTTCGACGTTCCCGGGCCACATTTTGTCGAGCCATCACCCCAAAGAACACCTTTTCTTTTCCAAGCTGGTGTCTCTGAGGCTGGCAACGGCTTCGGCGGCAAGAACGGCGAGGCCATCTTCATCGGCGGCCAGACCGCAGAGGGCGTCCGGAAAACGGTCGACAACATTCGAAGCATCGCAGTGCAGGAGGGGAGAGATCCGAAGCACATCAAGGTCATCGTTGGCATCAACATCATTGTGGCGCCGACAGACGACGAAGCCGAGGCCAAGAGACAAGAGTACCTCAAGTACGCCGACACAGAGGGTGCTCTCGCGCTATTCGGTGGCTGGACAGGGATCGACCTCTCCGGATATCCCGATGACGAAGACTTCCTTCTGACTGACTCCCCTCGAATTCAGTCCATCGTCAGACGCTGGTCTGACACCGTTCCCGGCACAAACAACGTTCCCTGGACGAAGCGTCGGATTGTTGAGTACCTCAGCATCGGTGGTCTCATGGCAAAGATCTTGGGCAGTCCTACGACAGTTGCCGATGAGTTGGAGCGATGGGTTGAGGTTGCCGACGTCGATGGCTTCAACCTGGCCCACGTCACCAACCCAGGAAGTTTCGAGGACATCATCGACTACCTGCTGCCCGAACTCCGCGCCCGGGGACTTTTCAGGGAAAGGGTTGAGAAGGAGGGTGTCACGGCAAGGGAAGTGTTCATCGGTTCCAGACGCTTGCCTGAGGATCACCCGGGAAGCAAGTATAAATGGCGAGCTGGCGAGGAGGAGCCGTCCTTTCTGAGGGCAGGTGCAGAGACGTCATTGGATTGAACACTGAAATTGTCGCAGAGCTCAGGTAGTCTAAGAATGGCAGAAAAAGAACACATTCGACAACAGCAATGTGAAATGTGAACCAACTCCCTTTGACGTGCCAGCCGTTGATTATCAGTACCATGATTCGAGAATTCATCGACCATGCAGTATTTCCTCAAGAATGGGTGAAAATCGCCCAAGCCAGATAGCATTCAAGGGACCAGCTCAGGACCGAGCTTTCGAGGTTGAAATTAAGTACAGGATTCGGTGTGGTCTTCGCCAATCCGGCCCGCCGAAAGGGTCTTGCCTCGAATGTCCTGATATTCCGGAGTAACCCGTACCATCAGTCGGAGTTTCGGGGTATTAATGAGTCTGGCTTTGCCACGTTGGCACAGCTGTCGCTTCCGACACTAGCTTCGACCTCGCACCTTGAGTGCGGCCTAACCAATGAGATGTTTAAGCTATCCCGGCGCCTTTCGATAACTGTTAGGTGGCACGGAGTAGATAGACATGCGGCCCGATGTAATTAGCCGGCAGTGAAAGTATATTACCAGGGGCGGTTTGACGCCGCGAGTCCGCCACCTATGCAGCGGGGGTATCAACTATTCGCACGAATCGTCCATCTTGACGAACTCGTTCGAGGTAGGTAGAATATCAAAAATATGTAGACACAAGAGGCCGGCTTCGGCGACCATCGTCCAGGGAGATATCAAAGAGATGCATTCAATCCCAGTTGTCTGTTTCGTAGCTGCCTAGGCATGAAGTTGGATAGCGACCATGACAGTTGAAGCCAGCGTATGATCATATCTTCTAGTCTGGTCAGATTACGGAATGTGGGCTGACGGCCGACTTGAAAACCGCAACTTTCACCGCGATGACAGTTCTGCGTCGGGGTACTGCTGTGTGGTTGGTGGCATTTCCCGGCACGAGGCGCTTGTTGCCAGGGTCTTGCAGAAGCTCACTTTCGCTTGCCCTTGTTCCTGATTCCGTGGTATTAGACGCCCACAAACGGCGTTAGGACGCTCCATGAAATTTTGGAGTCGTGCAGCATTACCACGGCTCATGGCTCAAGACCACAACTCACCGATTGGCCAGGGCCCTGAGCCACGGGAATTACTGACCCCAATGCCCGTTCTAGCCCTCTCTAACAACCTTTTATCGAGCCGACTTTCCCGCTTCTTCGGGCGCGGGGAGCCAGCCGAGAGCCCTCGTTGTCCACTTCCCTGCCGTAGGGGCACCGGGGAATCGTTCACGTCCTGTGTAACCTTAGTGCTGATGCCTTCTCAGGGAATGTCCTGCAGCAACCTTGTACGCCAGCCGTGTGGGACAAGGGTTGCTCCCAAGCCTGCGCCGTTCTTTTCTCGCGAGTGAAATCCGAACGGGCTGCAGATGCAGAATGCGAGCTTTAGACGTGCCAATAGACCCTACACATCTTACGTCTTAGCGAGGGCTAGCCTCTGCTCACAATCTTCTCAAGAACGGGGTGTTATTTGGGCGGCATTATATAACTATCATGTAGCTAGTGCCTCTACTTCGAAGTCATCCCTCTGCTCTCGGCCAAGTACTAGGTCTTGGACACTCGCCACCTTCAATTTTTTGTTGGCCAGGGCCATCATGCACGTCTTGTCTTTGAGTCTTTTCGCTCTCCAGGCGGTGTCTACCGCCCTGGGAAACCCGGTACGCCAGGTCGATCCCGGAGCCATTGCTGCCGCCGAAGGCGTCGAGGAACTCGCATCTCTTGCTCAGTCTGCCTTTGAAACGTCTGAGGAGCTCCTCAATAGCGGCGACCTCCAGAAACGGGGCAGTACTTGCACTTTGGGCAGCATCAAGGTCCGCAAGGAGTGGTGAGTAAATATCGCTGAACTCATCCAAGACTTTCTCACTGCGGCCAACACTGACCCTGAATCAGGGGTTCTCTCACCAAGCAAGAGAGGCTTGACTATATCAAGGCAGTGCAATGCTTCACATCTAAGCCTGCGCGCACCCCGTCCGAGATCGTCCCTGGTGCAAAGACTCGGTTCGATGACTTTGTCACGACGCATATCAACCAGACCTTCACTATCCACCTCACGGGCAACTTCCTCTCGTGGCATAGGCACTACACGTGGCTTTACGAGGAGGCACTTAGAGAGGAATGTGGATACACCGGGACTCAACCGGTAAGCTTCGCGTTGCTTCTATATGCAGGTACTTAACTAACTCCAACCACAGTACTGGGACTGGACTAAGACGGCCATCACTGGTCTCGAGACCTCGCCCATTTTTGACGGCAGTGAAACTTCCATGTCCGGCGATGGAGAGCACGTCCCTAACCAAGGCCCCTTGATTATCGCCGACATTGATGGCAAGGAGATCGTGCGACTTCCCACAGGCAACGGGGGTGGCTGCGTCAAGTCCGGCCCCTTCAAGAACTTCACAGTCAACTTGGGGCCCGTCATGTTGACTCTCCCGGGTGGCGGCACCGGGGCCAACCCCGAGGGCCCATTTGCCTACAACCCTCGTTGTATGAAGCGAGACCTCACCACCGCGATCAACCGCCGCTACTCCAACGCATCGGCCGTGATCCACAATATCCTCGTTCCGCAGGACGTCGATGCCTTCCAGAACGAGATGCAGGGCGACCCTACTTCCCCCGAGGTGAGCAGTCTTCCGTCTCCCGAGTCTACCTGAATACTCACGACTAAACTTCTCAAAGATCGGTATTCACGCTGGTGGTCATTACTCCTTTGGCGGCGACCCGGCTCGCGACTTCTTTACTTCTCCAGGTACGGCTTTCTCCCGAAAAAGTCTGAAGAAGGGAAAGTTTGAACGAAGTATGTCTACTAACCCAAATGACCAGGTGATCCCGTCTTCTATCTCCATCACGGCATGGTCGATCGCCTTTGGTGGATCTGGCAGATGCTCTCGCCTCATGAGCGTCAGTTCACCGATCGCGCTGTTGCCGGCACCAACACCTTTCTGAACATGCCTCCCAGTCCCAACACTACTCTCGACGACTTTCTTGACTACGGGTATGCCGGCCAGGGTATCAAGATCCGCGATGCGATGAGTACTCTGTCTGGGCCTTATTGTTACGTGTACTTGTAGGGGAACCGAGCAAAGCAGGCGGGTATCGAACGTCAATTTGATGCAGATATTGAAAATACAATGGAATGTCGGCAGTAAAATGTAATCGCTCAAACTGGGTACTTGCTGCAATCCCCCACATGCTGTCCTCTTTGTTGCCTGATAACAGAACGCTTGCTATGATAGGTAAAAGTCCCAGTACCACCATCACTTCTTCATCTCACTCCCGTCCGCTAGTTTTTGTCCGGGTTGCTCTCCAGGTTTCTCGACAGTCCCGTTGTCGTTAGCCTCCTTCTCCTTCGTCCCATTTTCTAAGCTGTACCAAGGTCCATGTATAGCGCCAGCCGCAACGCCGACCAGCCCTCCGACCACCGTCGTCGGTATGACGGCCACGCCTCCGACGACGGCCGATACCACCGTTCCGACTCCGGCGCCTAGGCCGGCTCCAAGGCCAGCGCCCATACCAGCACCGCCTATTCCTCCTTGCCAAATACCACTCTGTAGACGCTTGGCATCTCTGGACAGAGCTTGGGCCTTCTTCTCGTGCTGGGCCGCTTCCTGCAGTATCTTTTGCTTCTCCTCGGGGTCGTCGACCTCGTCGCTTCGTTGCCGGGCTCTCTCAACAGCGGAAGACTCGTCTTGTGCTTCCTTGAGCTTGGCGGCCGCCTGTTCGAGAATTTTTTCCTCGCGGCTTTTTTCTTTGTCGGGTGGCGGAGAAGGCATGGAGGCTAAGTTGTGTTGTGCTATGACAGTAGCGTAGTGCCGATCGTGCGGTTGATTTTTATCGGGTTTGTCTGCCTTGAACCGCCGGTTTCAGCGATGAATAAGGATATGAATTTCTCAGGGCGAATGTTTTCAACGGCGGCAAAGTTGGTTCTGAGCCTGACGGTGAGTTGATTGTTGACATCACTCGCTTAGCGTTGTTTCAAACCCACCTATGATGTGGTGATGATTCGCCGCTAAGTCACGCGTGCTCCGCTAGGTGCATACCATGTATGAGAGCAAGTCCGAGTCGAATACAAGAGTAATTGGATCATTCGTTGCGATTTAAGGCCTAAATGAGTCGAAACTAGTTGGTGAACTCATTTGCTCCATTATCGTGCTCGAATTTCGCTGGTGCCACGCATGGTATAGAAAAGGGATTTTGTCATTCCTGGTCGCGCAACAGGTTGGCTACGTAATTATGAGATCAGCGTCAACGCAATGTGATCTCATGATGGCTATCGTTGTGAGTATGTATCAAATATTTGCCATTCAACGGAGAAAGAGGCAAGTGTGCTCAAATTATGGCCGAAGATAAGGATTCAATGCTTAGATTCCTTGAGAGACTTTGCTGGAAGTTTTACGGGGCACCAAATGAGCGCTGTGTGCTTGAATCCAAGGTGGCAGGTTTCTAAGCTGTATTACTTGGTTGGAAGCAAGTTTTGAGTTGTCTGAATAGAAACATTGCCGGCTTTGAGTGCATGTTCCTCGTCATTCAGGATATCAAGCTGTCAAAATGCTAGGTAAAGTACAGGTGTGTTGCTGCTGTCTCTATAGTCACCAGACAGAACTTCTGTGAAGCGAGAATTGACTGACGAGGTAGATAACGTTGGCAGATTCGTTTCTTGTTCGACGTTAGAACCAGTGAAGTCAAGATTCGCCTGTAGCATGGCCGTGGTCACATGACAACGTAGCAACATATACTCAGTCAAGCCCAACAACAGTCTTCATTTGACCCGTACAGCCCTGGTGTGAGCATATCGTCCAATCGATGAAAGTCGTGCTTTTGCTCCTTTGCTGACTACGGTGACATGCCAGTAACGAGCGTCACAGGCAGTGCCTGACTCAATTTTCAGACGGAGACCGAGCACAAGCACATGTGCCCTGATCCCTCCCACGTGTGCGAAACGCGATCGGACATTAACGTGGCCTCTACTACCACTCCTAGTGGAGGATAGACGTAGCATCCAATTCCCCAGATTCTGTCAAACTATTGCGACATCAGCCCCGCAGCAAACATGGAGAATCCGATGCATCATGGATGCATCATGCCAATGCTAAGGTTTCATGGCATTTCTTCGGCTGAATGTCCGACGGCCTACGGGGCAAAATAGAGTGCCGACTGGGGGCCTTCACTCGTGCTGGAGAGCGTTGCTGCTTGCAAAATGATTCTTGGGGCCCAGAGAAGGCGCCGGCCAAGGGAACATTGGCATAAAGAAGCAAGGCGCCGCGACCCCATCACTGATCAGTTTGAACGCGGAGGAATCGCGGGGAAGAGACTAAGAGGGAGTATTCAAGTTGACAATTCTCCGCTTCGTGGATGCAACCCGGGGTATCCGCAGTCCATAGACACCAATTAGTTTTCAAGATGGCCGTTCTTCGGCCAAATAGATCTTGGCCTTCCTAGTTTCTTCTCTATTAGACGAAGGAGGCTCGTCACTTACCCGCGGGTCCTAGGTTAGATTCTTGGTCTTATCTGGGGCAGTTCATAAAGCATTCGCGTATCGTACCCGCGGGAGTCTAGCCCTCCCCCTTTTCATTCGGCCTTTGAAGGTGCCTTCTTCGCCCCAGACCTTCGGGTTGCCTTTACCTTTCGGCTTGCCTACTGCGGCAGTTTGCCGAGCCACAAAGTCCCTGCTCGAGCTCTAGTAAGTACTTGGTAAGATACCTAGAACGAACCCACCCGCCCAGTCTAAACCAATCGTGTCTCGAGTTTACGGCCTCATGATGGGTCGACGCTCACAAATGCCTGCTCGGAGAGTTAAGTAGCCCGTTAATACCATGGCTGGAGTATCAACGTGACTACTGGGACATGATTCGAGACCAGCTTGGGGGTGGGCCTAAGGTGGTCAAACGGTCCGGTGATCCGTCCGGGGCCCCGGGGTTATCCGAGGTCGTCCGAGGTCAACCCGGAGTTCTCCCCGGCGTGGTTATTCCCGGACCCCAGCCACCGCATCGTCGCATTATACAACACGTGCCGTTGTGGCCCTGCCTCTGCCCCTACTCTGACTACTCTGATCGAAAACATGTCATATTCTGACCGCAATTGCCCCCAAACTCGGTCCTCTGCCGCCCTTTACTCACCCGACATTCGGAAAGCCCATATCCGCATTGGCGTGTCTACGCTGAAGACGGCGAAAGACCTCACTCACGGGTTGATAGATGCCTGCCGGTAGCACCACCGCCAAGGAACTTCAACTCCCGATCCCACGCGCAACGAGCCCATGATGGATCACGAAGTGGGTCTAAACATCAACAATGCGACTCGGACACTGCTTGGCACGGGGTGGTTTAACCCGTATTAGGTAGAGGACGTCGTACGTGCTCCAACTTATGCGCAGTCAAAATTGCAACGAAGCTTACTGCCATGGGTGACAGACAAGGACCAAGATCATGACAGTTCAGCCTCAGCGGGCGGTCGCGATGCGGTCAAGATGCGGTCAAGATGCTCTTAGCCTATGGATGGGCTGATCGATGTCCGCCTTCCGATAGGCGCATACGCGTCTTCGTACTTGTGCAGCACCAACGGGTCTAAAGTGCTCATCTCTAGCCATCGCATTCCGCTTCATTGCCAGGCCTACACTGTCAGCCCACGAAATCCAACACAATGCTCCCGTGATGGCCAGCAGATGCGGACATAAGACTGCCGTTCGGACGACGCGTCGACGCGGCTCTGTCCGCCTCGTATGATCCGAACCCAGCTCCGTGATCTCGACCGAAGTCGAAGCTTGATGGCGCTTCCACCTGCCATTAATCCCAAGTTCGGGAAGTTCAGCCCGGGGGGTGTTGGTGTCAAATCCCGCTCGACAGCGCCGGGGACTCGGCCGCAGCTCAGCGATGTGGGCGGCCGGCCAATGGGCCCGCCTTGTCATTCGTTGCCCAAAAAGTCGGGACCGGGGGGTGCCCAGGACTCAACTCTTTCCCCAAAGGTGATTTTCGTGGGATGTCTGGGGTTTCGTTGGATCTTCCGGGGAACTCGCTCGAAGCTGGGTTTTCTTAGGGAACTGAACCCACTTCCTGGGTCAACTCTGACGACATGCATCCGAAAGTGGTGTGCCATGCTCGGCCCTTATTCTTGGGCTGATGTCTTTACCTCGGGAGTCGCGTTGCCCTTTAAGTTTCGCCCTTCTCGCACGGGATGATCGCCTTGTCGTGCCTTCACGCATCCTCCCCCTCCATCCACTCCACACATCTTACCATCTCATCTTTTTCCGTTTACATCTAGGCCATCATGGGTGCCGGTGTCAAACAACCTACCGCCAGCGAGGCCAACGCCGTCGGCCTCGAGCTGGCCAGCGTCCTGCCCAACGATGGCGTCCGGTGGTGGAAGAAGCCTCACCTGCTCAGGCTCAACTTCTGCATCGCCTCGTTCGTTCTCTTCACGAGTTCCAACGGCTTCGACGGCTCCATCATGAACGGCTTCCTGGCCCTGCCGCAGTGGAAGGCCTTCATGTCCAACCCGACGGGCGCCTGGCTCGGTTTCGTCAACGCCATATACTCTCTCGGTGCCGTCGTTGGCTACCCGCTGTCCGCCATCATCTGCAACCGATGGGGCCGTAAGCCCGGTCTCTGGCTCAGTGTTCTCGTCGCCATGGGTGGCACGGCCCTGCAGACGGCCGCGCCCAACGTCGCCGCCTTCATCGCCGGCCGTTTCTTCATGGGAGTCTCCCAGGGTCTTTCCGTCGGCGCTCCGTTGCTCATCGCCGAGAACGCTTACCCGACTCACCGAGGTATTGCCTCCAGCATCGTAAGTCACATAATCTTCTTCAAAACACACATAGACATTGGGGGCGAAGCTAACTGGTTGCAGTACAACACAGGATGGTACATCGGCGCTATCGTCGCTGCTTGGGCGGTACAGTCTCACCCAAACCACGGATCGAACGAAGTAAAAATGACTAATGCTCTTTTCCCAGACCTTTGGCACCAGAAACATGGAAGGTTCAGCTTCCTGGCGTATTCCTTCTGGTCTGATGGCTCTGCTGCCCGTCATGACCATCCCTTCGCTCTTTATGATGGACGAGTCCCCCCGTTGGCTCGTCTCGAAAGACCGTGCCGATGAGGCCCGCGCCAACCTTGCCAGGGCTCATTGTGGTGGTGACGTCAACGCCCCCTTGGTCATCTTCGAGATGGCTGAGATCGAGGAGACCCTGAAGGCCGAGAGGGAAGCGAAGGAGAACACCTCTTGGTCCGACCTGTGGTCCACGCCCGGCAACCGCCACCGTCTCTGGATCACGGTCTCGCTCGGCATATTCTCGCAGTGGTCGGTCACAGTCTTCTTGAATTTGCTTCTTCAGATGCTGACAAGCACAGGGCCGGCAACGGTGTTGTCTCGTATTACCTCGCCATCATTCTCGAGTCTGTCGGCATCACGTCCGTCACCGACCAGACGCTTATTTCCGCCTGCCTCCAGATCTGGAATCTTATCTGGGCCGTTGCTGCTGCTGTTTGCGTAGACAGGGTCGGCCGCAAGGCCCTCTTCATGGCCAGCGGCACCATCATGCTTATCTCTTACATTATTGTGACCGGTCTGTCTGGTAGCTTTGCCGCAACTCAGCATGCGCCGACGGGTCTGGCAGTTGTCCCGTTCCTCTTCATGTGAGTATTTCATCTGGTTCCTTTTTATTACTGCTTCGGTGATCGATTTCTAACACTACATTTCACAGTTACTTCCTCGGCTACGATATTGCCCTTACGCCCCTGCTGATCGCCTACCCTGTCGAGATCTGGCCCTACCAGCTGAGAGCCCTCGGTGTAGCGGCGTGCAACATTGTCGCACTCGCCGCCATCTTCTTCAACACCTTCATTAACCCCATTGCCCTCGAAGCTATCGCGTGGAAGTACTACTTCGTTTTCGTGGTGGTTCTGGTCACCATGTTGATTTCCGTATGGTTCACATACCCGGAAACCCGCGGTCGCACTCTTGAGAACATTTCTTGGCTCTTCGACGGAGAGAACGCCCATGCCGCGACGATTTCGGCTGGAGAAACCCTCAAGAAGGCAGATACCAACGTTCATGTTGAAGATCCCAGCACAGATGATACCCACGGCAATGAGAAGCACTAGGCCGGGAGAAACTCTCGTAACCTCATGTACCTATAATAACGTAATTCGTAGCATACTACTAACCTGATGAAGTGATTATAACACCTACACTATGAAACTAGTGACCGGCGCAACGGGAGGACTTGTCTAGTAGGAGGCATGGACTCAGCAGTCAAGTTACACTCTGCATATTTACTTAACTTCAATCTAATTAGCTTACTCCGATACCTGGTAATAAGTAGGTTCTACCTTTCATGCATGGTATGACGTAGGGCGGGTGGCAGTTCACCCTCTTCAGTGCCACAGCCACGCATGACTTGTCAGCTCCGCCGGGAGCGTTGTCTTTTTGCGGGCTCTGCGGGGCTTGAAGGGTCGCCGAAACTCGCGATTTTACATGTCTCTCAATCTTTCTCGTTGTCCATCAACGCCACGCAGGATGGATCCCGCATCCGCCTTCGGCCTCGCGGCCAGCATCGTACAGACGCTCACCTTCGCCAGCGATTTAATCTCGAAAGGTCGCCAATTGTATCACTCGGCGCAACGCAGTCTCGTGGAAAATGAAGAGCTCGAGGCGATTACGCGGACCCTGCAGTCGCATAGCCGTCGCATCGCAATTCAATCAACCGACGCGCCCATGGGCAGGGACGAAATTGGGCAGGATCTATCGAAGCTCTGCGACGGCGTGCGAGACCTCTGCAAGCAGCTCATCGCGACGATCGAGAGCCTCAAAAAGCCAGACTCTGCGACCAGATGGGATAGCTTCCGACAGGCGTTGCAAAGCGTCTGGAAGGAGCAAGACATCGCGGACCTGGCCCAGCGGCTCGAAAGATACCGACGCCAGATCGACTCCATCGTGCTAGCCGGCCTGAAAGACCAGCTTGAGATGCTGGTGCGGGACTCTCGCAGTCGCGATGAGAGACTGGAGCAGACCCTGTCCAAGATCATGACATCGCTCAAGCCAGGAAGCGAATGGCAGGCCGAGCTGCTCCGGACAGCGCAGCGCAGCATGAACGCCAACACCGTCGACAATACCACCTACCTAGATCTTGTCTCGGCGTCTCTTTCAGAGGGAGCCAAGAAGGAGAGAGAGAAGCTGATGCAGCGCCGGACTCTCGAGTCTCTGAGGTTCGCCGACATGCGAGACAGATACGAAAGGATTCCGGAAGCACACCAGAAGACGTTTGAATGGATCTTTCGGGGAGCGTCTCATTCTGCACACGACGACGAAGAGCAGCCATGGACGAGCTTCAACGAGTGGCTCTCGTCAGACAAATCTCTGTACTGGGTTACCGGCAAGCCGGGGGCCGGCAAGTCAACCCTCATGAAGTTCCTTTCCGACAACCATCGGCTTCTGTCTCGCCTGGAGGCCTGGAAGGCAAGCTACTGCATATACACGGGCAGCTTCTTCTTCTGGAACTCCGGCACGTCCATGCAGATGTCCAAGAACGGGTTGCTGCAGTCCCTGCTGCACCAGACCGTCTCCCAGTTTCCGCAGGAGATCCCCAAGCTGTTTCCAGATAGGTGGGGGTACCAAGGGCTATTCGGCTACGACTCCCGTCCCTGGACGTGGTCTGAACTTTCTCGAGCCTTTACCGAAATGGTTTCAGACGAGAACAAGTCCTTCTTCTTCCTTATAGACGGCCTGGACGAGTTTGACGGCGACTGCGGCGAGCTCACCAACTATCTTCTCGGAGTCTTATCGCAGAGGTCGAACGTCAAAGTTTGCGTCACAAGTCGCCCGTGGCTCGTCTTCGAGGACGCATTCAAACTCAAACCCTCGCTCCGAGTGGAAGACCTGACCAAATCCGACATCCGCCTCTTCGCTTCGGAGAAGCTAGCTGAAAACCCCATGTTCGCTCAACTGCAAAACTTCGACGAAAATAGCGCCAGCGCTCTGGTCGAAGAGGTCAGCCAGAAGGCCTCTGGTGTTTTCCTCTGGGTCTCGCTGGTCGTCAAGTCACTTTTAGACGGACTTCGCGACGGGGACACTGTCGCAAATCTTCAGTCGCGGCTGCTGGAGCTTCCCGCGGGCTTGGGGGCGCTCTTCAGGAAGCTTCTCGGCGACCTGGAGCCTTCTTACTTCGAGCAAGCGGCGCGCATCTTCCAGACAGTTCGCGCGTCGCATCTCCCGAGTAAGTCGATCGACGTCGGAGAGTACAAAGACATTCAGTTGAGACACGGCGGCGGCGATGCTCGGTCGCCACTGAGACTGCTTTCCTTGTCTTTCATCAACGAAGATCCCCTGGAAGCTCTGTCCGACACAACAACTGGAGCCATGAATGCGGAGGAGCAGGCTTACCGCGCCGAGGTCATGAGACGACAACTACAGAGTCGGTGCAAGGGACTCCTCGAGGCGCCGGATTTTAACAAGAGCGGCTCGGAAACCAAGGTCGAATATCTCCACCGGACTGTAAAAGACTTTCTTGAAGAAGACGGTTCTAGCGAGTTGATGACGACAAATCTAGGCGACTTCGACGTTCACATTGTCCTGTGCGCATCTTTGATCCGACACGCCAAGGCTATTCGACCGGACGAAAACAACATGACGGGGATGGAGACTCTTTCGGACCTGTTACGCGAGTTCTTGACGCAGTGCCACTGGCTGGAGAGGCTGGGACGCGGCGACTACGTTCCATACCTGGAGGAGATGGATAAAACGGCTCTGGCTATCCTAGGCGGGCCCGCCGACGACGAGCCTCCGCCTTATTCTTCTGACACCGAATGGGTCTTCTCTTTCCCCCACTGGACGCGGAGGGTTGATCCCTACGTCGGAAGGAAGGCAGCAAGGGTTTGGTGTCTGTTCGACTACACAGTCGTCCGTTCCCTCACGCAATACGTGAAGCGCAAGCTCGCGGATGGCTACGTGCTACGCGAGAACCCTAATCACCAGTTCTTAACTGACTATGTGCTAGAACACGGCACTCAAGACATGGCTGACATTTTGGGTCTTGGGTCTGTAGAAAGCATAGAGCATGAAGGCTTGCAAAGCTCCGGAGCCGCTTCCTTCGGCAGGGAGCATGATGAGGCCTCGAAAGAACCTCCAAAGGACGACCCACAAAATTTAACTTCAAGCAACACGGGCAGTCAAGATGAGAACACGGCAAAACCAAAGAAAAGCTCGTCTGGCGTCCGTTCTGCTTTACAAGGGATGGTTCAGAGATTAAGCATTAGGCGGCGAGAAAGATAGACGGTGACATCTGAACCAAATTTCAGGTTTTGGCTCAGAAGAGTCATTGGGAATGAATAATGATGATGAAAGACTACAATAGTGAATTACACATTAGCTCGAGAGGTTGTATGAGCGATCGCTGCAGCGCTTTCTTATTAGTAGTTTGGTCTAGCACGAAGGGGTGAGACAATGTTGGCACCCAACGACACACCTAACCTTCCAGTTCTGGGGATAGGTAAGCCCCGAACCTACATGTATCATACAATTAGCAGCTGGCATCATGACGGCCACACTTTCGTTCTGATGGTATCACCACTTACCCGATTATCACGTAACAAGCACACATCAGCGCTCCCTTGAGCCCACTGGCCCGCAACACGCCGTTCCCGTCACTCAGAACTAGGATGCTCACCAAAAGAGCAGTGCCCATCAGCGCTGCAACCTCGAACAGGTTGAAGTTGAGCGACAGATCTCGAGACATGGCCCACCCAGCGACGACAGTAAGGGGCGCAACGCACAAGGCAATTTGAATGGACGAGCCGACGGCAACGGCCAGCGCTAGGTCCAGCTTCTCTCTGGATGCCACGGTGACCACGGTGACGTACTCTGCGACATTTCCGACAATGGGTAGTATGATGAGGCCGATCACAGCCTCGGAAAGATGGCCCTGGTGGGTGACTTCGTCGATGGTGCCGACGAGGAATTCGGCGCACATGGACATCAAGCCCGAGCTGATTATGAGGATGAAAACCGGGATGAG
Organism: Colletotrichum sojae; assembly: GCA_014235955.1. Classification (NCBI taxonomy): domain Eukaryota; kingdom Fungi; phylum Ascomycota; class Sordariomycetes; order Glomerellales; family Glomerellaceae; genus Colletotrichum; species Colletotrichum sojae. Next base: position 41,186 of record WIGN01000067.1, read on the forward strand.
CCTCTGTATCACTGTCTTTTCGGGGGTTTGGGCGTCGTCTTCGGTATCGTCGAAGGTTGGGCGAGGACGTGAGAGAATACGCAGATGCCTTCGAGAATCCAGCCTGCTGGACGATAAATCTCGACTAACGCTTTCTCGACGCGAGTCCCTGTTATCTAATGAAGACTCGTCGTACGATGATGCTGGAGGCGTATCAGTGTGGCGTCGATTGTGGTTTGAAGTAAGCTTCTGGGCCCTCCGATCCTTTGAGCCGTCGTCTTCCGAGCCAGATGCGCATGGGTCGATCTCGGTCGCCTTCTGGGTTGCTCTATCGGCCATCACTACAGGTTGGTGAGCCAGAATCGTCGGAGACACTGGCAAACTCTCGAGATCGTACGAGTCGACGGGGGCAGCGCGATATGACTTCGTGACGGCGCGTGCTCGAAGTTCGTGTGCAAAGTATAGGGCGTAGACGACAAGCACCATCACCGCCGATGCCCGACTCATCGTCAAAGCTGCCTGGTTGGTTGTGTCTGCGTCGTCGAACGTGTAGTAGAAAGCCGCCTTGATGCGTTTGTTAGTCCCATTCCAGACCCCACCATCACAATTTGGACACGACATACCGGCATCAGGAACACAAAGACGGAAACGAACAAGAGACAGCTCAAGAGTTGAGTCTCGGTGGTGTTGACGATAGGGTCGTTGTGCGAATACGCGCTGACGCAGAGCGCTGTGCCGAGGATCGGTAAGAGGTTGACGAGCATCGAACCAAGAATCGAGGCTTGGACGACATGAATCCGGTTGTGCTTGAGGGCAACACTTTCATGGTCAGAGGATGCATCTAATGGGGAGATATTCCATTCGGGAGCTCACATACTAGAAGCGAAGTTAGCATCCTTGGATACAGATAGACATGAGTTCATTACTCACAACAATATCAGCTCCACAAGATTCCCCAAGCTGATGTTGAGGAAAGCCCCGATGGTATCACCAGCCTCGCTGGCAATCTTCTCCGTCGCTCCCGTGAGCAACGACGATAATGGTACGATGGCGAGTCCATTGAAGATGAACACCAGGATCGGACTGGCGTTTGCCAAGAACAGTCCGAGGCCAACGGGAACGAAAACAAGTAGTAAGTTAAGCCAAGACATTGGCATCGTAGATCGGACAACCTCCAACGTCCTTCTTGCTTTGGAATGAGGGCAGAATTCTTTTTCGTCTGGTGATGTCTCGTCGTCAGTAGAGTCAGAGTCCGAACGGGAGGCACGGTGCCCGGTCATGTGCACGCTGCAAGTGCTGGACGGAGACGCCGGAAAGGCTAAATCGTCTGCTCGCGGCATGCCCTGCTTTTCTCGGTGCCGAACTGAAAACTCGTAGGCCTGAGTCCTGGATTCAATGGCTCGCTCTTGTTGGAAAAATTGCCGCAGCTGTTGAAATGTCTTGCGAGTGTGCTGGAATTGCAGCTCCGGGGGTTGATACGGGGCGGCCGTGGGATGCTGCCAGTTCGGCGAGATGAAGGATGATCCGGATGCCGAAAATCACTCAAACGTCACCATGGCCGTCTCCGCTTGACGATCGTTGGCGTCCAATCTCCCTCGAGACTATTGGGAGGCCTCCAGATCTGGCGTTCGTTCATCAAAAGTAGGCGGTGCAGTTGCTGGATTCGGGTGAGCGATTTACCAAAATTCCAGGGCCTTCGGTCAGGGGTCGAAGGCAATTATATGAGGGTTTTATTAGTCGGCAGCACATACTGGCAGAGAGCGCGCGTATAATCCCCGCATGACGTGTTGAAACAGTTGAACGAACCATGCTGTTGGATATGTCGATGTTGTAGACTGCTAACTGGCGATGCGGGAGCAACGCGCGGCGGATTGCTTGGCGCGACTTCATGCCTCCGCCAGCAGTCTTACCGCGCCGGCTCGTGCGGGTGCCTGAGTGATTATGCGCCGAGGTTTAAAGCCAGCATACGAGCCCAGCTTCTTGAGGCTGCAACACTCTTCCGTCGTTCAGGCTGAGCGAAAAGATTGGGGTCGGGCGTCACGGTGATGAACGACTGGCCTGACGTCCAAGTCGGGCTTATCGCGGGTCATGGATGCGCCTGCGATGCACATGTCAAGTGGGACTGTTCTAAACAACCTGAAACTAACATCTTAGATTGCTCTTCATTCTTTTCACTTCTTCGCACTCCATGAGAGGCGCTGCAATATCCTTGTAAGACAATCATCGGTTTTCAGGTCCATACTGGCATCCCAATGTCGTAGGTGTAGCTCGCGAAGGAGGCGTATGGATGTAATTGTGCGTTCTTCCCCAACTAAAGTGGAATCTACTCAATCCAACGTCGAAATAAACACAACCTCACAAAACATCGTATAACCCTTGCCATACACTTCCAAACTACCGGCGACCTTCTCACAGGCCGACGATACGCAAACTGGATCATCCATGCTGCCCTTCCCGCAACAGGGGTTCGAGCTTGGGGTTCCCCACAGAAGCTTCACCCGTCCATCCGATCAACTTCCCCTCCATCGGGCAAGCTACAGCCGACATGTGCTCTCCACGAATCATCGTCATTTCATCCCGACGCAAGCCAACGCCCCTCCATTCACGTCGCGTCGAGAGAGCTTTCGCATCAGCACATAATGGACAGAGGTGGGGTTAGGATGCTAAAGGCATAGACATATTGCCAGAGCTACAGCTCCTCCGGGTAATCATGGCCTGATTCCACTGCTCCTCCTTCACAACACTCACTGATCACCATGGCTTCACAGTCCGAGTTCGACGAGTCCATCAAGGGCGCCCTGCCTCCCGATTTCACCTGGGGTTTCGCGACGGCCGCCGCGCAGGTCGAGGGTGCCTGGGACAAAGATGGCAAAGGAGTTTCCATTTGGGATACCTTCGCCCATACGCCGGGAAAAGTGAAGGACGGAAGCACTGGTGACGACGCAGTCCGTTCCTACGACCTCTACAAGACCGATGTTGCCCTTATGAAGCGCTACGGCGTCAGCGGCTACCGCTTCTCTCTCTCGTGGTCGCGCATCATTCCCCTCGGCGGAGCCGACGACCCTGTCAACGAGGCCGGCATAACCTACTACAACCGCCTCATCGACGAGCTGCTCGCCAACGGCATCACCCCGTACGTCACCCTGTTCCACTGGGACACCCCGCAGGCCCTCGAGGACCGGTACGGCGGCATGCTCGACAAGGAGCGGTACACGCCCGACTTCGTCCGCTACGCCCGCGTGTGCTTCGAGCGCTTCGGCGACCGCGTCAAGAACTGGATCACCTACAACGAGCCGGGCGTCTACACCCTCGCCGGCTACGCCGCGGGCGTCCACGCCCCCGCTCGCTCCAGCTTCCGCGAGCTCAACGCCGAGGGCGACTCGAGCACGGAGCCCTTCATCGTCGCCCACACAGAGCTCGTCTCGCACGCCTACGCCGCTGACATGTACAAGAGGGAGTTCCAGCCGACGCAGAAGGGAACCGTCATGATCACGCTGCACGGCAACTGGTCCGAACCCTGGGACGAGTCGGACCCCCTTGACGTCGAGGCCGCCGAGCGCGCGCGCGAGTTCGAGATCGCCTGGTTCGCCGACCCGCTGTACAAGACGGGCGACTACCCGGCCTCGATGCGCGCGCAGCTCGGCGACCGGCTGCCGCGCTTCACGCCCGAGGAGAGCCGGCTGGTTCTCGGCAGCTCCGAGGCGTACGGCATGAACTCGTACTCGGCCTTCTACGTGCGCCACCGCGACGGGCCGGCCGACATCAACGACCACAAGGGCAACATCGAGCAGTTCGACGAGAACAAGCAGGGTGTGCCGCGCGGGCCGGCGAGCGACACGTACTGGCTGCGGACGACCCCCTGGGGATGGGCGAAGCTGCTGCGTTGGATCTGGGCGCGGTACGGCGTGCCGATTTACATCACCGAGAACGGGACGACGGCCAAGGGGGAGCACGAGTGGAAGCCCAAGGGACCTGATGATGTGCTTGAGGACCCCTTCCGTGTCGACTTCTTCAAGAGCTACCTGACCGAGGTGGCCAAGGCTTCCCAGGAGGGCGTCGTGATCAAATCGTACTTTGGCTGGACCTTCACCGACAACTGGGAGTGGGCGGCTGGCTTCTCTGACCGCTTCGGCGCGACGTGGGTCGACTTTGAGAGTCCGGAGAAGACACGCTACCCCAAGCGGTCGGCCTTATTCTTGGGCGAGCTTTTTAACCATTTGATACGCAAGGAGTAGATTCACGACTCAATAGACGATATACGAATGCTATGGATACCAAACTGCCAAGATATTATCCACGAGGCTTCTGTGTTTTTGAAACTTATGAGGGTTTCCCCATGCTGAGCTCAGGTTCAGTTGCTTGAAGTAATGTACCATGGCACTCTCACGGAAGCTGTGGAAATACAAAGAACGTGCACTCCTTTCTTTACCTACATGATTGGACAGGCTGAGGTTCTTATTGGCAGCATTCAACCTCGTAAACTGATACACTGACAGACAAGACATTGTTAAAACTTGACAAAAAGAAGCAACATCTTGCAATCTCCTAAGAAACATGAGTCCCGTCAAGGGCAAAAGGATCAAATCTTGCCTCGAGGGCGAATCGAACGCCCGATCTTCTCATTACGAGTGAGACGCTTTACCACTGAGCCACCAAGGCCGAACCAGACAGGTCCTTGTTTAACCATGCATCAGCAAGCTTGATGTAGCGAAAGAGATTCGAGAAAACGCGCGATTTCAAGTCGCAAACCGCGAATCATCGCAATGCAACGCTCAACTCGTCGATGCAGACGGTGTTGTGTTGTCACTGGGAAGTTAAACCAAGATGGGATTGCTTTGTCTTGGTGCGGCGCACCTCCACTAAGCCGCAAGGTTTGTTTCACCTCGCGCCCAATTTGGCTGCGGCGTGGGGGGCTCTGATCGTGTAAGCCACCTCCAAGTAAACGTATCGTCAACTTTGAAGTAAAGAGCAAGTTGGTGCTCCTTCGAATCAGAGATTTGCTCTTCAAAAGAGCGGATGTTAGTTCTGAAGTTTATGTCTTCTTTAAAGCTAACAATATGATCTGCAATTGCACGGCTGACTGAAGTGCCCCGTAGAACAACACTACGGGATGGATCTCCATCAGCGAGTCCACTGTTGTACAATCAGAAGAGCGCGAAACTTGAAGGCATTTTTAACGACCTTGGTAGCTCGTTTGTGCACATTCATAAAACCAACAGCCCGTTGACAACCGCCTAGTTCGCGACCGCTTTCGTCTCTGTGACCTTGACCCAGAAGTCGCTCTGCATGAACAGCTGGTGGTTGACGCTGTGCCACGGCTTCTCGGGGTTGATGATCTGAAAGTCAAAGTTTCTGAGCATCTGCAACCAGCCACATCGTTAGCTACCGAACCAAGAGATCGAGAATCCAACGACAGCAGTCTTACCTCAACATAGACCTTGTTCAGCTCAAGGAACGCAACGTTCTTCCCGGCGCATCCCCAACGGCCGTGGCCAAAGGCCAGCTCCGCAGTCTTGACCATCATGTCCCTCGCCGCCGGATCCGCCTCGAGCCAGCGCTCCGGGCGAAAGAGGTCCGCGTCCCGACCGAAGACGTCCGGGCGACGCAGGACGCCCCAGAAGTTCTGCGAGATACGTGTGCCGGCGGGCACGAACACGTCGCCAATGGTGTCGCCCCCCGCCGGGACCTCCTTGGCGCAGATGCCGGTGAAGGGGGCGTTCATGCGGAGACCTTCGTAGATGACGGCCTGTCGCAGAGTTGCTGTTAATATCACGCCACTCCTGACCGATGAGAGGCACAGAGAGAAAAAACATACCTGGAGATATGGCAGCTGTTTGGCCTCTTCAAAGGTGATCGGAGACGACACCCGGCCCTCGTTGATCGCCGTCATGATCTCCCGCTTCAGGATGTTATATACGTGCGGCGAGGTCATGGTGTAGAGCCACGTCGTCCGGATGACCGTGGCTGTTGTGTCGGAGCCCGCGGTGATCTGAAAGAGGACCTCCGTCTCGGCCTGGTTCTGCGTGAGGCCGTGGCGGACGAAGGCACCCTGTAAAGGTCAAGTCAGCGTTGAACCCCTCGAGAGAAGTCCCTGTCCGTGTTCGGGTGCTCTCACCAGCATATCGCGCTCGTCTTTGGCGTCCGGTCCGTACCGTGTCGAGGCAACGTCCTTTGCCATCCTGGCATCCTGTCAACCTCATCATTCAACGACTGTCAGGTGGCCACTCACCCCATGAGCTTCCCGATCCCCGACTTGTCCGTGGGCTTCGGCCCAACAGCCCCCAGGACGAATTTGTTCAAGAAAATCTTCTGCAGCCACGGCACCTCGCCCAGCAGCTGCAGGTAGGGCACCGCCGCCTCGCTGGTGCTGATATAATCATGCAAATCCGAATCGGTCGCAAGGTACCCGAATGCCCGCCCATACGCAATCTCCGTGATAACGTCCAGCGTCATGAACTGCGTAACCCTCGCCAGATCCATCGGCTTCACCTCCCCGCCCGTCGAGCTAACATACTTCCTCCGCACCAAGTCCACGGCAGCCAGGATCTGCGAATCCACCCCGCCCTCGAGCGAGGGGTTCTCCTTGCCCGCGTACCCCGCCGCGCACTGCGCCTTGACCTTGTCGTGCGCGGCCGTGTCGCGCAGGGTGAACATGCTGTCGTCGTTGGGGTTGAACCTGGTGGCCTCGTACCACGAGGAGCGGATGTACGTCGAGCGCGCGCCGTTCATGCGGCGGAAGACTTCCGGGTCGTCGGTGACAAGGTCGTTGGGTCCGATGCGCACGAGGGAGCCGTGCTCGCGGGTCAGGCGGGTGTATGTGTCGGCCGGGCGTCCCGTGGAGGAGTTGGATATCATCCAGAAGTAGGAGAAGCGCGCGAGCGGCGGGCCTGGGAAATGCCGGAGACGGTGCCATGTTGTGATCGAGGAGATGATGTAGTAGAGGATGGCGGCGGTGAGGAGGTATGTTGGCGTCAGGTAGGCCGCGATGGCGGAAACCATGTCTGAGAGGGCCATGATCGAGGCAGTGAACGGCTGGAAAGTGGTCGGGAAATCACAAAACGGCCGCAACTGGTAGAGGCTCACTTTGAGCAGACAGCTCGAGCATTCATTATCTACTTGTCATCTTTGCCATCCTTGAGCTCCCCCTCTTTCAAGGGTCTCTGGGCCCAGGTACCGAGGGCCAAATCCACTTTTCTACACGCTCCCCCCGCCGTCCAGCGTTGGAACGCTCGACGTTCCGAGTTCCACCTGCTTACGGGTAGGAGGAGAAGTTGATGACGGCACCCATATGGCATCGTACCTGGCGCGTTGCGTGCGTCTTGGGGGCGAAGTGGCCCGAGCCAGAATCCCTCTCACATGCCAGGGATAGCGTGTTTGCGCATGCTGACATTAAGGAGAATTCTCGCAAGTCAAATGTCATATCCCGGCGTTGCATCTTTTAACGGCTCGTCTAAATCTCACTGCAGACTCTTTCCCCTGTCGATAACACGGGCTGGCCAATGGCAGGCTTGTGCGACGGAACTGGACGCAACATCAAAAGGCGATCGGCGTTGGCAGAACTCTCGTGATTGGGCAAGGCGACTGGACAATGACTTGAACATGGGCAGATACGGTGGTTGAAGCCCGCATTTTAAGCCGTTTCGTTCTCTCTGTGCACCTCGATACGATGCCACGGCGGACGATTGACGGAATCTGGTTAAGATTCGAAAACGGCGTTTGGCATGCCATATCAACAGGGCGAGATACCCATGAATGGTGGGAGTAAGTTCATTGGGTTCGAGGACCGGGTAAGAGGGCGTGGGCTCGGCGGGCCACCGAGTCCCACCGAGCGGGTGGATGGAAGAGTAATCAGAGACATGTCATTGGTCTGGTTCGTCTGGAGGTGTGCTCCGCAGAGGAGAAAAGGGCAAATATGCGTTTGATATCCGTGGTTTCTCGTATTTCTGGCCGTGGTGTTTACCATAGCTTGGTCCTCTTGCTTGAGACTCGCCCGTCCCGTCTTGAAGGGAGATTGATCTTCGTACATGTGGTCTTCGTCTCGCCGGCTGTTGATACACTCAATGTCGCTCTAATATACACCCTATCCCGTCGTAGTGGTTTCAATCTCCGTCGTCGCTCGTCGTTCTACCGTCTCTTTTTTTCTAGCATCTCGTCCTCAAGGAGCCTTCGTCCGCAGTTGAACTCCGTGCCACTGCTTGAGCATGTCGCCCAGCACGGCGTTGACCATGCGCTGCTGCTTGAGCATGTTGGCGCCCTTGAACTTGACCGAGGTGATGTCGATGGCGTACATGGAGCCGCAGCCGCCCGAGACGTCCTGCACGACGAGTTCCGAGGGCGCGAACTCGGCCACCAACAGGTCCCATATCGTCGACTCGGCGGCGTCGAGGTGGTCGGGCTTCTCGAGGGCCGTCTCGGCCGTTACGGAGTAGGCGCGTCTGGAGAGTGTTTGGAAGATCGACGGCGAGGCGGATTTGCATGCGAAGGGAGAGGAGGTGTTGAGTCTCGCGGCGGAGGTCAATCGGGAGTAGCTTCTTGTTGCGATCGGGGAGCTTGCGGCGGCGGCCCTGGCGAGGATGGTGCTGGGGGTCGCTTTGGAGAGCGCGATAGCGCGTCGGCAGGATTTGCAGAACATCGTGAAGGTATTCGCTTGTCTATGTGGGTAGTCTGGGCGATTGAACTCGTGGTTGGTGTTGTCAATTGGGAGTCGGATTAAGTAGAGTTTTCAGCAGATAACGAGGAATTGGCTATGAAGCTGTGATACCAAATTTCTAAGCTCGGCCTGCTTGACGTCAAGCTGCCGGGAGGGTGGGCCGGAATTTAGCCGAAGACGGTGTGAAGCACTGTTCCACATAGACCGATGAACTGTACATTACTCATCACACGTGCTTCACTTGAGAAGAGGTACTTACCACTCACTCGCCATACTCACTCACTACATTCATGCAAGAGACTTGAATCTTACCAGGTACGTGCTGCAAAATGAGCTGTCTCCTACCAAGCTAACCCTCTACCAGACAATCTCACTTATGACCCCTCAAGACCCAACTTCAGTACCACCCTGAAAGGCTTGGCTTGGCTTCAATTCTTCCGCCCGAACTCCTCGGCTCGCCCTCATCGCTGCAACTCCTTGCTGCCCTAGACCCCGGAAAAGCACACGCGAACGAATTGATGCTCATAGCAGCCTATCGTCATATCCGCGGCCGGCATTCGATCCAAGTCGAGATCGCCTCGCCGGCCGGCTCGCAGGCCTTGACAGCAGTGTCCCCCGCATTCTCCGCATTCTTCTCCAATGAACTACCCCAGAATCGCATACCCTATTTACTCCGGTCCTGAATATACAGGGCCATGAGGTTGTCGATTTTCCTCCAATCAGGCCGGGGACCTGTGATGCTTCTCCAGCCCACCAGCATCAAGCCATGGCAGAAGTGCGGTTGATGCAACGCTGCGCAGAGCTGCTTGCGCTCGTGGCCGTATAAAAGGGAGAGACGTCATGGGAGAAGAGGGGGGAGGAGATGAGCTGCTGGTGACAAGAGCCGTTTGTATTCCTCTTCAATGGCTCGTCTGTGTTGCTGGACATCCGTGGTTCTGGCCTGCCTCGGAGCAGTTGCTGCCCAAGAACCTACGGCCCAGGTCGTCAACGGCACGTACCGAGGCCTACGTCTCTCCGACTGGGACCAAGATGCCTTCCTCGGCATCCCTTTCGCGCAACCGCCTGTTGGAGAGTTGAGGTACCGATGGCCTCAGAGCCTCAACACGTCGTTCCACGACGTCCGGGACGCGACTCAACACGGGTACAGCTGCATGCAGTACAGGGGAAACTTCAACATGTCGGAAGACTGCCTCACCCTCAACGTCGTCCGGCCCGCCGGCAAACCCGAGAATCCGCTGCCAGTTCTCGTGTGGATATTCGGAGGTGGTCTATACACAGGCTCAATCGTACGCCGAGTCTCGTCTTACACATAGCATGCTCGTACGTCGTCTCTAACAAACCAACAGGCCGACCCCCAGTACAACCTGTCCGGCATCGTCAAAGTCAGCCAGGACATAGGCGAGCCAATCATCACAGTCGCGATGAACTACCGCCTCAATATGTACGGCTTCCTCCAGACGCCGCAGATCCTCGGAGAAGGGTCAAGCAACGCAGGCCTCCTCGACCAGCGCATGGCCCTCCGCTGGATCCAGGAGAACATCGCAGCCTTCGGCGGCGACCCGGACCGCGTGACCGTCTGGGGCGAGAGCGCCGGCGCGCAGAGCATAGCCTACCACCTCTTCAGCTACGACGGCCGCGACGACAACCTCTACCGCGCCGCGATCCTCGAGAGCGGCGGGCCGACGGGCGCCCAGGTGCAGAACCTCCCCTACTACAACAGCCCCGTCGAGAACCTCACCCGCACGACGGGCTGCTGGACCGCCAAGGACCAGCTCGCCTGCCTCCGGGGCCTCAGCGAGGAAGATCTCTTCGCCGCGCGGCCCAGCCAGGTCTGGAACCCGCTCGTCGACGGCGACTTCCTCACGGGCTACCCGAGCCAGCTGATCCGCGAGGGCAAGTTCGTCCGCGTGCCGCTGCTGACGGGCGCCAACAGCGACGAGGGGATCAACTTCAACCCCAACAGCCCGAAGCCCGACTCCGAGGACGCTCTGCTCAAGGGTTTCGTGTGGTGGCGCTCCTACGACCTCTCGGCGCCGACGATCCGAAAGCTCTTCGAGCTGTACCCGAACGACCCCTGCACGCAGCCGCCGCACGCCATCACGAACTGCTCCGTGTTCCCGGCCAAGGGCCTGCAGTGGCGGCGCGGCGCGTCGATCGGCGGCGACCTGGTCATGGTCTCCGGGCGGCGCAAGATGGCAGAGCTCTACGCCGGCACCGGGGCGGACCAGCCCGTGTACAGCTACCGCTTCGACCAGCGGCTGTGGAGCCGGACGGAGCTCGAGGGCGTGCAGCACTTTGACAACGTGGCGTTCAGCTTCCAGAACATCTCGGGCCTGCTGGGGCCGTCGCCCGCGTACGGCTCGCACGTCAAGCTGGCGCGGGCCATCGGGGAGGCCTACGTCCGGTTCGTCAACCGGCTCGACCCGAACCCCGCGGCGGCCGGCAACGGGACGAACGGGACCACGAGTGGGGGGTTGCTGCCGCGCTGGCCCAGGTACGACCTCGCAGATCCCAAGAACATGGTGCTCAACGCGACGAAGAGCTTCGTGGAGGACGACACGTGGCGGAAGGAGGGGATAGACTACATCAACTCGTTCGAAGTTGCGAGGGAGCTTCTCGCATAGTACTGAGATGTCCCGGCCGGGGATCGGAGTCTTCTGTACGGATATCTTGTCCAATAATAATACTCCTCTATATGTCGATTCTCCCATGTGCGGTGGACCCTTCGATCTCCCAATGGTCCAGCTTGTCATCCAGGCCAAGCCCTCCACTCCAGGGCCGGTCCTGCCATGCAACCTCCCCCCATCGATGCCGAGCCTCCAGCGGGCGCTGTTGTCGGGACGGACTGCGACGGTGGCATCTGTATGTAAGGCAAGCCCCATTGTCTCCCGGATAGCTGGGCTGAAGAGCTCTTCGGAGCATTGGCATGCAGCTCAACTCTGGGGGTTGGCGAGGATCACCACCTTGGCAGGACGGAGCCTGTTTAGCGCCGGCATGTTCGGTCTCTTGTTAATATCCATTAGGGAGTAAGTAGAGTAATTGCTACAGAATGCTATGTAGTCGGCTCTTGGGTTATGCGCGCACAGAAATTTCCAGCTGTTCGGTGTCATGCCGAGAGCCCCTGAGTGAAATGCGCCGGACAGACCGATAGACACTCATGGCACAGCCGCGATCGCATCTTCCCGAACCCAGTAATATCCCAAGCGCAGAGCCGCGGATACCGACAGCTCTGTGCGACACGGCTTGCGGCTTCTGTCTCATACGCGCAATTCGGTTGTACTACGTCCCCCGGTGCCGGGCTTTGGACGTGCTCCGGCAAAACCTCCGTAATCATCGGAACAACGCATGAAGTCGCACAGAGTTCGGTACTAGGCGCCGCGGAACACTTGTCAGAAACAGGGTTGAGCGCGCCGTTACTTAAGGTTAACTGCAATTACCGCGAGCCCGTCTCCTATTTTCGTTCCTCGCAGCAAAAGCTTCAGCGTCGTAGTCCCGTGTTGAGCTTCCTGGGTGTTCCCTGGGAGCGAGCGGGATATTCGGGGGACCCAGAGCAAAGAGTCAGTGACCCTGCGCCAAATCAATTTTTAGGTTCAATGAGCGGAGTGACCGTTAATGACCCCTATCAAAACGTTCTCACTCTTCATATTACAATTCCGACCTTCGGAATCTTTCAGAAACGTAATCTAATTAACTACCCATTGAGTTTCCTGGACAGAAACAAAAACAGCTCTGGCCTGCATTTCAGAAGTTCGTCCGGGCGAAGGCGGTGGATGCCGGCCTGTTGCCGAGCTTCCCAGATCGCCTTAGCAGTCAACAGGGACCTGGTCCCCCTTCTGGGCCGAGGAGGGGAAAAGTGACCGGGCTCTTATCTTCTGGTGGGTTTCTGGCTCATCCAGGATGGCGATGGGCAGAATCCACCAAACGGCCGCACCGTCCCGTCTTGTCTCTGTTGGACGTTGAACCGACGGTGTGTCTTGTGCCATCTATCACGGGTGACATCTATGACGGCCACAACGTGCGATCTTGCCACGCGTCGAGACATTTGAGATGTTCAAGTGGCTTCTCGCACACACACACCGAACAACCTATGCCGTGTAGCGTCGCTCTGCAGACAGCCACGCATCAACCTACATTACACCACTCTTCAGTACACCCAGACCGCGACCGGGGGGGTGGCCACCGCGTTATCGACTTTTCGGCAGGTGAGTTTGGATGGACGGGGAAGAAGGCCATGGGTGGTGGATGGGATGATGCGCCACAACACAAGGATCCGCCCTTCCGGAGCTGAATCCCAGAGGTCGCTTCGCTCCTCTCCCCCTCAATCGCGTCCACCGCCACCGCGTGCGGGGGCCGGCCGGCCCTATTCATGCGCAAGAATAGGCGATGGCAGCTAACAAAAGGTCCTCCCGTCCATGGAGCGCGCGCAAGACTCCTGCCCGAATCGAACCGTCCCGGCCGTCGCGAACCGGGGCAATGCTCTCTTTTGACTGTTTCTGACTCTCAAGAGTCAATGGGCTTCTCTCTTGCCTCGGTTGGTCTTCACAGCCACAGAGTTCATCCGGACTCTCATGACATTGAAAGGTTGACGTGCCAGGCACCACAATCAACGCAATCGCCGCAAAGGCCTTAGAGCCCACGGCGGCGGCCGGGATGCCCGTCCCCGCGTCGATGCTGCCGTCGTACCTGACATGCTGAGGTCCACACAACACGAGGGGGCCGTCAGGTACGCACTGCGATGCACTGCTACAGCGGCAGTGAGCGTGTCTTGGCCTCTTGGCCGAACACATCCTGGGGAGACAGATGACAAAAAGAAAGGACAATTGGTGTCGAATTGATCGCCCGCGACAATCTCAATCTGATGTTGTTGATTGTTGCCCGGTCCAAACAACCAACATCTCACCGACGTCCACCAAGCCCTCCCTCCAGATCTCACAATTCTGTCCAATGACCCTCCAGCGATAGATGGCTTTCCCTCAGAAAACTTAGCCGACAAACAGCGAGCAGTTCGCCACCGACATCTTGTGGGACGAACCTCTCTGCTGCACCGCTCGAGATCTGACTCGACTAGGGGATCCCCTCCCATCAAACTCTCCCGACTCGCACCAACGGCGTGCGGAGGCACTTACCCGGATAGGAAGGCCATCTGGGCAGATTTGACCACTCAATTTAATCAATCCTTCTGCCCTCTTCCTTCTAGCCAGTAAGGACGTGGGAGCCTCATTAAGGCAGCTCACATCGTAGGTAGCGTCAATATGTCGATCGACGGGGGCCTCCTTTCCTTCGCAGTCGCATTCCGTCTCGCTGCTCTGCTGCTCTGCAGCTCTGTCCTCCCCCTGCAATTTCTTATTTCCTGGCCCAGTTATCGGCTATGCTATGCAATGCTTGGGATCCCTCCCATGTCGACCGACACCACAACGCTCCCAACGCCCGGCCGGTCTATGATTCCGCGCATCACCCCTGCTCGTGAACACCTGAATACCCCGGACGCTATCGCGTGCCACCGCGCCTTTCGCCCGCTCGCGGTTCTCTCTCCTCCGCTCTGCGCCCTTTGGTCGCTCCACCTGCCCTGCCAGGCCGAGCAGGTGTCTGGCTGGGCCGGCCGGATCCCCCTCTCCAGCTCATTTCATGACGACAACGACAGGCCAGTCTCCTCGGCCTTTGGAGGATGAGAGAGGGTGGGGGGGGCCTGGTCTGGTTGATGAGGACCAGCGCCCACATGCTCCTGCGCTTGCGCCCCGCGGAAGCTTGACTTGCGGATAGGACGGGCGAGCTGTCTAGGCAGGACTTATAAAAGTGACTCCCCCGGCGCGCTCCCCCTTCACGAGAGGCTTCTTTTTTCCTCCAGCCAGCTCCGGTTCTCACCCTAGTCATCCGTTAATAGGCCAGACATCATGGTTCGCAGCAGTCTCTTGCTGCCGCTTCTCGCGGCGGCTTCCGCCGTCCAGGGAAAGTCGCACTCTCCCCAGACCGTTAAGGGTGCCTACATCGTCGAGTTGGAGGACGGTCAGGTTCGTAAAATGGCAACCCACCTGCGATATCGCAAACGGCAGACTTACGAGAAAGAAAACAGGATGCCTCGGACTTCTATGCCGAGGTCAACGCCGATGCCACCACCCGTCTGAACCTGACCTACTCCCTGTTCAAGGGCCAGTCGATCCAGTTCAAGGACATCGAGAACGCCGACAAGAAGGCCGCCAAGCTGGCGCAGCTTCCCTCCGTCAAGGCCATGTATCCCGTCAAGACCTACGGCATCCCCGATGTCGAGGTCGTCTGGACCGGCAAGCAGGGCCGCGACTACGTCGACCTCCGCCGCCGCCAGGAGGGCCCCGACGTCTTCTCCACGCACGTCATGACCCAGGTCGACAAGCTCCGGGCCGACGGCGTTACCGGCAAGGGCATCAAGGTCGCCGTCATCGACACAGGTATCGACTACCTGCACCCTGCTCTCGGCGGCTGCTTCGGCAGCGACTGCCTCGTCAGCTATGGAACCGACTTTGTCGGTGACGCCTACGATGGCTTCAACGAGCACTTCCCCGATGAGGACCCCATGGACTGCGGTGGCCACGGCACTCACGTCGCTGGTATCATCGCCGCCCAGGAGAACCCTTTCGGCTTCACTGGTACTGCTCCCGGTGTCACCCTCGGCGCCTACAAGGTTAGTGAACACTCTTGCATGCACCTCATACGAACCACGGTCCCGGGGCAAACAAGCTTCCGAGAGAGTGGATCTCCCCGAACGCCACATCCGCGGTCCGGCGCGGAGGAACCCCACCATTTCCCGACGCCACTCCCGAGTCTATTTGCTCGTGCTGACACTTCCTAATCCAGGTCTTCGGCTGCGACGGCCAGGTCAGCAACGACATCCTGATCGCCGCCTACAACCGCGCCTACGAGGATGGCAGCGACATCATCACCGCCTCCATCGGTGGTCCCTCCGGTTGGATCGACGAGCCCTGGGCCGCCACCGTCTCCAGGATCGTCGAGGCCGGCGTTCCCTGCACCGTCTCCGCCGGCAACTCCGGCTCTGAGGGTGTCTTCTTCGCTTCCACCGCCGCCAGCGGAAAGCACGTCACCGCCATCGCCTCCTTCGACAACGTCATCACCCCGGCCGTCCTGATCGAGCAGTCCTACACCATTGCCGGCGGCGAGCCCCAGAACTTCACCTACACCCCCGGTGAGCCCGACGAGTGGGCCGGCGTCTCCCTGCCCCTCTGGACCGTCAGCACCGACTCCACCTCCGAGGCTGCCCTCGGCTGCGACCCCTACCCGGCCGACACCCCCGACCTGAGCGACAAGATCGTCCTCGTCAAGCGCGGAACCTGCACCTTCGTTGCCAAGGCCCAGAACGCCGCCGCCAAGGGCGCCAAGTACATCATGCTGTACAACAACGCCCCCGGCGCGGGCTCCGTCTCTGTTACCACGGTCCCCGAGATCCTGGCCATCGGCATGACCACCCCTACCGTTGCCGCTCCCTGGCTCGAGGCCCTGGCCGCCGGCTCCGAGGTCGTCCTTCACATGACCGACCCCGCCGAGGCCGAGCAGATCCTGACCGAGGCTAACAACACCGCCACCGGCGGTTCCGTCTCCAGCTTCAGCTCCTGGGGCCCCAACTGGGACGGTCTTTCCAAGCCCCAGTTCGGCGCCGTTGGCGGTAACGTCCTCGCCACCTACCCCAGAGCCCTCGGCAGCTACGCCGTCCTCTCCGGTACCTCCATGTCCTGCCCCCAGACCGCAGGTATCGTCGCCCTGATCGCTGAGGTCCGCAAGACCCTCGACCCTGCCACCATCGAGAACCTCCTCTCCGCCCACGCCAAACCTGTCAAGTTTAACTACGGCACCGGCCCAAGCGAACTCCTGGCCCCCGTCGCCCAGCAGGGTGCCGGTCTAGTCCAGGCCTACGACGCCGCCTACTCCTCCGTCGTCCTCTCCGTTTCCAGCTTGTCCTTCAACGACACGGACAACTTCGTCCCTGAGCTGAACTTCACCATCAAGAACACCGGCTCCGAGGCCGTCACCTACGAGCTCGGCCACGTCGGCGCCGCCACCGCCTACACCTTCGCGGCCGCCGGCGACCTCTTCCCCTCTCCCTTCCCCAACGACCTCTCGGACGAGTACGCCACCCTGGCCTTCAGCGAGTCCAAGGTCTCCGTCCCCGCCGGCGGCGAGGCCACCATCCTCGTCGCCCCCACCGCCCCGGCCCTCGACGGCGGCCGCCTCCCCGTCTGGTCCGGCTACATCACCCTCAACGGCACCGACGGCTCCAGCCAGATCCTCCCCTACCAGGGCATCACCGGCAGCCTCCACAGCCACGATACCCTCGACGTCGCCATCATGACCACCTCGGTCAGCGCCAAGGCCGAGGAGTACGAGGAGGTCCCCGCCAACCACACCTACATCCTCCCTCCCCCGGGAACCGCCAACGAGACCGGCGCCGTCATCCCCGCCCTCGCTATCAACATGGCCTTCGGCTCCCCCTTCGTCCGCGCCGACCTGGTCCCGCTGACGACCTGCCCCCCCAACATCACCAAGGAGGTCTGGGGCATCAAGACCATCGGCCAGCCGCGCTCGTTCCCCAACCTGTACGTCTCGCGCGGCATCCTGTCCACCAACTGGGACGGCCAGCTCGACGACGGCTCGTACGCGCCCGCCGGCAAGTACAAGTTCGCCATCAAGTCGCTCCGTGTCTTCGGTGACGCCACCAAGCTGGAGGAGTACGACACCACCGAGACCGTGCCCTTCCGCATCGTCTACGGAGGCGTCAACGCGACCGCGCCTGCTAGGCACTAGGGCGGCTGCTGTGTGTGTGAACATGCATTACGATAATAGCATGTCTCTACGACATTTCTTTACATAGCTTATCGAATCGGAATAATGTCTGAAGTCAATACTTGCTCCTCTTGCATCTGTGAATGTGAAGTCTCTTGAGTGCAAGTTGAAAGTTCCACACATCTCGAACGAAGTTATCAGATGAACCAGATTTAAATATTGATATCTGCCATTCTACACCGTGGTAGTCTCCGCCGCAGGCATCGGCTGGAACTCGTTCACCCACTTATTCCGCGGCTTGCTCAAAGTGCTCTTCCCCCGGCGTAGGAAGTCTCCGTACCCCATCTCGCCAATAACACCTCCATTATCCCTATCCCAGACGACCCGGCCCCGCAAGATGGTGTACCTCGGCCAGTTCTCGAAGCTCATGCCCTCAAACGGCGAGTAGTCGATATCATGGTGCAGCATCGAGTTCTCCAGCACAAACGACTGCATCGCGGGAGCATTCCCTTCGGCCTGCTGCGCCGTAGGGTACCATATCACAAAGTCGGCGTCGTATCCCGCCGCAACGGCTCCCTTGCTGGCTCCCAGGCCGTACAGCTTGGCCGGGTTCGCCGAGGTGACCTCGACGAACTTCTGCGGCGTCACCTGGCCGGAGAGCACGCCCTTGAACAGCAGCGGCATCCGCGTCTCCACGCCCGGCAGCCCGTTCGGCACTGTATCATACCGCATACCTCCGTCCTCGCCCAGACCCTTCTTCTTGCCCTCCGGGTGGTCATACTTGCTCGGCGCGTGGTCGGAGCTAAACGTCGTAAAAGTGCCGTTCGCGACGCCCGTCCACATAGCCTCCAGATCCATCCGGTCCTCCCGTAGCGGCGGACTGCAGATGTGCTTCGCTCCAGAGAAATCGTCCCCGTGCTCATGGGGTCTCAGTGCATCGGCCGTGAGATACAAATAATGCGGGCACGTCTCCGCATGAATAGGCAGCAGCCGCGTCTGCGCAGCGCGGACATGTGCCGCCGCAGTCCTTGACGACATGTGCACGATCAAGACCGGAACGTCAGACAGCTCGGCGAGCGCGATGACGCGGTACGTCGCCTCGTCCTCGGCGATGCGCGGCCGGCTTACGGCGTGGTAATAGGGCGCAGTGAGCTTCTGCTCCGCGAGGCGGGCCGTGATCCACGAGATCATGTCGCTGTTCTCGGCGTGCACCATGGT
This sequence comes from Colletotrichum sojae, assembly GCA_014235955.1. Taxonomy (NCBI): domain Eukaryota; kingdom Fungi; phylum Ascomycota; class Sordariomycetes; order Glomerellales; family Glomerellaceae; genus Colletotrichum; species Colletotrichum sojae. The sequence goes on from WIGN01000067.1 coordinate 59,799, forward strand.
GGTCATCCCGAGGCTGCGCGTCGCCATCATGACATCCAAGATCTCGCCGTCGTTGAGCTTCAGCGGGTCGTACGTCATGTATAGCTTGACGGAGGAGATGCCTTCAGATACATAGTGCGGCAGCTCGTCGCGAAGGACCGTCGGCGTCGGGTTCGTTAGGATGAGGTGGAAGCCGTAGTCGCAGTAGGACTTGCCCCTGGACCGCGAGTGGTAGTCCTCGACCACGGGGTGGAGGGAGTCGTGGTAGCGCTCCTGGGTTGCGAAGGCGATGACCGTAGTTGTGCCGCCGGCGATCGCTGATCTTGTGCCGGTCTCAAAGTTGTCTCCTGTAGGAGAGTTGTCCTGGTCTCTGGTGAACGGGGGCTCCTGGACTGGATGAAGCGGCCATCCGAGACTCACCTGGTCAAGATGCACATGTGAGTCTACGCCGCCCGGCATGACGAAGCCATGCTGAGCATCAATCACTGTCTTGGCCGAGAAAACGGACTTCAAGCCCTGCCCAACGGCAAGGATCTTGCCATCACGGACGACGATGTCTTGACTGGCGTAGATGTCGGACGCAGTCACCTGGGAGAGTGAGTGGGATAGACTACGCAGACGTCTTCGAGACACTTACGACTGTGGCATTCTCTACGATAAGGTCGACCTCCATGCTGACACTGACTGTGTTCCCGTGGTAAAAACTGGCTGTGGGTTCTGTTCAACGCTCAACCGCACGATAGTGTCTTTTCGTTATTTTGAAGTTGATTGCGCGTGTTAATCGTGTAATCTGGCAACTTCGTCGCCCACATTTCGTTGATACAGGACACCAATACAGCCGGTAGATAATGGTGCATAAGATCGATACGATTACCGGCTCAACCGCTGCATGAAGATAGGTAGCTAAGCCAACTCTGTTGAAGGATCGGATCAAGATAGGCAGGCCGATAAGAAACCCAGTCGGCAAACGACCCTATCGGCATCCTATCGCTGGCCGCGGGGAGCAGATCGCCCCCGGGGATAGATCGGACGGCGCATGGCAATGCTACTGCAGATGAGGGGTTGGCGGCGGCATCGAGTAGAAAATGCTATTTTGAAGAAGCTGATGTCCGAAAAGCGAGGTCAAGAGAAGAGAATAAAGCAGTAATTGACAACCTTAGAAGGGGATACCTGTGAGTTGCCAAGACTCAACACCATCCAACACATCACGACCATGGCATCACGGAAACTTCGCGTGGCGGCAGCCCAAATGGGCTCCACGCACTACAGCGACCGCCGCGAGAAGACACTGGCTCGCATGATATCCCTCCTCGAGTCCGCCGCCGCCAAGGGAGCGCAGATCGTGCTCTTCCCTGAGGCAGCCTTCACCACCTTCTTCCCCCGGCATCTCATCAACGACCCCGTCGAGCTCGACTCATTCTTCGAGCATGGCGATGTGTCGACACAACTGCAAACCAAGCCCCTGTTCGACAAGGCCAAAGAGCTCGGAGTTGACATCTCGGTCGGCTTCGCCGAAAAGGCCGACGACGGCCAAACATTCAACTCATGCATCTACTACCACGCCAAGAGCGGCTCCATCCTCTCAAAGTACCGCAAGATCCATCTCCCAGGCGACTTCGAGCCCTTCGCAGACCCCAACGCCACAAACCAACTAGAGAAGCGCTACTTCAAGCCCGGCGACCTCGGCTTCAACGCATTCCGTGTGCCGGACCTCACGGACCCAACTCCGGAGCGCGGCGACCCCATCCTCGGCATGATGATCTGCAACGACCGCCGCTGGTCCGAGGGCTGGCGCGTCCTGGGGCTGCAGGGCGTCGAGCTCGTCCTCTGCGGGTACAACACGGCCGGCTTCGCGCCTCACCTCTGGGGCTCCAGCGCGGACGCCGACCCGGATGAGGCGCGCGAGAAGGCCGTCTTCCACCACAAGCTGGTCATGCAGGCGCACAGCTACACCAACGCGTGCTTCAGCGTCAGCGCGGCGCGGTGCGGGCTCGATGATGGGAAGTATGATCTCATCGGCGGCAGCTGCATCACGGGGCCCGAGGGCGAGATCATCGCTGAGGCGTCTACCACCGACGACGAGGTCGTCTACGCTGAGATCGACCTCGACGCGTGCAGGCCAGGCAAGGAGCGTACATTTGACTTTGCCCGGCATCGGCGGGTTGAGCACTATGCTCGCATCACGGAGCAGACGGGCGTCGTGGAGCCTCCGAAGATACACGGATGTGCGAACGGGGCTGTTACAGTTAACGGCGTTCACGGAAAGAAGGATAAGAAGATTCGTATCCTGCTCGTAAACCCCAATAGCACTCGTGCCATGACGGACGCCTGCGTCGCGATGGTGGAGAGCCAGATGCCTCCGGACGTTGTCGTCACCGGCTTCACCGCGCCCCGGCCGTCCCCCTCAGCCATCGAGGGCATGTTCGACAACGTCATGTCGGCCGCAGCAGCAGCCCGCGCAGTCCTTCCGCTCGCCGCGACGCACGACGCTGTGCTGGTGGCCTGCTACTCAGACCACGCCCTCATCCGCATGCTCCGGGAAGAGCTCCCCCGCCAGCCCGTTATCGGCATCATGGAAGCATCTCTCTTCGCAGCCCGGACCCTCGGCGGGCGCTTCGGACTCATCGCCGTGAGCGAGCGGTCCCGCGTGCTGCACGAGGACAGCATCCACCATTACGGCTTCTCTACCTCGTGCGCCGGCGTCCTCTCCTGCGGCCTGGGCGTGCTGGACCTCCACGAGAAGAGCCAGGACGAGGTGATGGCGATCATGGCCTCGGTGGGCAAGCGCCTCGTCGACGACAAGGGGGCCGACGTGCTGCTCCTGGGGTGCGCGGGGATGACCCCGCTCAAGGGGGCCGTGGAGGCCGCCGTGGGAAAAGACGTCCAGGTCGTCGACGGCGTCCTGGCCGGGGTTCACCACCTGGTCGGGATGGTGAGGATGGGCGGCGCGACGGCCAAGAAGGGCGTGTACAAGAGCTCCGCGGAGGGGCGGAAAGCAAGGGGTCAGGACTGGATATGAGTTTACCGCGGAGCTTCTCGCTTCATGTGGACGTAAATAGTACTACATGGCAATAACAATAGAGACAGCCTCTAGAGAGAGCAGAACAACCGCATATTAGCCGATTGACTCTTTCTCCGCTTGGCGTGTGATATCTCGTGCAGGGTTGTGGTGAGGAGTCCAATAGGCCAACGATCCGTTATCAGCTGTGGCCATGGATATCGGCAGATCGGCCTAAATCCGGGGAAGATAGAGCGCGGGAAACTCACCGAGGACAACAACGACGACGACAACATCAACAACTACTTGACGACATCATGGAGACGATCGTCCGAAACCGCGCCAGTCCGAACAACAAGCGGAACAGCCGTCCTTGCGACTTCTGTCGTTACAAGCGCGCAGCTTGCCTGCTTCACGGCGATCCGCCATGCGAGCTATGTCGGCGTCGGGGTAATGAGTGCACCTTTGTTGAGGGGCCGAACAAGAGACGTCGGACCGCAGAGCGGGGTCCCAGTCCTTCAAGTGATGGCACTGAGGCTTCTCGGGATGAGAACCGTGATGTATCGGACAACGACAGGAGATCCCAGTCGGCAGAAACAAACTTCCCCATGGACGAAATACAGTTCAGCATAGATGGAGTAGACTTTGGCACTCCTTCACTACTGCTGCCCCAAACACCTACGGTCGGCCTTTTGCAAGAGGGCGCAGGGTTGTCGCCTCCGTCGTCTTTGGATGCGCAGCTGGGCCATAATGCTCAGATCATCGGCCTTAGCGGCGAGTCAGACCCGTACTTACTCCACCTATACCGTTTCGACGAAAGAGATGAGTGTGCGTTCCAGCAGTTGCGAATCAGGAACATGGGCATGGACGATGGAGTTCCGGTGCAGTTCATGCTCCAGAGCAACTCTTTAGCAAGCAAGGCACAACCGGGGGACCTAGGAGAGAGCGAAACCGGTATACGGCTGGAGATAGAGAGCATGGTCTCTCAAGATGTCGGCAGGAGACTCCTCAAATTGTAAGTTGCTCCTCCCCTATGCCATCCCGTCTGCTTCTAACACGTGCAACTCAGGTTCTGGCGCTACGTGCAACCATACTTCCCAGTACTGTCTGTGGAACACACCATCCAGGAACAAGACGGCGACCCATCGCAATTACCAACGTGTCTTGCAGCAACCATCTACGGGCACGCCTTGCCGTTCTGCGTCTTCGACGACAAGCTCTGCGTAGATGTCTACACGCCACCGTCAGCGGATCGCCTCTTCGAGCTCGCGTGGAAAGCCGTCCTGCCCCGGTTCCATACGCCCTCCCTGGCCACGCTGCAGACGATGCTGTTGCTCATCCAACGCCGACCGACCAACAGACACGTGGCGGACACGCCATTCAAATGGGTCATGCTAGCCGACACGGTTGCGCTGTCTCAGTGCCTTGGGCTCAACTTGGACCCGACAGACTGGTCGATCCCGCTATGGGAGAAGCGGCTGCGCCGGAGACTCGCATGGGCTGTGTATGTCCAAGATCGCTGGCTAAGTCTGAACTTTGGACGGAGTTCGCATATTCAGGAGTGCGACTGGGATGTCTTCCCGTTAAACGCGGACGACTTTGGAGAGCTTTCTGGACTCGACGATGAGCCTCCGGTAACCACGCATTTTCTCCATCTGGCTTCGTTGACCGAAATCGTGTCCAAGATTCAACAACAAATGTTGTAAGTATCGACTGGATACGCAACTCATAAAGCACGGAACTGACTCATCTAGTTCCATCAAAGCAACCAGAGCACTCTCCAAGTCCCTAGAAGCCACCTTCGAAGTCGCCCGGCCCCTACGGATCGAACTCGCCGAATGGCTGCAAGACCATCCCGAGGTAAGCCACCAGCCTTCGGAGGTTTTGGTCCACCATGGTCTCGATGGCAGCGGAAGCTTGAGGCTCGCCTACATAACAGCCAAGATCGCTGTTTTCAAGGCGCTCTTACGGCCGAAGAACAACGAAGCCCCCATCGAAGCTCGAAATGCCTTGCGTACTGGGGCGATGGCCATCGCGCGGGAGACCTACGACTTTCTGGCCAAGCTGGGCCCTCATCACCTGGAGGCGTTCTGGCATTCTTGTGAGTTGCCCGTTTGTTTGGTATGGCCTCGGACGGTATTGATACTAACAGTAGCTGCGCAGATTCTCGAGTCAACTTTGCAATTGCCAGCAACTTCATCGTACTGCTATTCGCCCTTTCCCCGTCTGCAGCTGATGCGGAGGACTCTCTAACACTGTTAACTCAGTGGCGAAGCTTGTTGCGCATCAAGTCGAGGAGTTGCGACCTGTTGAATCTGAGCTTGCTTCGGCTTGATGCCATGTTCGTTGCCGGGCTGGGGAAGCTGATTGAACTGAGTCCTGCCGCGGCCGAAGCTGCATCAAATCGGGGTCTATGAGTATAGAACCTATGAAGAATTGCATATCATTAAAAAGGGCTATCTATGAACGCTGTATTCAATCCCTAGAACTGGCCTTCTCCAAGCCTTTCTCCGGCCCAATCGAGCCCTCCCTCGGTGACTGGCCCTCGATGAACTCCTGCTCTCGCGTCCCATCCACCGGGAACGGCCAAATCTTCCACGACGCCCAGTAGACAGCTCCAGCCACCAGCGTGCTGACAAGCCAGCTGAGGCTGTACACGTAGATCGCGCCCCTTGGCACGCCCTTGGCGCCGCAGGCGGCCGCCAAGCCCGGCATGTTGGGCACGATGGCGAGGAAGAAGGCGGCCGCCGCTCGCGGGTTCACGCCGAGGGTGTAGTAGTGGATCCCGCGCGAGTCGTACAGCGACGAGATGGACATGCGGCGCGCGCGGCAGATCCAGAAGTCGCAGATGATGACGCCCGCGATGGCGCCCAGGAAGAGGGAGTACCCGCCGAGGAAGGACGAGAAGGACTTGGCACTGTGGTTTTGACAGTCAGCAAGGAGACGAGAGTTGATAGTCTGTAGGAATCGAAGCTTACTTATACTGAATGTTCCACGGGACAGCGCAGACGCCCAAGAGAGCGCAGATGTACGCCCCACGGCGGTTGTTGATATACCTCGGAAACCACAGCGCAAGATCGTTGCTGAACGAGACGCTGTTGGCGCTGATGTTTGTCCCGATTACGGCGAAAGCCCAGCAGAGACCCGCGAAGAACTGCGCGGCGCGGTTCTCCCACAGCCGCGCGACCTCGAGCGGGTTCCACGTCACGCGGCCGTAGATGACCTCGGACGCGCTGCTCACAGTAGCGCCGAGTACACCACACATGGTGACGAGCACACAAAGTCCGACGGCCTGGGTCCAGAACACCTGGCGAGGCTCCTTGGCGTAGCGCGTGAAGTCAGGCATGTTGAGGGCGAGGGTGGCTTTGGGGCCGATGGCGCTCGTGACGCATTGGAAGAAGACGACGATGGCTGGGGTTCCGTCTTTTATCATTGTCGGTTTCGAGAATGTTGGGCCGAATCCTTTGGCTGTTTATGCATGTTGTCAGCATCTAACGCGCCCGATAACAGACTGTCTTGAGGAACAGACTCACCAGCAACAAGAGCCCAGATGAACAATGTCAGTCCGAAGATGGGCATGATGACGGTCTTGACCATGAACATGTACCGCAGGCTGCTGACATGGAGCCACAAAAGAGGCATCTGGACGATGATGAACAGGAAGAAGCACAGGAGTTCGGCGCTGGTGACATGGGCGCTCTCTGGCAGGTGATTCGGGAAGCTGTCAAACGACGGCCAGATGGCGGCGATCATGACCTGCAGGCATTGGCCGCCCTGAAAGGACTGTGTGCCGAACCAGATACAAGCGACAACGCCACGGACAAACACCGCGCCATACGATCCGCGCAGCCCGAAGGACGCTCGTGTAAGCACGGGGAAGTTGATCCCGAAGATGCAGCCCACGTAGCCGTCGAGCATGGCCGGGATGCAAACCAAGATGTGGCCGACCAAGACAGCAAGGATAGCGAGGCCCGGGTTGAGGCCCTTATTCACGGATGTCGACGAGACTGTCCGCAAGAGAACGACAAGTTAGCAAGTAGAACACCATAAACGAACAACACGTGGTTAACGCACCTTGATACATGGAAATGGAAAAGGCCTCGGCGATCCAGAAACCGAGCAGACTCGGCCACCCCCAGGTGCGCTCCGGCGATCCCATCGGGATCGGGTCCATGTCCTTGTTGGAGAGCCGGCCGCCCTCCGTGCCGAGCTCAGCGCTCTCGGAGCGGAGCTCTAGGCGCTTTCGGAGGCCCATGATGCGCAGCGCTGGTGTCTGTTCAAGTCGAGGTTGTCGAAGATGTGTAAATCAGGACCGAAAGACTAATTGCCTTGGTAGAACAGCAGCTTTCGGGGTTCAAGTCCCAGGTGGTTGCATAAAGCGAAAACAGTGCGTATAGAAAGACTCATTACGAAACCTTTGTTTGAGGAGGCGGAGACGCAAACGTTATTTTCACTTCGTTGCATTCCTCACCGTCCGGCCATTGACAAGAGTCAAGACAACCCTACTCTCTTATCGGAGTAGTCCGCTTATCATCCGCCATCGCCGGATTCTTCCCCTGTTGCTTGGCCTGATCAAGCGATGATAGGCGTGATAGGGGTGGCGCGCTATCAGGATGCTTGCAGGTTATCGATTCCCAGACTTCCCTGTCATTGGCCTATCTTTTCCTTCATCGCATTGACAACGACAACGCCGATAGGCCGCAATCTTATCAATCTTCCGCGAGTTGTCGATGAGATGGAGATGGAGATTTGATATGCTATGGCAAAATAGCGTGTTTGCGATGGCTAAGACTTTCAGAGAATAAGGTAAAGTCAAAGTCAACTCTCATGACACTCGGGGAGTCGTTAGCACTGTCGGAGACAGCAAGAGACCGCATCCAATTCATCGGAACCATGACACCAATCGCGATATCCAGCCCGGAGCCATCCGTAGCTACAGAGATGTCGGTCATTGACCCAATGGTCTACCCTTCACCAACCGCCGATGAGAGACTGAAGAAGCTGTGGAACTTACACGGACATCCTCACAGCTCAAGGTAATTGCCCTTGAACACATTCAAAAATACGGTACACAGGACTCAACGTGAACTCCCTAGGTTTGCCAACCCAGATCTGACCAGCGTCGCGGCCTTGATCGAGCGCAACGCCTCGACTCAGCCTTCGCAAGCAGCCTTCGTCTATCCAGTCGGCAGCTCCTTCAAAGTTCTAAACTGGGCCCGGCTTCAGAAGCTCTGCTGCAAAGCTGCGAGCCACTATGCGACCGAGTTTCACAGGGAACTGGATGCTTCCAACGAGACTGGCCGTCAACCCACGGTCGCGCTGCTGGGGACGGGCAGCTCGGTAGACTACCTCATTACGCAGTTTGCGCTGAACCGCCTGCGGATCCGCACGCTTTTGCTCAGCAACAAGAACGCATCCGAGACGACGGACCATCTCCTCCGGGTTTGCAATGCAGTTGCCATCATCGTCGACAAGGCGAATGAGGCTTCGCTTCGTGGGTTGCAAGAGTGCAGTCTACCAGTTGCTGGACTGATCGGTCTTGCTGAACTGGAAGAGACGGATGAGTTTCTCGAAGACCCGGTCACCTTTGAGTCTGAGGATCCCTGGAACTTGCAAGCTATGATCATCCACTCATCCGGCTCGACAGGGGTACCGAAGCCCATCATTCACACGAACAGGAGTCTTTGCCAAATCGGCCGAATGTATAGGCTACTTCCAGAATACTTCATCGAAAACTGGTATCTGTGCTTTCCGTTGTGAGTAACCTACAACCTCTGATCTTTAACGGAACAATTACTGACGATCTCTTTAGATTCCACGTTGCGGGCCTTTCAATTGCCTTGTCAGGACTACCAACAGGCCTTCCAACCTCATTGCCCCCAGAGCAGTGGCCGCCAGCCCCAAGCTCCATCCTCTCAGCTTGGAAGGCACTGGATGCCATGGGCTATCCTGCAGACTGCCTCCACTGCGCGCCCTCGGTCATAGACGACTTATACGAATACATCTCCCTCACGACCAATGACTTCACCCCCCTCATCAACCTCAAAGTCCTACAGCCTGGAGGAGCCCCTCTCTCTCCAACAACACTATCAAAATTGCAGGCCCTCAGCGTCAACATCAAGACCACTTACGGCACAACAGAAACTGGGCCCCCCTTTCGCACGATCCCGCACACGAGGGAGAACCCAGACGTCTACCGCTTCCGCAACCTTTACCCAGAGTCGCCCCTCGTGCGCATGGATTCCCTCGGCGACGGCCTATTCGAGTGCGTCGTGTATAAGGGCTTCCCGTTGGCGGCGGAGCTCTGGCTCGACGAGGCCGCGCCGAACCCGTACCGCACGGGGGACCTGTTCCTCGAGGACCCGCCGGACAGCGGGTACTTCATCCTCCAGGGTCGCCGCGATGACGTTCTCGTACATAGTAATGGCGAGAAGACGCACGCTTCCGCGGTGGCCATGGCGCTGGAGGAGGAAAAGGGCGGCATCGTTGTCAAGACGGCGGTTTATGGCGCTGGGAAGCCCTGTCCATCTGTCGTTGTCGAGGTCAACTGGGAGGAGGCGGCCGCCCGGGGACCAGACTTCGACCTCGACGATGCCGTGTGGCAGGTGGTGCGAAACTGCAATGAGAAGCTGTCGAAATTCTCGAGAATCCCGCGCGAAACCACTCTAGTGTTGAACAGGGGAGAAAGTTTGCCTGTCACGCCGAAAGGAAACGTCCGGCGGAACGTCGCATGGGAACAATACGGGAAGAGAGTGGAGGAATTGTACGACAATTTCCTCGGGAACCAGCAGCAGGACGCCAATGCTATCGACACCCCTCTCGACGAAGCAGACCAACCTACAGTGGTAGTTATCAAGCAGGCAGTGGCAGACGTTTTCGGGCTCTCAGCAGAGGAGATACACGAGGACAAAAGCTGGTACGAACTCGGGCTCGATTCTCTGAAAGCAGTCGAGCTCCGGTCGAAGCTGGTCCGGTCCTTCGGGAGCTTTCCCCTGATGTTCATCTTTGAGTACCCTACAGCAACGGGGCTCTTCGGGTTTCTCCAGCGATTCAAGGGCAACCGCACCGATAGCGATAAAGACATCGCAAGTCAGCGGCACGAGTGGATTAACGGGGCTATCCGCCGCATGAAACAGGAGATTGACGGCTGGTCCGCGCCTCTCTCACAAGCATCCGACTCCAGGACAAAGGGAGGAGAGGTCGTTTACTTGACTGGAGCAAGCGGCTCTCTGGGAAACGCTTTGTTGGAAGTCCTGGTACAGCTGCCAACAGTTAAGACGGTATACTGTGCCGCAAGGGGTGCTGATCCGCAGGCCCGTGTCATGAGCTCCCTGAAGTCGAGGGGTTACCCGGAACACATCTCAAAGAGCGACAAGATTCGCGCCGTAAACTACGACATGGCAGACCAGAGGTTGGGCCTGGACGAACAGACTTACGGACGTCTCACTGGCGAGGTTACGGTGGTGATGCATAATGCGTGGAAGCTGGACTTCAACCAGCCTGTCCAGCAGTTCGAGGACGACTGCTTGAGAGGTGTGTATTCATCTTCGTCATTTGGAGGTTTAGATGCTGACATTACCGTAGGAACAATGGACCTCATGTTTTTCTGTCTGAAAGGTGCACCAAAGAAGTTCACCTTCATGAGCAGCGTCGCTGCGGCGATGGGCAGTCCAAACGGCACGGTGGTTCCCGAGCTCCCTCTAGGTCCCGATTCATCAAACGCGCTCCCGAACGGCTATGCGCAGTCCAAATTTATCGTCGAACAGATCGCGCAGCACTATGCGTCCGCGCTTGGCGTGTCCACCCAGATCCTCCGGGTCGGCCAGCTCTGCGGACACTCGAGGCTGGGAACCTGGAACCACACCGAGATGTGGCCCGTCATGATGATGGCTGGTCTAGACCACCTCTCCGCGATGCCGTTGCTGAAGACGACCGTCGACTGGCTGCCAGTCGACGTGTGTGCGGAAACCATTCGGGATGTTGTGTTTTCACCCGCAGCCGAAGTGTCGTATAACGTGGCCAACCTCACGAACCCCAGCACCACCACTTGGGAAGAGATGCTTTCCTGTCTCGAAGAGGCTTCGGGGAAGAAATTGCAGCGCATTGGCATGAGAGAATGGGTTGCTCAGTTGGAGGCGCTGGACTCTGAGGGCTCGGGTGGGGAAACGATTCCAGCTATGAAGCTTCTTGGATTCTTCCAAGGTATGGCTGAGGGAGACGGAAATGGCGAAGGTGTGACGTTCGAAGTGGGTAAGGTAGAAGCCGGACGACGAATTAACACCGAAGCGGTGCGCGGATGGTTGGATACGTGGCACCAGGGTGGTTACCTGACAACAAAGCCATAGCTATCTAGATGCCATGAATTTCTAACACAGTTTCGAAGATTTCAAGTGCCTCTTAGTTGATGGGGCATACGTTTTTATCATTATATCCCATATGATGATGAGTCTAAGATGTACAGATGATCCAATCTACCATTACCTGCGCCCCCCGGTCGAGCCATAACTCCAATTAGATTACACACCCAGCGCACTGCTTTACATGCAGGCGGCGCCGTCGATGCCGATGACCTTGCCGTTGATCCACTCACCGTCCTGGGAAGCCAGGAAGCAGACGACACGGGCAATGTCGATGGGGAGACCGACGCGGTGCATGGGGGACCAGCCGGCGGCGTACTCATCGACTCCCTCGTCGTCGAGCTCGGTGCCGTTGGGAATGTACTCGCGGCAGACGTCACTGTAGTGATGTATTAGACCAGACCCTTCTTGACTGGAGAGCCGTGCGTTACTTACCGGTACATGTCGGTCTTGATGCCACCGGGGGCGACGGCGTTGACGGTGATCTTCTTATCACCGAAGTCGATGGCCATGCAGCGGACGAAGGTCTCGATGGTGCCCTTGGAGCCGGAGTAGACGGCGTGCTTGGGAACGCCCTTGGCCTGGCCGGTGATGGAGCCCATGAGGATCAGGCGGCCGCCGACCTCGAGGTTCTTGTAGGCCTCGCGGGCGACGAAGAACTGGCCGCGGGTGTTGATGGCGAAGACGCGGTCGAACTCCTCGGGGGTGACGTCCTTGACGTGGCCGAAGGAGACGACGCCGGAGTTGGAGCAGACGATGTCGAGCTTGCCGAAGAGCTTCTTGGCCTCGGCGAACATCTTGACGATCTGGTCGACGTCGGAGACGTTGGCCTTGATGGAGGCGGCGTCGGAGCCGGACTTCTTGATGGCCTGGACGACCTCCTCGGCGGTCTCGGCGCTGTTGGCGTAGTTGACGATGACCTTGGCACCGCGGCGGCCGAGCTCCATGGCCATTTCGCGACCGATGCCGCGGCCTGATGTGGTGTGTAAGTGGCTGAGAGATAGATCAGATGAACACGGCGACCCTTTCCACCCCCCGGGAGGGTGCCTTCGGAGTACGGCAGAAACCTTGCTGATGCTCGGTCCCAACTCTTTCCATCAAGCGCCGGAGGTGGGTGGACTCGTGTTCGAAAGGGGAGGAGACGTACCGGCACCGGTGACGAGAGCGACCTTGCCCTCAAGAGATGCGGAGGCGAGACCGAGGGGACCGGGGATACGGTCGTACTTGGATCCCTTGGAGTCGGAGGTAACGCCAGGCATTTTGATGATTTTGAGGGGGTTGATTGGACTGGGAGTCGGGTTCTGGTGTAATTAAGAGTCGTCGGGAGAGAGAGACCGAGGAGTCGAATGGTTGGATGAGTAGATTGAGTTCTGTCTGTCGAGTCGTTTCGAAACCAGATCTGGAGAGCCGGAAACCTGGATATTAAATACGACTTTGTTTATCCAAAGATCTTTGACGAGTTTGTCTTTTTTTACCTGTCGTCCCCCATTACCATCCCTACAATCCCTGTCCCGTCCCCCATCGTCCCGTGTCTGTGTCCAGATGGACTTCAGGTGAAGGTGGGTTCGTCGCATCGGAGGCCCGTGGAGAGACCGCCGGACATGGACGTGCGCGTCCGGACGTCCGTGAAACGACTCCAATTTCGGTCGCTAGCCTGCGGCCACAGGCGAGAACCAAGACCATCGCTCCCCGCACTAAAGGGCGAGAGCCGAGCAGATCTGCTGCAGCGATTCTTTTCTCGGCCGCTAGTGTGAGTGCGTTGAGTGTGTTCACCGTCAGTGTGTGAGCGTGTGTATGCCGCCGATTCGGCCCTCCCACTTGGCAAATGGAACAAACCGCCTTTTACCTTCGGCCGCCTACTAGAAAGTTATTTCGACTACTCGACCGCCCGGACCGAGCCCCGGACGCAGGCCAAGGACGGACTGATCCAGCCGTGACGTGACGGACCCCTTTGCTCGGTCTTGCGCCCTTATGCAGGAACCCTCATTGGCCTCCTTCGTGGGCAGGATGAAATGGGATGCGCATGTCGCTCCAACTCGCGCTCCTCTCGCTATTCCGACGCCACGCGTGCCACAGTCCAGCCGAAGCACCGACCGACAGCGACGGCAGATGTTGCGCAGCGACGATCCCCCAAAAGGCCAGGATCGTCCCTTGCCCCTCTCTCTGGGAGGGCCCCCCCCTCAGTCCGGCACGGATCACCAGATATCGTGGGATAAGGAAGCAAAGCGGCCCTGCGAGTGGTAGGGTTGCTGGTCAACGGCTGGACATGGCGCCCCCACGAGTCTCAATGTCGTCCGAGAGGATCAGTGCCACGTCCGTATATGAGACCGTGTTTTTGCCTCGTCGTCCCCCGTGCCCCGGAAGTTGTTCAAGGATGCCGCCTGCCGGCCGACGAGGAGGAGGATGGATGACTGGATCTCAGCTCCATTATCAGCTCGACATATTTGCCAAGACTTTGTGGACATTTCAACGTGATCGTGGAAATAGTCGCCGAAGGAAAGGATGGCGGCACGCGTAATGCTACGTGATCCGTCGCGACTCACACGATGGAAGCAACCATACCGCGCGCTTGGCGGACTGGTTTCCCGACGAACGGCCTCAATGATCTCCCGGGTTCAGCCCCGGGCAGGGTGCCTGGACTTCGGCAATCTGTTTCCATCTTTCACGGCGGTCGGAGCCAGCTCGAGGCCCCGACTTGGTCTCCGGGATGGCGTGCGGCATAAACACACCACCGGTAAAACTTGCGCGTCCCGGAAACGGGCGCGCGGGGGATGAGCTGATCATCCGGCTGGGTTCGTTCCATGGCCCCGCGCCGCCGTCCCAAGTCGAGCGGAGGGACCGCCAGTTGCTCCCGGGTCTTGGGCCGAAGTGGTGGTGGGAATTACGTGACCCGGGCCGAAGTTTCGACGGCCGCGACTCTTGAGGAACAGTCATGAAGGCTTGATCCTTGGTGATTTCCTCGAAGATTGCGCCCAGTTGCTCAAAGCGGTAATCCAGTCGGCGTTTCTCGCTTCATGGTAAGGCACAACCCAGTCATCACTACGCCCACGATTGAAGTTGACGAACACACCCTTCCCAAGTCGGTCAACAGTTCGTTTGAAAGGGTATCCACCAATTCCGATCATAGACGAGAGTCAATCCCGTTTTGGTCTTATTGGGGTTCGTGCTCATGTTGTTTTGATCTATACTCTATGAAACGACGCCCTAGCCTGAACAGCAATACTACTTTGCCGATGTTTCCTTGGACGGGTTTTTTCAGGATCAGATCCAGAATCCCGATCCACCAGTGAGAGTTTGGGTCAGCTCGGTGCTGACTACTCCCGGAGCCGAACATGGGATCCAGGATCACGATAGGATTATTGACTCGGCCCCGTCATCGTGGCAAAGCCGGTCCGTCCTGGCGGTGTATTCGCCGACTCCGATACTCATCGGGTGATTCAATACGGTCCCTCTAACGAAGTGGAGCCGGATTTTCATCACGATCGCCTGTGTTGGTGTTGTGCCAACAGAAACGCGATGGACATGGGCCCTCAACCCGGCAAGGTCGGACAAGGAAGACGAAATAGATCGAATTAAATATCTTACGATTGAAAATATTTTATTCATTCTTCCTTTCCTCGCCCTCTATGTCTCCGTTCCGACGACACTCACCGGGCACATTCTTTTCGCTGCAGCCTGTTCGCGGCGGTCCACCTCGGAGATTGATCCTGTCAGCACGACCTGTCAGCCCTTCTTCCAATCGGGAAAAGGTCGTCCCATTCGCGGCGGTGACAAACCTTTTTTTTACGTGTATTTTTAGAGCAGTCCGAAGGAGGGAGGAGAACGCAGGGCAGGGCAAGGCTTATCTCAGATTTATCAGCTGAGCAGCCAAGTCCTTCCGAGCCTTCGAAAAGGTGCCGATCCTGCGGCACAAACAACATGCCCATACTACGCTACTTGGTGTTGCATGCAAGCGAATGCAAGCAAAGCCACCCCTTCACCCTTCAAAGCATCCCGACAAACAGCCAACTTGTTTGGTTTCATGGACGTCGTACGGGTTTCCGAGTTCGGGGGTGGCGACAGCTCGGGTGTTCGAAAGAAGGCTATCCCTCGATTACTGTCTTTTAATCGCCTTTCTTGCCTCTCACTAATTGCTAGCCTTTAGGTAACCATGAAATCGCTCGTCATGAGGACTTTCAGCTCCTGGCTCCCTCACTAGAACAGATCTCTCGTGATGACCCGGAAATGTCTCAGTCCGCACCGCTGATGGCGGCGGCGCCATGGGCCTCAATCCCTCCGCAGCACATCATGTGTATTATCCCCAAAAATGCTCAGATATGGGAATATGAATTTGGCCGGTTGCCAGGCCCCATTCCGCAGCGGGAATGGCCAGCTGGTGTTGATCTTGGCCCTCCATCGCCTTTCCTGGAGATGAACACATGGAGACAGATCTTTGCACCGCAAAAAGTCCCCCAAGAAAGAGGCTGTGGGGAACAGATGCAATATTGGCTCATCCTTCGCTCCCACCAAGACCGCGGTTTTTTTTTTATTTGTCTGCCTACGGCCACGCTGACCTGCCGGTTTTTCTCGCGAGTTGGCGAAGCAATGCCCCCGTCTAATCCGAGTCGCCAAATGGGGACCCTGGTCAGCCAAGCATCCAACGAGCTAGGGGGGGTGGTTGGTCGTTGGCGATGGTGGTGGCTCAGTTGCACCGCAGCGGTGGAACCCATACCTTCTTTGTATGTATGCCGTAATATCATGGACGAGATTGTTTGTTATATACATAGATAGACGGTGCATCAAAATTTTTGATTCGTCTCGACTTCCTGTGATACCCAAGTCCTTACAACTTTGATATTGCGTCGTCTCGTCTTCTGCACCAGGCTTCGAACTCTCAACTATCATCACCACGAACGGTCTATCAGAAGCATCGATCAGGAGACCGAAGACAACATAAGACAACAAGAAACCATCGTACCGTTTACATACACCTGGCTGTTCCATCACAGGCCGGCCGGCCCTTCAGTTCTTTTCAGCACCATGGCAACAACACAGCTGGGCCTCAGCTGCCCCCGAGGCGGCGACTTCTACGTCTGCACAGGCAGCAAGGTCGAGTTCCTCGGATGCTGCGCGTCCAACCCGTGCGCCGACGGCAGCGGCAAGTGCCCAACCAAGGACCTGAGGATATCCTCCTTCAACCCGGACCGCTACGCCAGCATCCCCGCGCAGGGCTGCGACGACGCCAGGCCCGCCAACGAGACCTTCTACACCTGCAAGAACAGCATCTCCTTCATCGGCTGCTGCGCCTCGAACCCCTGCCAGGAGGACGACGGCCTCTGCCCCGTCGACAACCTCCTCCCGACGAAGCTGTCCTCGGACGCCAGCTCGAGGGCCATCTTTGTCGGATCGTCCGACACGCCCTTCCCGTCTGGGACTTCCGACAGCGGCTCTTCCGGCGGCGGTCTGCCCATTGGCGCCATTGTGGGTATCGCTGTCGGCGCTGTCGTGGCTGTTGGTATCATTATCGCCATCGTGTGGAGGTGCGGATGGCACGCCAGGAAGCGCAACGAGAGGCGCGAGCCCACCTGGGAGCCCGCCGCGCAGTCCGGACACCCCGAGATGGGCTTCGTCGCGCCGCCTCACAGCCCTGCTCCCTACGACCCGGCTCGCAGCCCCGTCCCTTACGATCCGTCTGGAAGTCCCATCCCCTACAACAACAGAGGTAAGCATACTTCTCATCCATCTCTCTGCGAAGGAAGGGAACATCCGCTAACAGTCTTCCGCAGCATCATACGCGACGACCGCAGTCCCTGGGTCTTACGGCTCTGTCTCGCCGCCGCCTCCTCACTCTCCCTACTACGGCATGAAGCACCCGCACTCGCCCTCGATCGACGAGCGACACCTCTCCATGTACACGGACACCAACACCAATGTCAGCTCCCTCACCGGCCTCGGCTCGCGTCATCCTACCCCATTCGGCGTCACTACCGATCTGCAACCCGTTAGCGAGCTGGACAGCACAGCCACCACGGCGCCGCAAGCTCCCATTGCTGAGCTTGGTGACGGGACGCCGGTGAAGAAGTGACACAATGGTGTGTGGTGATTGGTAGAAGAGAAAAGCAGGATGGAGAGTTCAATGTTTTTTCAAATCATTCATGAGCGGGGCGTTCAGGTCTTTAGCATTCTAATACACGCGTACATGCTGGCTCTCGAGCCGCGTCGCTGTATCTATCTTTCCGGTGCCATGGGGGGGCTACAGCATATGAGCATGAATCACGCCGTAATACCTATATTTCAGTCAGATATTCGGAGTGTCTTGTATCTTTCTCGCGTGAGATGTTGAATTTCTGTGCCTTCACTTGCAACTTGACACTCGCGGCGGCTCTATCGGATTAACACAGTTCTGGATCAAGACTCATGCTCGAGGGTAGAGTTTCAGACTTATCCAGGACTTCCACGTTCACCACCCATGCGGCCTAAGGAGATGACGGGTTATTCCGCTTACATGGTCTTTCAATCATCACTTTCTCAGTCTCGGATTTAGCTGAAGATTGCGAAATCGGAGTTCGCCTCCTCAGTTCCAAGTTTGTAATGTAAAACTGGCCGTTAATAAGTTATGTAACAACGACCAGACAGCGTAAGTGGTCGTCTATTGACAAGTCCAGAAACTCGGACTGTCATTGAGAGGCTGCCTGCCCAAACCATTCCATCGAAACGATTCCACATGCCTAAAACTTAGTTCTTATCCCCTGAGAAGAAACTGGGAAATTTCATTCGCAGACTTGACCTGGACGAGCGCGATCCGCCGCACGCGAAGAGCCCGCTCGCAAGCTGGTTGGTGGAGCAAGGCCTGCGCGACTTGAGCCACAAAATGGTCATACTCTTCATCGAACAAGACCCGCCTTGCTAGCTCAATCGGTAGAGCGTGAGACTCTTAATCTCAAGGTTGCGGGTTCGACCCCCGCGTGAGGCTCAAATCCTCACCGCGATTGACACAACCAATCTCTCGGGTTCAATTTTTGCCAATTCTGCTTTAGTTGTGTGTGTGTTTGTGTGTGTGTGTGTGTGTTCGTTTTATTTTGAGTTTAAATGCCATCTGCATCTGGCATTAGAATTTCTTTGATATGGCCGTATGGCTAACTTAAAGTTGACAACGGACGAAAATAAGCTTTCATGCGATCGTCTGATGTTTCTTCTCGGCCTCTATGCACACAAGTGAGCTCAGTATTCTCCCTCTTTGGCTCCGGCATCTCAACCTCGAAACCATCGAGTGTTATCTGCATCCACGCGCCTCGTTGTTTATAGTGCCTGTCACGGAAAAAAAAAACAGACATCTGTAGTTGCCGCTCCAGCGACCACGCCTAAGTACCTTCGCAGTACCTCTTGTGACAGTGCCTCATCGCGTGCATCACAGGCCCCTTTTGCTCCTGACCTATACTTATCTTCCCCGTTAAACTTATTGGGTCTCACGATACTCCCTAGAGGATAAATAAGATTCTTTTGTTTGGCTGCATGTGATCAAATGATTGGAAATCGAGAATGGAGTCGTATACACAGACACAGGAATGGTCACCTAGTCTTCGACCTTTCTAGCTCTCTGATTTTATTGATAAAAAGTTGTTTGATGAGCAGAACCATTTAGCGCGTGTACCTTAGAAGGAGTTTTGTCAAGTTGACATGTCATGCTGTTGATGAATATGCGTAGAGCTGGTTTCCACATGGATTACTTCCCATCATTTGCAACATGGCTTAGGGTCAAAGAACTGGTTCAAAGTTCGTGGTTGTTTTTATAGGAAGACTCGTAGCCCTTGGGTGTTCCTATTGATGTGATGTAGTCGAATACAGTAACTCGCCGCTTACGAGACAATACACGTCGTGGTTGACTCAGTTTCAGCTGGACTTTATGGCTAGCTTCTTGGAAGGGACGTGGCTTGCCGGGAAGTGTTGAACCCTATTACGGCTGTGTTGTCACTCTGTAGGTTGTTAATCTTCTGACAAACACCCATCAAAGTGTACGAGAAACTCTGGGACGAGGACTAGCGAGCTTTTATTTGACGTAGTTGTTGTCCACAGCCCGTGCGTTTCCCCAGAGCGACCCGAGCTGTGAGTACGTTCTAGGCTTCTAGACAACTTCATTGACGGGAGATCGCATCCCAGGCCCACCGGTCCAGGATTGTCAAACTTCCAAGCAGCTGTAGACGCAATTGACCACTGTTCTTTCCAGTATCGGCGGTCGGGTGATCGTGAGGAACTCGGAACCAGACAAGATTAGAAGGCACGACTCGCGGAGGCGAAGCCGTTATGGGAACCAAAGTAGGACAAATGGGGGCCTCCGCAAACACCAGCGCAATCGGCGATGAGAGAGGAGACGACAAGGGGCCCTGCTACCCGCATCGAGAGAAGGATGACGACACCTGGGTTGGGCACGGGGGAAAACAGCCGGTTTGCACTCATGGCCGTCTCATCGCCGCTTCCCCGGACACGATGCGAAAAGAGTTGGCGGTGTGACTATGTACGCCCTGGTCCAAAGATTCCAGGCCTGATCTGTCGAGTACGAATTCCGAACGCAGCCGTCAGATCATCCCGAGTTTAAGGGGGGAAAGAACAAAAGACCTTTGACTAATCAAGCATAACCATTAACCATACCAAATTTCCCTCCCCATTACACCGCAGGGAGGGTCGCATCGCATGAGGATGAGCGCGTCACTTGTGCTTGCACTGCATTGCCCTTGCAGCGGTGCCGCATTGCCGCGTCGACAGTCACCCACCTTCCGGCAACTCAGTTTGCGGTCTACTCCTGTTCATCGCATTTGTGTGTGTGGTCCGTACATGTAGGGATGAAACGTGCCAAATTTCCCTCTGCCTTGATTCCTGCATGTGCTGCCCATCTGGTCCAATGTTGGGCCGGACCCAGAGACTATCAAGATCTGGTCGGGCCAATTGCCGTGCTTGAGGGGGACGTGGACTCTGGAGAGCGTGTGACAGGCCAGCAGATCCCTGAGTGCGCTGTGTTGCTGGTGATAATCTCCTCGATCAGTGTGGGCTGGGTTCGTGGTCAGTCCACATTACAAGGTTACCACCATGTAGACACCCCATGGCGGTTTGGTCGGTTTGCGTAGAATAAGACCGCATTCCACATTTCCATCAGATAGGCTGGGCTCCAGTCTTGCCCATTGGCTCGATTCTATGTAAGCGAACTGGAGCAGTGGGCATTGACTCACGCCCAAGAGTTGACCCGTACCAACAGAGGCCTCAACGGACTCGACCGCTTCGAAGGAATGGAAAAGAAGAGAAGCCGTCCAGCTGCCGCTAACCCCTCTTTCACTTGGATTAAATTTCAAAAACAGGAAAGCTAAGGGTGCTATTAAGATGGCATCTAACGTTGGCGGCCAATAACCACTCCCATCCAACAGTCGTCGTTTGAGACGGTTTAGCGTCTGAGTGTAAGCGATACCGAACAGGGCCTGGCAGTTACAGGGCCGATCCAGGCCTCCAGCGGGTGCGACCTCGCCCAGGATCCTTTTTTATTGTCACCTCAACCATGGCCATGACAGCGTCACATCGTCTTCACAACTCCAGCACAAGTCTTCACATCAAGCACAACTCTCCCGGGGAACGGCCCTCTCGCTGGCCCTGCTTCCCACCGGGATGGTCGAGACGAAATGATCTGCCCGTCCGGCCCTAAGCCGAAAACTCTGAGCGTCGCACCGCGCGGAGGATTTGTTCCTGTCACTGGGAGTGGTTCTGGAGCAATAACGAACGCTGTTAAGACGGATATTGTGAACGACAGAAGGACTACGCAGTAGCGTACCGCGATAACGATTCTGGTTTAATGACGGTTACCAGTCGCAATGCTGTAGACTGCGATGTGGTTTGCCGTCCATCATTGACCGCGTTCCATCGGCTAACAGACACGAGATACGACCAGAAGAGAGGAATAGAGGAAACTGCCCGACCACGAACACGCACCCTCGCCAATATCTCCTCCGTTATGGACGTGTGTCGAAGGGTCCCACAGGCGGCTCTCCTCCGCCCGTCGAACGATCCAGACGTCGGAGATCAGTCTTCTTCTAGACTGGCATGCCTCACCATCCCCGACGGCAATTCGACGTCCACAATCGCATTGGCCTCGCGGTTTTGATGCCATTAGCAGCGGAAAAGTTCTCGATTAGCGGCACGAGGGCCTGTCCACAGTCTACCAGTTGCTCATCTCTTGGTCTCTCCTCATTCTTTCTCCCCCTCACTCGCTGCCGTTGCTGATAGTCGCAGTCCCGCCCCCCTCCGCCTCCGCCACGATCTTGGTCCTCACGACCGTCCCCGTCGTGTCCACGTAGATGTTGCTAAACGCCTCCAGCCCGGGGTACGGCGCGTAGATGTACTGCAGCTCAAACTCCTTGACCTGCCCGTCCACAGCAATCGTCCTGTTGTGCCCGCTGAAGGTCATATCGCGGCTGTAGTACCCCGCGACGCGGCGCCCCGTCTCCTGGCCGTCGTTATTCAAAAACACGTCGAACATCGACCCGTTCTGCGCCAGCACGCGGTTCGTGTGCCGCCTGCCCTCGAAGTCGTGCACCGAGTACAAGATGCCGTTCTCGATGCGGTACGTCAGGTCGCGCTTCGCCACCGCGCTTGCCTCGTCGTCCTCGTCCGTGATCGCGTCGACCGTCTTGTTGACGATGTCGCTCACCCCGTCGCCGAGCGTCGCGATGATCGGGTTGAGGTCGATGCTCGTCAGCACATCGTCCACCATCTTGACCACGTTCTCCAGCCGCGCCTCGAGCTCGACTTTGGCGGAGACGTTGTAGATGCCCAGCTTGACGCGGTCGATGCTCGCGTCCACGCCGGCCTGGAAGTGCAGCAGGTTGAGCACCTTGGCGTCGAGGTTGACCTTGGCCGTGATGTTTTTGACTTCGATGCTGATCTCGCCGACCGACACCGAGGCGTTGAGGTAAACGTCCGGGATCGGGTTGAGCGTGTCGATGCCCGTCTTGGTGTTGGCTGTCTCGTAGACGGCTGATTCGTTGTCGCCGCGGCGCTCGAGGTTGTAGCCAAAGTAGCCGTCGCCTCGGGGCTCGTCCTGCGCGAGGGCGGCGGTTGAGAGGGCGAGGAGGGCGCATGCCCTGCTGATGAAAGGAGTCATCGTGAGTGTGGTATGTAGGGGTCTCGTAAGGAACGAATGATGGCACAGCAGGCCGATGATGTGATTGAGACGACTAAACAGAAGGCCGCGGGCGAACGCGGTCTGCAGGATAACGGGGGCGGGGGACCAAAGGATAGAAGTATCACCTACCAGCCCATCCGAGAAGAAGGGGGGCATCAAGCCTAGATGCGATGACGAGGACGGCTGCCAGCGTCGACAGGCATGTCACCGCATGAGAACCACATTCAGACAACCCCATGGCCCATGGTCCATGGATGCCAGCATGTCGATGATTCCACTCGGCAACCCCCTCCGCGCGCGGTGTGCCCCCCTTCACAGCTAAACCCCCGACTGGTTCGTCCAACGGCAGGCAGTCCAGGCCATGCATGAGGGACGGCAATTTCGTTGGGCCTTGGAAAAGTTGGAAGCGGCCCAAGGCTGCATATGCAGCCCACCGGCCCGGGGGCTTGCAGGCTGTCTCGGCATGGGATAATAAGCCATATGAGAGGATAGAGAAGTGAAGAGGGGGTCGAAATGCCAGCACCACCACTGCGGAACCGTTGTTAATATCCGCCCTAGATATGGAACCGCGTCGCATAGTCCCGCTAGAGGTGTGGTGTGGGTGTGGGCATGGATGTGGATGTGGATGTGTGCTCCGCGATGGGCAGGGGGGCGGCACCGCAGCCGATGAGGTAAAGTGACAAGCTTGAATCCTCTCCTGGACGATGCCGTCTCGTCTTATATCCCCGGGGGTCCTTTCATCGCGAGCCGGTGCATCCCACAGCTCACCAGCGTTTGGCTTCTTGTCCTCCACCCCCCTCCTCACCTGGTGCTGTCGTCGTTCCTTAATCCACTCATTCACAAAGCAGTCACTTTGGCCAAGATGAGGTACTCAATTCTCTCATTCCTCCTTACGTTGCTAGTCTCGCTCGTTGCAGCGCAGACTCCAACCGCAACCGACACAGTCGAGCCAACGACGCCAGCCGACTCAACACCAGCAGCAACCGGCTCCCCAGAAACACCAACCGCCACGTCCGCACAACAAAGCACCTCAAACGGCAGCGGTGCCGGCGGCACAACCAGCAGACCCACCTCCACACCCCCGGCAGACGTGCACCTCAAGGTCCCCGAGCTCTCCGTCGGCCGCATCGAGCTGGACGTCGACAACCTCAACGCGGAGATCAACCTCGCCGCCGAGGTCGCCAAGCTCGTGACCATCAACGCGGGCGTGCAGGTCGGCATCGAAAAGGTCAACATCACTATCGCTGATGTCTCTGCGGAGCTGGAGCTCGTGATCCGCCTCGGCAATCTCGTCGACATCGTCAACCGCACGCTCGCGTCGCTGGACCTGAACCCGCTGCTGATCAACCTGCTCGACACGGTGGGCGACGTGGTCGACGACGTCATCGGCGCCGTGGACGGGCTTCTGGGGTCGATCGTCAACGGGGACACCAAGATCAATTTCCTGATTGACAACTTGGGCAACATCGTCCAGGAGGTTGTTGGTGCGGGGAGCGGCGCGCTGAGCACTATTATTGGGAATTACCAGCAGAACATGACCTTCACGGGATCGCAGAAGGATCTTGGGAATGGGTTGGTGGAGAAGGTGTACGAGTACACGCCGCTCAGTTCGCTGGTTAATATCGTGTTCAACAAGCTCGGCCAGGTCGTGCGGGCCACCGTCGTCAAGGGCGGCGGCACGGGGACGTCGACTACCTCGGGTGCGACGGCGCCGGCGACTTCTGCTGCGGCGACGAGCGCCGCGCCTGTCACCACGACGGCTGCCGCGAGTACCTGACGTGTTTCATAGACTTTGTGTAGTCGGAAATAAATTTAGGAACTATCAATGGACAGCAATATACCCTCTCAAATAATTTCCGCTCTTTCCCAGTCTCACCAATGGCGGGATATCAGAGATCCAGACCGAATAAAGGAATACCAACTCGTTCAAAGTCTCAAGTAGTTTACACGTTAACCCAACTCGGTATCAACACAGTCGCTACAAAATTTGGTACATATTGATTCATGAGCA
The DNA here is from genome assembly GCA_014235955.1 of Colletotrichum sojae. NCBI lineage: Eukaryota > Fungi > Ascomycota > Sordariomycetes > Glomerellales > Glomerellaceae > Colletotrichum > Colletotrichum sojae. The sequence goes on from WIGN01000067.1 coordinate 84,284, forward strand.
TTGAGAAGCTCATGACGCACGGCGAAGAGCAATTTTTGCCATGAGTCACAATCGCCTGCCTTTCTCACCTGTTCTCTCCACAGGCATTTCTAGCAATTGTTTCTCGTGTCAAACTGCGACACGACTACGTTGATAATGGACAGTTGACATCAATGAAGCTAGAGTCCGAGCAAACTAGATCAGTGTGGATGAAGAACGATAGCTCATTCGATACAAGTACAGTTGTACATGTTGAAGATTGCCTCAATCTCACACCGCAATGAGTCAACCCAAGACATCACTGAAAGACGAACCAAGAAGGTGAGTGAAATAAACAATATAAATCCTAGGAATTGATAATCCGCAGATTGCCTTCACAACTCTAAACTTCTACCCAAACTACTATTCTGTAAGTTGTAACCGACGTCTATCTCTACTGGCTAACGTAGTGACCCATTCAGCGGCGAAGCGACCTTCCTCATTGAGTATGGGACATCTCATCCACAGCACGGAGTAGCCCACCCCCACTTAGCGATCTGAGATAAGATCCGATATTTCCTCCGACCGGAAACTCCAAACTTCAACTTCCCACGACAACAACACAACAAGCTCATCTCACAACTCACCAGCGCCGCGTCATCGCGCGTCTACCTCCACGATGAACACATCAACCTTCGACGCCTTCATAACCCATGAACCCTCCCACGTCACCGCCCCGGCCAAAGCCGCCGCCGGCGGCCGCGCTCCGGAGTCGGTCCCGATGCACCACCTCCCCAAACCCTCCTCGGCATCACGAACCGCAGCCACGGAACTCAACCCTCAGCTGGAGTCAAACCCGCGCGGCTCAACCTCCTCCCCCATTGATAACGCAGCCGCCGAGGCCGCAGAGCCCAGCCAGACCATGCTCACCCCGTACATGAACCGTTGGCGCTTCCTCTCAGCCTGCCTAATGAACATGGGCAACGGCATCAACGACGGCGCGCCAGGCGCTCTAATTCCTTACATGGAGCGGTAAGCTTTCTTTTCTCTCATCCACGCCCTCCCCTCGCAATCTACATCACAACCATCGACTTATCCCCGCAGCTACTACCAAATCGGCTACGCCCCCGTCTCCCTAATCTTCGTCGGCAACGCGCTCGGCTTCATAACGGCAGCCTTCTTCGTCGACCTCCTCCGCGCCCGCCTCTCCCGCGCGCGCCTCATGATGGCCGCCCAGGCCTGCATGCTAGCAGCCTACATCCCCCTGATCCTCGGCGCGCCCTTCCCCGTGATCGTGCTCTCCTTCTTTCTGCTGGGATTCGGCATGGCCACCAACCTAACCCTGAACACGCTCTTCTGCGGCTCCCTCCGCAACGGTACCACGGCCCTGGGCTGCCTCCACGGCGCCTACGGCGCAGGCGGCACCGTCGGGCCCGTCTTAGCAACGGCGATGGTGTCCTCCATCGGCTGGCGGTCCTGGTACAGGTTCTACCTAATCCCGATGGCCCTCGCCTTCTTCTCCCTGCTCTTCTCGGCATGGTCCTTCGCGCACTACGAGCGCGACGACCCGGAGCACGAAATAACCTCCCCCGAAGCCCAGCACCAACAAACCCCGCTCGCCCGCCTCTCCGCCATGCTCTCCGCCCTCCGGCGTAGGCTAGTCCTCCTCGGCGCGCTCTTCGTCTTCGCCTACCAGGGCGCCGAGGTCTCCATCTCGGGCTGGGTGATCTCCTTCCTCGTCGACTCGCGAAACCTCCCCAACCCGGAGTCGGTAGGGTACGTCACGGCGGGATTCTGGGCAGGCATAACCCTCGGCCGCTTCCTCCTCTCCGGCCTCGGCGCGCGCGTGGGCGAAAAGCTCTTCGTGTACGTCATGACCGCCGGCGCGGCGGTCTTCCAGCTGCTAGTCTGGTTCGTCCCCAACATCGTCGGCAACGCCGTGTCCCTAGCCATCGTCGGCCTGCTCCTGGGGCCGATATACCCCTGCGCGGCGACGGTGTTCTTGCGGGGCATGTCGAGCCGGAACCGGACGAGCGGGATCGCCATCATCACCGCCTTCGGGAGCAGCGGCGGCGCGCTGGCGCCCTTCACGACCGGCATGATCGCCCAGGCCGCGGGCACCTGGGTGCTGCACCCGATCGCGCTGGCGCTGTTCGCCTGTATGGTTGTGTGCTGGGTGTTCCTGTCTTCTCGGTCCAAAAGGGAGGACTAAGCAGGACAGGGGATTGGCGAGGTGACGTGCGTTCTTACGCATAGCAGCTTCGGTGAGCTGGATCAAAGTCCTTTCGGTGAGAGTTGTTGGGTGGCAGGCTAATCTGGTGGACGTGAGCAATGGTCTAACTTAGGTGATGCAGTCAGTAGGGTGGTGAACTCGCCCTGTGGCAGTAGTGATGATTAATAGGTAGGATTTGTAGTCATCAAAGTAGATAATATACAGCGAAGGGTCTCCCAAAAAAGTTATGACATTTGACATCATGTTCATTGTGCATTACAAGGCTAATAAATACATGCGATTCCAAGGTTCAACGCCAAATACCAGATACCAACCAACCCCATTCATTACTGCATTAGTAGGCAACCTGGGTGCTCAGCTCGTCCAGCTCACGAGCCCATACGCGGTGCTGAGAGATGACGTAGAAGAACTGCTCGAGGAAGCCTTGACCGTTCTTGGCGATGCTGACGGTGTCCTTCAAGCTCTCGGGGTGGACAGTCTTCATGGTGACCACGCCATAGCTTTCCTCAACGTTGCTGTCGCTCGACACAGAGATGGTCGGGATGGCAATGGTGTTATGGATGAAGTTCACGGCTTCGCCCGTGCCAGCAATGGCCTTGAGATGGCCAAAAGCTTCGCGGATCCAGTGCTGAGCGCGGCCGTTCTTGGACAGGGTCTTGATTGAATCCTCTCCGCCAGGGACGAAAATGGCGTCGACCATGGTGGACCTGAATCCCTCGAGGTGGTGGTGTGGCTTAATACCGTTGCCAGGCGTCTTGGAGGCGCCGGCGGGGAAGATCTCGGACCGACGTGTGCCAATGATCATAGGAATAGCCTGGGCGGCAGCAACGGCCGCCTTGACGGTGCTAAAAGCCAGAGCGTCGTAGCCGTCAGCAATGATGATGGCGACGCGACGGGACTTGATGGTTGGGTTTTCGGGCATGAATTCCAACTGGCTGAGACCCTTCGCCTTCTTGCCGTGGTTAGGCTTCCCAGCCTTCTCGGGGGCCTTGCCGCCGACCATGTCGGCCACAGCCTGTGCGAGGCCGAGGTCGATATCGGCAAGACGCTGAGACATGCGCTCGTAGACGATGGGGTCTTCGCAGTGGTCCAGCTCGAAGGCAAAGGCGTTGATAACGTGGGCCTTCTCGATGGCAGACAAACTGTTGAAGAACAGCTGGGCCTGGGAGAAGTGCTCCTTGAACTTGGCGCTCTTGGTGCGCTGCTTGATTCCCTCGACCTTCTGGGCAAACTCGATGTAAGCACCGGCAGCCTTGGAGTGGTTCGCGGGGGGCGTGGCCTCGTGACGGTTCGGCCAGTAGTTGGGGCCCTTGCTGATGGTGTGGCGCATGGCACCGTCGCGGTTGAAGTTCATCACCGGGCACACGGGCTTGTTGATAGGCAGCTCCTGCCAGTTGATTCCGAGACGAGTAATTTGGGTATCAAAGTAAGAGAAGTTACGGCCCTGAAGAAGGGGGTCGTCGGAAAAGCCAATGCCGGGTACGACGTGGCTGGTGCAGAAGGCGACCTGCTCGGTCTGTGTGAAGTACTCGTCCGGGTTTCTGTTGAGCTCCAGCTCGCCGATGTAGCGGATAGGAATTTCCTCCTCGGGCCAAACCTTGGTTGCGTCGAGGATGTCAAAGTCAAAGTCGTGCTCCCTGGACTCGGGGAGGACTTGAATACCGAACTTCCACTTGGGGAAAGCGCCATTCTCGATGGCCTCGGCCAGATCCTTGCGGTGGAAGTCGGGGTCTTGGCCGGCGAGCTTCAGAGCCTCGTCCCAGACGAGAGAGTGAACGCCGAGCTCGGGCGTGAAGTGGAACTTGACAAAGTGACGCTCGCCCTTGTCGTTGGTCAGGGTATACGTGTTGACACCGAAGCCCTGCATCATGCGGTAGGACCGGGGAATGGTGCGGTCGGACATGGCCCAGAAGAACATGTGGGTAGCCTCGGTGTGGAGGTACTGGAAGTCCCAGAAGTTGTCGTGGGCGGACTGAGCCTGGGGGAACTCGAGCTGAGGCTCGGGCTTGCCGGCGTGGATGACATCGGGAAACTTCATGGCGTCCTGGATGAAGAAGACGGGGATGTTGTTGCCGACCATGTCCCAGTTGCCCTCCTTGGTGTAGAACTTGATGGCGAAACCGCGGACATCTCGTACCGTGTCGGCACTGCCGCGGCTACCCAGCACGGTAGAGAAGCGCAGAAAGACGGGGGTCTCACGGGAGGTATCCGTCAAGACACCGGCATTGGTGACATCTGCGGCGCTCTCGTAGAGTCTGAAGGTACCGAAGGCGCCGGCACCTCTGGCGTGGACGACTCGCTCGGGGATTCTCTCGTGGTCAAAGCGGTGAATCTAGGGAGGTTGTTAAATGCCATCTTGTCCATATTGAAATGACCATCACTAACCTTTTCTCTGCCAATGGGGTCCTCGAGGAGCATGGGGCCCGTCTGGTCGTTGTTGGTGACGCGCAGCCAGTCATCCGTGTTGTTGATCTTGGTGCCAAAGTCGGTCGTCATCTGGGCCTTGGAGTCATGGTTGACGGTGTTCTCAGCGAGCTGAGCGATCTTTGTGTTTGAGTCGCCCATGACTACGTTTTCTGCTTTCTTGAGGGTATCGGAGACGATGGATGCCATTTCTGGTGGAAGAGCGTATCTGAAAGGCGGAGAGGGGAAGAGGGTCGGTTAAGGCGAGCTTCAAAGGAGAAGCATCTATATATGCCGAGATCAAGTAGTGCTGCAAGTGCCGGAGAGATTTGCAAAGCAGACGTTGTTACCATTGGGCATCCTGGACGTTGTGCACCGGCGTCTCTCGAATGCTTCGGCGAGCCTGACGTCAACCATGTGCCCGCGGTGAGTCGAGGCAACGACCCGCTTGGGGGGAGCCGTGCCTGCCTCATTGGTGCAAGGTGGCTCCGGCAGTTGTCGGGGCAAGAGCGGGCAGCAGATGGCGGCAGGACCGAATCGCAGAGATCAAAGAAGCGCAGGTGCATCGCGATTTCGCCATGTTGATGTCAGAGGGAAGGGGCGAGGGAGATGGACGCGTCCAGACACAGGTAAACGGGGCACCTACATAGTACATAGGTACCTACTACCTATTACATAGTGCCTGCCTTACAAGTTGTCAAGGGGAACCATTATTTCACCCCGGGCTGAGAATTCTACATCCCTGTGCTACTATTTACCTTTGGTCTATTATTCTTACTATTATCCGTCATTATTGATATCGTCTGTTATTATTACTATCGTCCGTCGTTGTTGCTATTGTCCGTCGTCGTCGTCGCTGTCGTCCGTCATCGTTGCTACTGCCATAATATTAGGTACCTTGCTTGCCTTGCTTGACTTGCTGCTGCAGCTCTTGCCGAAACTTCTCTGTTCCGCCCTCTCAAGGCGGAGCTGTGGTCCGGGAGTGGAGACGGTGGAACAGAAGCTCCATCCTCGCGTCCAATGAGGGCAACCACCAAGGATACGTACCTGCCGGCTGCCCCTCGATTGCCCCTCTCCTCCTGGCCCGAGCTCCCCTCGCCCCACCCAGCAGCTGCCTCCCGTGGCCCCCATTGGTAACGGTTTGCGCCTCATTCGACCGTTCCTGCTGCAGGTGAGATCATGGCACGGTAATCATCACGATGCGATCCATGCGACGCCATGCGACGGCGTCGACGACGGACCAAGAGCTCAAGAATCCCATTTCCTCGGGGCATCCAATTCATGGAGGGCCTCGAGTGCCCATGCCCCCCCTCTGCCGCGGTTTCCACTTTGATGATTCTGCATCTTCAAGTATCCGTACCGACGTCATGGATTTTGAAAGGGGCTCTTACCTACACTCTACCTAGGTACCTAGGTACCCACGGCATGCAAGTATTCCGCACCCCCTGGGTACACTGTATCCAACGTCCCATCTAGCTAGGCAGGTGGATAGGTAGCCACGAATACAGTGTGGCCTGCCTGCCACCTGCTACACCCTCATCGCTGCTGTCCATCCTTGTTGCTACCGTTTACAATTGTTACTTCTTTCCGCCCTACTGGTCGCTTCTGTTCGGCCTCGTCGTGTCTATCTACCTAGGCCTCGGTGTTGCTCCACGACAGCTCTCCATCAGACTTCGCCAAAACACTGCTACAAATCATCGACACGTACCTTTTTTTCTTTTTGGAATACGTTCATCTCAACATCGTCTGAGGAGGCAGAGACAAGATTCCAAGCACGACTACCACCTCGCCGTCTTCCCACATCGCCTTTTCCAATGGAGTTGTTCCCTTTTCGACCGGACACGCGGATTCCCCCTTTTCGAGTGGAGACGCCCGCAGAAGATGTCGGGGAGCTGAGCACACCACCCGTGCCCCCCCTTCTCTCGGACTACGTGCTCCGCAAAACGGTCAAGATACAAGACACCTTTGGAACCCGAGATCGTCAAGTCCCTGCGGGACTATCAAAATGCCGCCTGTTATACGGCGCTCGGTAGGCTGATGCTCCCCTTCTCGCACGAGCGTGGCCTGGTGCGTGGCTGACGGTCGACAACCAGCCATGTGCCTCGTCACCGGCAACGTTTCTTTCGGAGGTCTATACCCGGACCGACATAAAGAGAGTACTTTCCATCATATTGTCGGTGCGTGTGTGTCTCTGCTTGTCTCGACGATACCTTCACATTCTGACAGTGTTCAGACCGCTGGATAACGTATCCCATCCTCATTCTGGTGTGGTCCCACCTGAACCTCCTCATCCGCAAACGCAACCAAGACATGATGTTTGCCATCGGTCCGGGATATGGCATGCCTGCTACCTTGGCTGCCCTCTGGCTTGACGGTTCTCTTCAGAAGCTTCTGCCAGAAATGACTCATAGCCCCGAAGGCCTCTCCAATCTCGTCACGAACTTCTCCGCGCCGGACGGCCTCAGGTACGTCTCATACGTACCCCCGGGCGGCTATCTTCACTCTCCCTCTTTGTTGTCTCTCGAGTAACACGTACTAGCTACACCACATTCGAGAGGGACGAGGTACCGATTGGACATACCCTGAGGGCGTCGAGAGACGCAGTCGAAGACAATCCGTCCCTCATCGTACCGTTCATCATTAGTTCCAGAGGTCCCTCCATGGTCCGGTGAGTATCTACCTGCTTCTGAGAAATCAAAATGTGGCGTCAAGCGTCCTGACAGAGTTTAGCGACTGGAATATCATGGAATCGATCGACCCCAAAACATCAGGTGCCGTGATTCCCATCGTGCATTGCGACGGCCTGAAAGATGTGATAAGCGACGACTGGTTGGCCGACCTCGCCACAAAGGGATTCCAAGTGTGCGTAATCAACGGTCTGGAGGATATCGACATGAATCTTTCCAGCGCGCTTGAATGGGCCGTGGACGAGATCTAGAAGATCCAAAGAGCCGCCCGCTCAGACGAGCCCACCATCAACAGCCCCCGCTGGCCCATTATTGCCCTACATGTGCCCGTGGTAGGCACCATCTACCGCGTCTCAGGCTCGTCTCTAACCTCTCTTAGGGCCATACGTACCCGAAAGATATGCACGGTGCCATTTTTCAGTCGCAGCAGCTGCCCTTCGCGAGGGACAGCACCTTCCAGGGTCACCTTGACACCCTCGAAACATGGCGTCAGAAATATAAGATTTCCAGCCTCTTAGCGGGCGGCAAGCCCAATGCCCGCATTGTTGAAGCAATTCCAGAGGACGATGCCAAGAAGCTCAGGTTACTCACGGCCAAGAACCCTTACGCGGACAGCTCTCTCATCAGCCAGCCCAAGTTGAATCGTCTTTGTTCCCCTCCTGGTGTGCTAGCAGACCAGGCGGAGAAAATGCTGGAACTTTTTGATCAGATGAAACGAAAGTCCGGAAGATTTCGGATCCTCTCTTCCAGCCTCGAGAGCACTGAGAAAAGCAAAAAGCTTCTCGTCGCCGTCCTGGATTATGAGAAGCGCGACTTTCAGTGGGACGACTACTCCGGCGATAAAAGACGACGCCCCATCTAGTTCGTCTCGGAGTATTGGGACCAGGGGTTCGCACAGGGCTGTACGATTGATTCTGAGCTTCCTCTTCCTTACGAAATCTATGTGCGAAGTCTGCACGATGCTATGGTGGAGTATGCCAGGTTCACCAATGCTGCCAAGCAGACGAGGTGGAGGTGGGAGCGAGCGTCCATGAACTTCATCGAGATGCACCCATTGGCCGACGAGGGCTTGACCTTGATCCAAAAGGTCCTCGACGTCAAGGGCGCGGTCACAGGAGTGAGTCTTGGTTTTCTCAGGAATAAGAAACCTCTCACACCTGTCCAGGTCTACTTCCCCCCGGACGCCAACTGCTTCCACAGCATCGTTGAACACTGTATGAAGTCGACAAACAAGATTAATCTCGTCATCGGCGCGAAGCAACCGATTGCTGCTTATTTCGACAAGGGCGGCGCTGACCACACCACCAGGCGCGCGGGTTTATACACTTGGCTTTTGTATCCGACCTACTGCGATGACGACCCCGACGTCGTGCTCGGTGGCATAGGCGTTGAGATGATGTTCGGAGTGGCCAAGGCGGCGGAGCTGCTGCAGGGCCTCGCCCCGGAATTGAAGATTCGCGTCGTGAATGTCGTGGATCTGACGGCCGTTTGCCCAAAGGGTAAACACCCCCGCGCGTTGAGCGATTGGACCTTCGAGACATACTTCACCGCAACCAAGCACCTCTCGTTCTCATACCCCGGCAAAGCGGAAGACCTCCACGATTTGTTAGTATCCAGGCGCCCTAATGCTCACAAGCACAAGATAACAGTGATGGGTTACAGCAAGGAGAACCTCCTGGGTACACCGTTTGGCCATATGCTTCTCAATTCCGTCAGCAGGTTCGACGTCGCAATACAAGCACTGAGGGCGGGCACCGAACTCACCTCCACACGTCTGAAGAAGAGGTCGCTGCGTGGCAACATCAAGGAGGTCGAGAAGAGGAGGAGGGAGGTGAACGACTACATCGACAAGCACGGAAAAGGTGTGTGACCTCCGGCCTCAGATGTGTGTATGGGACGACGACTGAGAGCAGCAGACCCGGATGACATGTACAAGCCTCTCAAGACCCGAGTTACGTACGATCAAGCCAAGACCTCGATACTTGTCGAAGCAAGCTGGTCGGCAAAACATGTGATGAGAGAGTTCACTACCGTCCGTCACCATCCTCCATCACTATTGTCTGTCGCTATTCATTAGTTAGTTATGAAATGCCTACAGGTTGTGGTAGACCAACGATAGTGATAGACGAATAAAGATTCAACGGGACATTTGCAAAAAGAATGTGCGTCCAGCGGATTGACCCACAACGGACGCTGCCATGCCTCGTGGGCGAATCGAACGCCCGATCTCCTCATTACTAGTGAGGCGCTTTACCACTGAGCCAACAAGGCTTACTCTAATGCTGTGCGACATGAATCAAGTATCTCAAGACCTTTCCCTAGCTGCGTGGGTAACGCGGGCGAAACAGCTGGAAAATGAGCTGGTCGGCGGGCTCTCTTCCAAACAGATCAAAGTTACATCGCAGGTTCAAGCGCTTGGAGAGTGCAGGAGTATAGTATAGGGGTGGGAGTTCGGACGAGAGGGGTTCCGTCCTCATCAAAAGAAGGGGCCGGTACTGGCACTGCTGGAGCCAGTATGGTCATTCTGACGGGATGCACCTCTGGTGTTGGGATTAATCATGTACTACTAGATGGAGTCGCTCGGGGTGCAATGCAACTACATCACCACACAGCATCGACCGATTCTGCCTCACTGGCTTATATACCTCGTCTCATCTCATCCGCCTTTGTTGACGGGTCGATTAGACGTGGAATACTCCAGCAACCCGGGGGGGTCCGAGGGGGGAACCTTGTCCCTTAACAAAACCCACCAAGGATGGGCGTGCTTTTTCCGATAGGACCGGAAGTATCCGTAGTGTACCTAGATACCTACCTAGGTAGCCAGCCCCACCCCCATCTTTGCCCAAATTTCTCCGCCCGTCGCAAAACACCAAAAAAATAAGCCCTGAACAACCACCCCCGACGACGACGCGCCGAAGTAACGCACACGCGGAGAGAGATCGAGGATACGACGATGGTGTACTACTTCACTTCGAACGTGGTCGAGCCCTCGGCCTTCATCTACGTCGGCAAGGACAAGTTTGAGAGTACGTGTCGCGCGGGGTGATGAGAGAGAGAGGGGGTGATTGCGATGAGTTTTGGGGAGCTAATGGATTGAGTGGAAAATGAACAGATGAGGAGTTGATCAAGTACGGCTGGGAGGAGGATGTCTGGTAAGTCATTCCATCTCATTTTTTCTTAATCCGTTTTGAAGGTCTTCTAACGACGATCGCAGGGTACGTCAATCTCATTTTCAAAGCTGAACAGCCTTCTCTTCTCATCTCACTAACCTCCCTCAAAAGTTCCACGTCGACAAACTCTCCTCGGCACACATCTACCTCCGCCTCCCGGACCCTTCCCCCTCATCTTCCAACGCCACGCCCATGACCTGGGAGACCATCCCCGAGGCCCTAGTCACGGACCTCGCCCAGCTGACCAAGGCAAACTCCATCGAGGGCAACAAGAAGGACAACATCACGGTCATCTACACGCCCTGGAGCAACTTAAAGAAAGACGGGAGCATGGAGGTCGGTCAGGTTTCGTTCAAGGACCAGCGCAAGGTGAAGCGCGTCCTGGTCCCGCAGCGGGAGAATCCCATCGTGAACCGGTTGAACAAGACCAAGGTCGAAAGGAAGCCGGATTTGAAGAGTGAGAGGGATGAGAGGTTGAAGGAGCTTAGGAAACGGGACCAGGCTGCTTCGCTTTTGAGGGTATGTTCCGTCCCCATTCATCAAGTTTGCTTCGCGGAGGAGGATGATGTTCAGAGAGCTAACGATACTAACCCCCCCCCAGAAAAAAGAAGAGGCCCGCGTGATGCAGGAGCGCAAGGAAAAGAAGTGGCAAAAGGACCACGCCTACGACGAGCTCTTCGCCGAGCACAACATGGAGTCCTCGAGCAACCAGAACCGCGACGAGAACTGGGAGGACGACTTCATGTGAGGGGTGGGGCGGGATGATCGATGCCTTCATAAGAGGCTGCTTTGTGCGCGCGCTTGATAGATATCCCAGCAATTGACGTTTACCCACTCCCTCACTCTCCTGCAAACACACCCACCAGTCTCCTCACGTCTCACCAGGCACATAGACGGAATGTCGTGATTATCATGCTCATTATGCTACATTGCTACTCGAAAAAGGGGTATTTCAAAATGGGGATGCACCCCGACGCCCTCCGTCAGTCAGCTGCACATGCCAATGCCCATGCGACTCCTCCCAATGCCCATAGACTCCATCCTGCGCGAAAGTTCATGACTGTCGTACTTTTCCTGTTCGGACTGCTTTTTCTGCTGTCCCTGTCCCTGTCCCTCGCCCCGCTGCGAGGACCCTTCGGGCGCCTGCACCAGCACAGGCGGGTCATCGTCGTCTTCGTCGTCCAATACGTCGTCCATGTCATCGTCGTCCCGCGGGTCTAGAAACGGCGACGAGGAGGGCTCGTCGCCTCCGTGGCTGTAGTCCTCCTCCTCCTCCTCGGCGTCTCTGATCTTGACAATGGCCTCCCCGCCGGGCAGCCCGACCGTGTGGGCCTCGAGCGTCTCGGCAATGTCCAGCAACAACACGTCCATGGGACAAATGTACGCGACGCGCTTCCGCCCGCTCCACGCCAGGACGTGCCCGCACACCCGGCCGTGGGCGCGCTCGACGACCCACGCGCCGCTGTCGCCGGGGATGCCCATCGCCAGCTTCTTGCCGCCGCCGCCCAGCTCAACAGGTGTCTCGGCGGCGGCGCTGCTGACCTGGTACGCGTGGCTGGGGGTGATGCGCCCCGAGATCTTGACGCTCGTTAGCGCAGGAAGGATGAGCCCGGTCTGCAGGCCGCTCGTACGTGCCATGCACTGCACCTCCATCCCCGGCAGCGCCGACGTCGGCGCCACAGTCGTCGGGTGCAGATCCAGCGCCTCGTGCGAAGGCCGCTTCCCCGTGAGCAGCGACGACGGCTTGGTCCGGATTCGCGGGATCGTGTTCTCGTCTGGAAGCCGGTCGTCGTTGAACTCGAACAGGGCCCAGTCGATCTCGTGGATAAGGCCATTCTGCTCTCGCCGCCTCAAACCGCTCGACGCGTAAACCTCGCCGAGCGCGAACGTGTCGAGGTGGTCCTCGTCCGCCGTCTCCTCCGAGGGGTAAAAGTCGTCCTCGACATCGTCCATCGCAGGCTGCGTGATGATGTAGCCGTCTCCGCAGCCCGGCTCAACCCCTGGGATGTCGCCGGGCTCGTCGTATTCCCCCTCCTCGTCGCTCTCGTCTTCCGAGGCCTCGCTCGTGATGTCCGTCTCCGAATAGGCTTCCGACCCGGAGTCGGAAAATTCGCAAGCAAAATCCTCGCCGCCGCTGCTCTCCGCCGAAGACTCGGCATACCAGTCGAAGCGCACCTCGTCCGTCGGCCTGGCCATGCTTCGCTGCGTCGGGTTCTGCTGCTCCTTCGCGTGCTTTGCAATCTCGACCGGATCATCCAGCATGTGATGCACCGTCATCCCGTACGGCTTGTCGTCTACGACAACGAGACCGCCCAAGCTGACGGGGGGCATGTGGCGGTCCCCCACCCACGCACCGATGCTCGCACCGTTGCTTGGCCGCTCCTGATGCCCGGGGTTCGCAGCCTTGATTTCGTTGTCATCCTCCTCGTCGTTCGCCGCGCTCCTCTTAGGGTCCTCCGGCTCCTTTCGTGACCTCAGAACTTGGCCCTTGCAGACCTTCAGCCCGAATCCAGACGTCCCGTCGAAGAGCTGGCCGAGCTTGCGGGTGAGAATGGACTTAACCTTGCTCACAGAGGTGCACACGACCAGGACGGTTGGCTGCGTCTCCTTGGGCGAGCTGCCAATGGACTCGAGAGAGATCTCGACCGACTCTTCGCTGTGCTTGCGGTAGAAGTGGCGCAAGGCCTGGTTAACTTGCGGCATCACGGTGGTGTTCCACTTCTCGACCGCCTCTGCAGGCAGAGGGATCTGAGGGTAGAGGCGCGTCTTCGGGGATGACTTGGCGGGCTTCTGCTCGACGGGCTGCTCTGTCGGCTTCGGAGCGGGATTCGACTCGGCATCCCTCCTGGCGAGCTGTCGCTTCTCCTCCTCGGCCGACGGGTAAGACGGCGCGGGGCTCGGGTCCGGGATCGGGACCTTGACGTCGTAAGCGGGGCGTCGAGTGTCGGCAGGCGGGCGGGCACCGGACTTGACGTCCTTTGAGGGGCCCGAAACGCTTTGTCGGGGCGACTCGGGTGCAGGAGAGAAAGTTCTCTCGCCGAGGTCCAGGCTGAGACGGTCGTCGAGAGCGCTGATGTTGTCGATGATGGAGCAGGCTTCGAGGTAGCGGCTGGCCTTTACCTGCACGTTCGACAGCAGCTCTTCGCCCGTAGACTTGCCCTGGAGCTCCTGGTCGACGGCATTCCAGCAAGTCTGAACCGCCTTCATATAGAGGGTTCCGCAGCGAATCGCCAGCTGCTCGAGCACTGCCTCGGAGATGGGCTGAGAGGGGTCCGGGACGAGGTTCTCGAGCTTCGTCCACAGTCCCACGGATAGCAGGATCATCGCCAGAGAGTAGAGATCGAGAATGCGAGAGTCGGTCTTGTCGTTGATGGGGGATGCCGGAGTAGTGCGGGGATCCAGGGGGTGGCGAAAAAGGGGCGCAGACGGGGAGGGCGGCTCCTGATCTGAAGGCGCATCGGGAAACAGGTCGAAGGAAGAGATCATGGGCCTCCGCACGTCCACCTCGCCAGGACCCGTGGTCAGGTCCGGTGTGGCCGTGTTGCAGAAGGAAACATTCTTGTCGATGAGATTGCCGTGGGTAATACCCCGGGCGTGCAGGTCAAAGACGGTGTTGGTAAGGTTGTGGGCAAGACGGAACTTGGCCTCGAGCGTCGGCTCGAAATCGGGTCGCGAGAGCAGATCACCCAAAGTGCACAGGTTGTACAAGGCGTTCTGGGTGAAGTTCTCAAAGGAGACGGCGTTGAAGCTTGGCGGGAAGTGGTAGACCAAACCCAACCGGGAGTGTTCGAGATCCTCAAAGTAACCCAAGAGCCTGGGCAAACCGATCCAGGCTCCCGGTGACCTCTGGGATTCCTGCTGCAACCCCGAAGATAGCTTCTCGAATCGTGACATTGGGGGCATTATCCCCGTCACCGAGTAGATGGAGTCGAACGTGGCGAACTCGAGCAACAGCGGCGAATACGACTGGCGGCCGATGTGCTGCGTCAGGTCGGACCAGGCCGACTTGCTCATGAAGACGATGTCCCTGGGGGGCATGTTGGCCCTGGACTCGGTCATGGGCTCGGCCTGCATGGAACGAATATTCGTAAGGGTACTGGGATCGATTTGCTGGGGAGTCTGCATGCGCGTAGACTCGAAAGGGCGCAGCTCGTCGATGGAGGCCATTGGCCTCTGGAGGCGCGAGCGGGAGCTCGAAGTCATGGCAGCCGAGGCGCGCGTCCTGGAAAGATCGTAGAGGGTGTCGACAGACTGGGTCAGATCCGCGATATACTCGGAGAAACGGGCCTTGTCCCAGACGACGAAAGGCGTCTTGCGGTCACCGACCGACTTCTTCTCGGAGATGGAGCCGGTGGTCCTCTGGTAGGCGGACCACAGCGTGTCGAGCTCGGCCAAGGTGTCCTTGATGGTGGACAAGATGCTGCCGACGATCTCACTGACGCCGGCCTTTGATAGCGACGTGTCGATCTCGGCCTGGTCTGAATCCGACCACTCGAGGCCCCAGCTCATGAAGCGGTCCTTCTGGATGCGCAGCTTGCGGTACAGCGACTTGACCTCGGGGTCCTCGGCATGGTGGATGGTCTCCTTGACGAAGTCGGAAGACTTTTTGGTGTCGTTATACAGACGACTCAGACGCCGCTGTATGGGCAGCTGGAAGCCGCCGGAGAAGCCCACGCCCTCCATGATGGCGGTTGAGACGTGGACGTGTTCTCGAGCAGGGACAGAGAGGGATGCCCCTCACCTGGGCGGGGGTGGGACTGTGCCGATAGATGGGTGAAGGTGGGTGAGTTGATGAGCAGAGACGAGGTTGAAACTGCGGCGCGCGAATTCGATGTGGTGTTTCAGCGCGTTCTTCGATATGACATAATCGGAGCGAAGTTGCGATGGGAGTCGGGCCTTCTAGGTTGGTGAATTGAGACGAACGGTCGTAGCCGTAGCCGTGGGTCTGGAGTTGGTCCCGTTCGGAATCGGTGAAAGAATTCGGAGGCGGATCGGCTGAGTCGCACAAGCGGGGGATTTTTACTGGCTGGTGATGCTACGGTGCCTAGCAGTTGCTGTGGTGGTGGTGCTACTGCTACCTTGCCGCGATAGTGGACGGGGGGCAATGAGTACGTATTTTTGCGCGTAAAGTGATGACGCGGCGGGGATCCGATTGTGAGGCTGAAGCTGCGATATTGGAGCGTGCAATCGACGGTTTACCGGGAGGTCGTATACTATTATTATTCGCGTCGTCACCTGCGCGAAGCACGAAACAATCGATTAAAGCTGAAGAGGTTGAAGAAACAAAACGTGGTGTGTGCGAACGTGAGAAATTGGGAGAGGGAGAGAGAGAAAAGACGGTGTTGGAGTCGCGGGCTTCTTCTGGTGGTCATGAATCTACCCCCAAGCCAAGCCAAGACCTACGACACCAGTAAGTACCACAAGAGGTACCACACCAGCCAATGGTCAATGGTCCGTCCCAGTGCAGCGGAAAGGAAGGAAGGACCTATGGATACACTGATTATCTCGGTGCCTACGCTAGGTACGAGACTTCTCAATGGAGACACTTAGTGTAGGCAGTAGCAGGTACCTACCTACCCAAGATGATGCACTAGAAGCAGAAGCACCGAGTTCCCTACTTCGCCGTTTCCACACGGCTGGGAGGGGACCCGTGTGCGGTATATGGAGGCAGGTGGGCTGTGGATTGTGGATTGTGGCTGCTGCCCTTCCCGCGGGCTTAGGGCCTTGGGCTGCCGTGCTCTCTCTCCCACTGGAGCGGAATGCTGCTGCCTGAAGCCAGAGCGCCGCTGGTGGTCTCGCTTATGTGGCTCGTCTCGGCCAAGACCCATATATCCCTTGATTACACATCGTTGATTGGCTTTCTCAACTTTGGAGCCTAGCCGTGTGGGTCTTCGGGGCAATCGGGGCTTGCCGCTGCTGGGTTGTCCCGGACTTGGCTCAATTGACGACAAGATACGTACCGACTTCTTGATTGCTTCTTGCTGCAGGGCAGGTACGACGGCACCAATAGCAGGCAGCGGCGGCAGGAAGATGGTGAAAGGAGAGAGGGAAGGGACGATCCAAAAGCAGCAAGACATGCAGCTGCCTCTCCTCCCGTGGCTCGTGCGCCAGACGCCAGACGCCAGACGCCAGACGGCAGGCGGCAGGGACCTTGACTGGGTGACTGGGTACCTATCCATGTACGGTGTACCTGCCCTTAGAGGCAATATCTCGGATTCGACCTCCTTTGCCTCTTTTGCCTCTTCCAGGCTACTTACTGCCTCATCGTCAAGACCCCGACGGGAATACCCTCACGTGCCACCAATTGGCTTGAATACGGCTTCTTTGAACGGCATCTCTGGTACGAGGTTGACCTAAACGGACACGATGCCGTCTAAGGGTACTCGTCCCGCCTCTGTATACCGCTACAGCTGACGATGATGATGATCTCCGTGGACCAAGACCTCGTCGGCACAATGCCATCTCGGCTCACCTTCTCCATCTTTGATACTTCTCGTCTATGCGTCGTCAACCCAATCCAATCGGCTCCCTCCTTGATATCGACATCACCCACTCCGCCGTATCTGATACGGTGATCGGCCGTCCTACCCTCGCGGAACGTCGAGCCAAGGCTCTCAACGGCCCAGCAACCGGCCCTCATCAAGCACGACATTGGCTGATTTACCGTCTCCATCGTCGTTTATGAGTAAGCTGAGGCTCGACTCTAGCGCCAACAGCACCAAAGCACTACATGGTAGTAGTACCTACTGCACAAACACACCCCGGCATGCCACTCTGCATCGCGACCATGCGACCGAGACCGAATCAGCAACGGCGGAGTCTCCTCACCAACCCTGCGCTGTCGTGCTCTGTCCTCTTCTGTTGTCAGACTCTCGTGCGTCCTTCCGGTGTCCGTGTCCGCAAATCCGTGCCAATACCATACCGGCCGGCATCGTATCGTTTCCTGGCTGCCTGCGGATCGGTGCGCCGCCGTCATGGACGATATTCCATTCTTGGCATCCACCTCACCAGGCACAATTAGGGGCCTCTGATGTGAGATTCCTCGAAACTTGAGAATTCCTTTTTGGCTCATCCCGGCGCAAATCTTTCCTCCGCCACAAGCTCACTCGGCAGACACTCGGCTCACGATTCAAGACAGCTCCGCCTGTCAGCATCCTATCCATGACAAAAAGGAACTTCCGAAGCTACGGCCTTCGGACTTGGAACCCCACTCGGCTCGACACATGCAGGCGGTTCTTTGGTAGAACTGCAGATGCCCGGCCAATTTGTGGCCCGGTATTCTATCCTCGCGAGACGACCACGGCTGCTGGCGTGCTGGCGTCCTTTTTATCTCGCTGCCTAAACGCTAAACCCTCACAGACTGGAGCCACCCACATCATCCCCGGCACACCAACACTGTGATCCCACAAACAACGGCACCCGGGAAATGAAATGCCTTGAGTCAAGAGTCAAGACTCTGATTGTCTTTCAAGAGGGTCTTTGGTCTTGTGCGAGCGGTCCTTCCCATCAGAAGTCCCCTTTCCTAGATCGGGACTACACTGGAGCCATCTTGGTAGGAGGATTCGAACTCCCGCTGACAGGAACATACCTACATGTGTATACAGCGTGACGATCTCTGGCCTTCTAACCGCATGAGGCAAGTTGCTGTGCTCCCGTCACACAGGAAATTACATGTTCCCACGGCTTGTGAAGCTCTTTGCTTTGTTGTCAAGCCCTCTGAATGGACATTCCCAGCGAGGGAATCCGTAAACGTCAGCATCTCAGATCAAAACTTTCCTTCGCCCCTTACCTCCTCTCTATCCCTCGGATACATGCCACCAGCTTAATACGTTGACAGGAGAGACGTATCCAGCGTTTCAGTGTAATTCTGCTGCCTACCGGCTGTTGCGAGCGATGCCGACCGCCACTCGAGTTACAAGTCCGAACGAGCGAATCGTTGCGCTTCTTCGACCACCCATCGCGACCAACGGTGTCAGCAAATCGAAGCATTACACGCAGGATAGAAGGTGACCAAGGAGACTGCCGAAGTAGTGAAATGTTCCGTCGCGATGACAACCCTGCACCATGATCCGCCCGGGATACCAAGTTTGCTGTGAAGCCCCTGGCGCCATCTCGGATCGCGCCAGGATGCTCGGCAGCTCCGTCATGACGGTTACGGGAAAGATGATTACAATGCCGCTCTATTTTCCTAGCAGAATCAATGCGCCGGACCGGTCTTGCTTTCGCAATTGTGGCGCTGCCGGCCGGATCCTCATCGGAATCCTGGACCTTCCTATGGAGTATTCAAGCTGGCAGGCAACGGCTACTCCCCGTCTCACGATCCCTTCACTGTCGGAAGGCAGCATCCATCTTTGCTTCGGATGCCTTCGTGGGATTCATCTTGCCCCGTCATCCAAATGACCTTCTGCCTACGGTGGGTTGACAAAAGTGCGACAAACCCAGTGCAGAGGGCTCTCAGACCCGGCCGGCGACTTTCCGCGATGGAGCCAGGTCTCGCTTCCTCCCACGGGAGAAATTGAAGCCGGTGCCTCTTCACGTCAGATTGCGGCTCCCGTCGCTGGCTGCCGAATGACAAGCGCGTCTAAGAGAACTTCCTAATCCGTGGCCGAACAACTCGCTCGAGCCTCCATCAGCAGAAGACGAAGATGGGTCGTGTAGCCACGCGAGTCTGAGAAGCCAGAATCCTTCCGCTGGTTTCTGCTTTATCCTCCGAGGGCGCTAAATTGAGACCGGTGGACGTTGAGGCTCTGGTCGGCTTTAGGATGGTGAGATTGCCGCACACTGCCACAGCCCCTATTTGCGCGGACTGAATTCCAGGAGTTGTCTGGGGATCAATGACTGCCTGTTTCATATGTGACATCCAACGCATAGACATTGTATAGCCTGGGTTTGTCGTACGGCTTAAACGCGGTCCATCCACGCTGCAGTGAAAAGTTCAAAAGGGTAGGTAGGTGGCTCGTCAGTTGCGCCGTCCTTGAGAAGACCGGATCCTTCCACAACTAGTTCCTATATATTGCGCTTTCCATTCGCGTTTTTGATTCAATCAGCCAATGAGTTCCATTTCACGGAGCACAATGCAAAGTCTCAAGGTCGGAGCCAGCCAACCTTGAAGCGATGATGGAAAGATGTGCATGCCTACGACAACATTGTCACCAGGTCCGGTTTGTTGTCAATCTCCCCATCGCCGTCCGTCAACGTCGTCTCTGAGGTATTTTGTTTCGAATACCTACTTGGAAACGAAAAACAAGGTTATGCGCTCTTTGATGTGAAGATGCGTGTGAGTGGTGACATGGATGGTTCGACTTCTCGATTCCGCGGCTACTTCAGAGCTATCTGCCTCTACGGCGGGGAAGCTGGATTCATCAACAAACTGCGAGAGAACGCCAGATGCTGTCTCAAAGAGAGAGCGAGAACCGCCGGCACAGTTCCACTGGTTTTTATACTCCCACGCCCGTATCAAAGGCTACCCGGACCCCGGCGGCGGTGCTTGCTTTCGGGTAACGCTCTTTCTCCCAATATAGTGATACTTGAAGCTTCGGGTACTAATTTTCATCTTTTTTCGTGAGGTGTTTTAAAGTACAGGAGGCCGGAAACACGGAATCAAAGGCCGGTAGTGAGTAAAACTACCCACGTCTACCGCGTCGTCGTAAGGTCGTCCCTTCGCAAGGGTATCTTCGAGACTCTCATCAGAATCCAGCATTGAGGGGATTCAAGATGGAGATCGTACGTACTTTGCAGAGGAGCAGTATATAAATACAGTGGCCGTGCGTGAATGCCTTGGAAAGCAAGCAGAACCCGGATTAGACACTCCGGGTCCTTGGATTCCAAGTGCACGTCCTGCCTTGATGTATGTGGTATCGCATGGCGGGTTGTCTCGGTCGTGGCCGGCCTGGATAGTGTCACAACTTGCCAAAGTGTTTCTGTAATCACCGTCCGTCAACTCCGTCTCTGGCGCATTCACTTCATGAATACCATCTTGGTAGTACAAGACACAGAAGCAGCGGCGGACTAACCGAGCAGAACCGGTAGAGTTCCGGGGATATGAGTCACATCGCATTTTCCCTGTACAACCAAATCTACCGACTGGCGTACCAATCTACCAACGTTGAAACTATCAGCATTGGCCGAGAGAGGACATTGCCAGATCGAACGCGACTGGCAGATACCATTTTATAACATTTCAAGCAACCTTGTTTGAGGAAGGAGCCGTCCGCAAAGTGCAAGAACAATAGGGGATTCCGAAACAGCCCTATCGTTTCCCACTTTTACCAGATACTGACATCCAAATTTCGCATCAATTACAGACCCCTAGGGAGGACATGAAAATGCAACAATCTTTATGGTTTGGGAAGACGTTCCCTGGCCGGCCTATCCTCTCGGAAGCACCAACCACCCAGTACAGAAGGAGACCTGACACCAAGCTTCTTCAAACTACAGAGTCCTGGGGATAATGTGAGGAAGTAGACATGCCCATGGTCTAATCTTGGGCTGCAAGGTGTATTCCTGATTGACTCTTCCTTGCAGCTATACCAACTACCAAAGGTAGGAGCAGAACTGGCACTAGACACTAAGCTGTCAAGTCCCGAGTTCTGCAGAGTATAAAAGAGAACCAAGCACTACTGGCGGGTCTATTCTTTCCAGCGAGCCGCCAGCCACAACATGCGAGAGCAGTACTGCCACCGCACTTTCGATCGACTGATTCTGGGTTTCCAAGCGTCCATTCACATCCAGCTGTATCGTTCGTTACAAGGCATGTTGTCATATCAAAAGCTGCTTCCCCCGTCCGTCGGCTTTGTCCGTCGTCGTTCTCGTATTCAGCTTCGAATACGGCAACACACACGGACTCTAAAAGATCAATGTGATGATGCACAAAGACATTACCCAACTGTCTGACATTAATTGATTGCACCAGAGCAATTATCAGCAATAGCCGTTCACAGGCATTTATAACCCTCCGCAACCGTTATGAGACATAATGTTGTAGAGTATTTTTACAGCTGGACTCGAGTTTTGACTTGGCTGTGCTACCTGTGTGTGGTTCCAAGGGTATATATTGCGCGCCCACCCCTTTTCTCAATTCTTCCTCACCCAAGTTATTGAGGTTAATACCACTCATCGTCTTCAACCTTTGAATGGGGCTAGTACAAAGCACTCCCTTCTACACCTGCAGCTGGCCACATCCTGACAAGTCAAATCACCAAGCTTAATCTTACATTTCCCCGTCCGTCCGCTTCGTCCGTCGTCGTCGTCGTCGCATTCAGCCCCAAACACGTCCATGAGAGTACTCGACAATGTGCAAGCAATCATATGCAAAGACATTTTTCGTCAAACTGTCCAGATAACACCATCAGCAGCACACATTCGTCCCAGCAACCGCAAAGATGGGTGGCGGCCTCACAGACCAGCACTGTCCTTGCCGCCTCTGCCCTATGGCTGGTTAAAAGAGTCTCTGGAACAAATGCGCCGAGATAGACTTTTGTACCCTCCCTGGGACAAGGTATCGTAGCAGGACTTGCAATGATTTTAGTGTCGCTCATGTGTCGGGACTGCGATTACACCCTTGCTGCAGGTCGCTTCCCGCATCCCCAAAGATGAGAGGCATTTTAACTGATTAGATTTTCTCCAAGTCTTTGATGGTTAGAAGCTGGGCTGGACTTGTGTGGAGGGCCCGGGCACATGCGGCAGATACAGGCAACCACGAGTCCCAGACCAGTGACACATCAGCGACCTCACACTCTCACTATGGCTCTCATCTGACTTCAATCCTGTAAATTTACAGACATGACACATAAGCATACAAAAACGCAAGCTCGAACAGTACTGGGCCAGCCGATCATCGTATCCCGCGAACGAAACATGGACCATTTCCCAACTAAACGCCAGCTCGATGCCCCAACACATTACTCAACGACCAGCTTCCTCCTCCTCCTCACTCCCACTCCTCCCCAAACCCCCGACACGAGTAAACGTAAAAGGAGCCGAGTGCCAGACGTCACCGATGGCACAATCAATTTTGGTGGCTCCGGACTGGGGGTGGTATGTCGTATCGCCCGGTCAGAACCAGGCAGAAGTGAACTTTTCGGGACTGGGCGGCCCCGATGCTTTTGAGGCGCGAGGGGTATCTGTTGCGTAAAAGAGCGTGATGAAAGTTGCAGTCCCACAGGACAGGCAACGGGGGGTACTTCGTGTGCTATTACTCGTGCAATCGTGTGTTCGTAGGTAGGTAATTCGCAAATAAGACGCCTCGCTCACAACTCGTCGCGCACATGCTGGACAGTCTCCTTGACGGCGTCCGTAACGGCAGAGGCGGCAGAAGAGACGGTCGCCGAGGCGGCGCTGGCGAAGCTGGCAGCCTGGGCGGCGCCTGTCGAGTACGCCGCCTGGAGACGGGCCAGGACGCTGTCGGAAAAGGCGGGCTCCTTGCCGACGAGAAGCTCCGACACGAGCTTGCTCATGTCCTCATATTGTTTGGTGGCCTGGGCGGAAGCTGCCGCGAGGCTCTCGGCAACGGCGGCGGTAGCCTGGGCGGCATATTCTCCGGCACCGGGGAAGTAGTTGTCGTACCAGGCGGTCGGGGTCGGCTTGCCATAGATCTGGATGCTGACCTGGTTCACAACAGCCTCCCAGGTATCGACAACACCCTTCTCGATGGCCTGAGCAGCGTCCACGACTTCCTGAACGCCTGCTGAAACGGTGTCGCTAACAATGGACGCAGCGGCGTCGAAGCCGTCGCTCACAGCCGAAGCCACACCCATGGCCTCCTTCTGGACTCCGGATGCGACAGCGTCCGCCGAGCGAGTGGCAACGGATGCGACAGACGAGGCGGTGCCAGCAACATTGGTAGGCGTGGACGTCGCAGTCGCGGAGCTCAGCGCGGAAGAGGCAGCGGCGAGGAACTCGGAGTAGCGCGCGTGGGCGACACCCAGGCCGGCGTAGTAGTTGTACTTGGCCTGGTCGAGGAGCTTCTCGACGGTGGAAGTGGGAGTGGCAGTCGCCAGGCCAAGGGCAATCTTGGCACTCTCATACTGCTGCTCAGCCCACAGGCGTCCCTCACTCAGGCGTTGCGCGGCGATGGACTCGACGCTGGCCCAGTCGTAGGAAGGGGTCGCCTTGGCAGTCGGAGTACCGTAGATGCCCTTGGACGCAGCCTTGATGGCCTCGTCGAAACGAGAGCTGGCCGATGCCATGGCAGCAGCGTACACACCAGAGGCCGAGGACAACACCTTCTGCTGAGCAGGCTCAGGGGTGCCGTAGATCTTGGCAGATACGGCGGCCTTGGCAGACGAGTACTGCTCGGAAGCCTGGGAAACGGCGTTGGAGTAGGCCTCCTTGGCTCGCGACGAAACGCTCTCAGCATCGACATCCTCGTCCATAACGGGCACTCTGCTGGGGACAGACTGGGCAGCGACTCCCAAGAAGGCAGGCTTGACCGTTTCCGTCTCGGGGGAGACGGGCTTGTCTTCGGCGGACTCGGCAATGATTTCCTCTTGAATCTTCTCTCCGGGGACTGCGTTGTCCTCTTCACCAGCCGGCGAGGTTCCGGTGTTGTCAACAATGAGGGTCTGGTCGTCGCCCGGAAGAATCGTCGACGCAAGGTCGGGGTGCGACTCGGTGCTGGAGGAGCTGCTGGCACCAGCAATGGACGCCTCGCTGGCAGCGCTGGCAACAGTCTCGGCCGCGGCGGAGGTGGCACTGCTGAGGCTCTCCTTGAATTGGCTGGCAACGCTGCTCACCGAGCTGGCAGGCCCGTCGGAACCGATGTCAGTGGCGGGAGATTCGTCCTCGATAACGCTCGCCGCCGACTCGAGGGGGTCCTCTTCGGGAGTCGAGGTGGCAGCAGAGGCGGCGGCCGCCGCAGCCTCCTCGGCGCGGCGCTCGGCTTCGTCGGCAGCCTGACGCGTCGACTCGCTGTCGAAGTTGTCGGAAACGTCGTGGGCGGCAAGTTTCCAAAAGCCAACCTGCTTGAGCCTGGCGAGCTCCTGGGCGGCAGACTGAGCGACGGCCATGCCAGAGTCCTCGACCTCGTTGGATGCTGCGCGAGCCTCATCGAGACCAGGGTGGGTGATGATGAGCTTCTTCAGGTCGTTTGTCCACTCGTCGAAGCGGTCCTTGAGCTCGTGGTACTTGGCCCAGTCCTTGTAGGTGATGCCGTCCATCCACGCCCACTTCATGCCAATCTTCTGCAGGGCCAGATCTCTAATGCTGTCGAGGATCTTGAAGTGGCGGTCGGCGGCCTGGGTGACGGCGGCCTCGATCTCGGCCTCGTAGTCGTCCTTCCAGGCACGGATGTTCTGGGCTTTCTCCTTCACGGCGAGACCAGCCTTGCGCACAGCGGCGACAAGGTCGTCCTGGGCAGCGACGGGGGCGTCGACAGACTTGTGAACGATCTTGATGATCTGCTTCTTGAGAGCGTCGACCTCGGCTTGGGCGACGGTCTGCAGCTCGGTAACGAGAGCCTTACCCTTGGTCTGGGCGTTCTCCTTGACGACACGACCGGAAATCTCCTCGACCTGGTCCTCAATCTCCCTGGCGCCCTCGTCGGCAGCCTTGGCGAACTTATCCTGCCAGCTCCGCAAGTCCTCCTCGACAGTCTCGCGGGCCGTCTTGCGGATGTCGGACTCATTGTCGGAAGCAGGAGGGGCTGCAACCTGCTCCTTCTCCTGTGCGATCTGCTCCGCAACCTGGGTGGCGTCAGGGATCGGGGTGCTCTCTATGACGGAGGAGACCTTGGACGAGGCAACGGAAGAGGCAGAAGACGCAGACGAAGACGCGGAAGACACGGGCTTGGTGAAAGAGGAAGCCTGGGCAGTAACACTAGGTGATTTGTTAGCATGTTGCAATCTTGCCGTAGGCTGCATAAAGGGCTTACCTCTCGGAGACGCTTTCGAGCGACCCCTTGGACTTGTTCTTGTAGCGACCGAGGCGTTGTCCGATCCTAGCCAGCTGGGGCTCAACGTTCTCGACGTACAGCACACGAACCTGCGGCCAGACGGTGGCGTCGAGGAAGGCGTAGGTCTTGTTCCAGGCCCAGTAGGCCGTCGGAATTGCCGTCTCGGTGGTGAACTGGGAGGTAACGTCGTAGCCCTGGGCAGCATACGGCTGGACGAACTTGTACGACGGCAGGATAACATCGTGATAGGTCTGCAGGGCGTTGGTGCGCGCGATGTCGTAGTAGGGGCCCGCGGCGGCCGACGCCTTGGAGACGTGCGGAGCGATGGACTGGTCGTACTTCTCCTGAGCCTGCTTCTGGTAGACGGCCAGCTGAGGCTGGATGTTCTTGTCCCACTGGGCTTGGCCGTAGGCCTGAGCTTGCAGAACGCGGGGAGAACCGTACTTGGTGACGTAGGCCTTGGTCGGGACGAAGACGCGCTCGTTCGCGATGTTGTAGTAAGGCGTCGCCTTCTCGACGTAGGGGGCGGCGTAGGTCTCGTAGTAGGGCTCGAGGTGAGGGGACACGGCGTGTTTCAGTTGGAAATACGGCTTGCAAATCTTGGGCGAAGACTCGTCGCAGGCATCGAGGGTCGCCGGGCAGCGGAACAAGATGGATAGGATCGAGTACCAAGTCAGGAGCCTTAAGCATTGAGCATTAGCAAGATTCTCCAGGACAGAGAAGGCGAAGGCAATATGCTGAGCAGCTGCATCATTGCCAAAATGACAGAAAGATTAGAGCAAAAAAGTTCACATGTATGCGCGCAAACTTACCTAGCAGCCATGCTGAAAAGGCGGCCGACAAAGGTCGGACCCTTCTTGGGCGGTGTCCTCCGCCTGACGACAGCCTGTCCATTCATCTTCTTGCCGTTTATCTTCCCATTTGGTGCTTTGGGAAAGCCGTTGTAGTAGGCACTGGAAGCCTCCATGATGGAGGATTGGTGCGGGTTGCAAATACCTGCACCAGCCGGCTCGCACGGGCGTGACGTGATTTTGCGTTGAGTGACCTGTGCTTGGAGCTCTCGACTTTGTGGGAGGTGAGACGAGGTGGGAGGCACACACTGAGGAGAAATAAATATCAGCTTGAGGTTGAGGCAGGAAGAAGAAAAAGAGGACGCGACGAGGATTTGGGGTGGAAGGGGTGGGAGAGTGAGGGAAGAAAAAGATAAGAGGCCGGCGGATTGCGCCAGACTGGGACGGCAGCTCTGACGATTTTCAGATGTTCCAGGCCTTGTCCAGTCCAGCGTCCTCGGCAGGCGTGGGTCACGGTTGGGGGCGCCTGCTGCAGTGGTGCTGGGTGAGGTAAGGGTCGGGGTACCTTGGTTGGTACGGAGTAGGGGACTGGATGGTGGAGCTAGGAGCTTATGATCTACCTTCAGGATGGCGATGGTTGTGCTTCAGAACGCCCAAACGGGGAGTTTTGGACACGCTGGCGGGTTGGTTTGGTAGGTGGAAGGAGGAGGTTTGAGGAGAATGGAGAGATGTAAACAAAAGGTGAGGGAAAGGAGAGGAAACCGGTCTGTTGGTGGTGATGGAAAAGGATGTTTTTCCTGTTGTTGTGTGTAGGTGTAGGTACTTTTACTGCAAGGTAAGGATACACAGCAGGTACTCTGCAAAGCAGCAACCTGGAAGAGGCCGAACAGCTTTCTACCTAGCAACCTAGGTAGGTACTTCTAATCCTACTGACCTCACCACACCACATCACACACAGCAGAATTTAGGTACCGGCTGTCTCAGTTACCTTACCCCAGCGGTTCAGGTCTCTTTTTTCCTGGGCCAAGTTTTTCTGCCTTCCCATGGAGCTGCTCAGTGAGGTAAGGGACGCCGGGGTAGCGCGACGGCGGCGGCCTTGGGGTGGGGCACTCGGGCCAGGTCTGAAGTATCCGCTCGGTGTGACTTGCATACAAAGAATACCAACTGGTATGCAGCTTACTTAAGCTTCAAGAGAGGAGACGGCGGCGGGCACCTCTCGTTTTATTAGCGGCATCCATGGCCTGGCTGGACGACTGTGTGCTTGACCGGCAATGTCTCACCAACGTCATCGGTCCTCGAGCTGTCGCGCCGCCGCCATCCAACCAAACGAGCACCATCATCGAGATCAGGTAAGCAGGAATGCCCTCCAGCCGCTCGCTTCGATGCGCGTTGCCATCCATCCCATGCCTCCGCCTGGGGCGGGCGGGCACAGACAGGCCGGGGTTGATTGGCAGAGCGACGGGTCCTGAGCCACAGACCCCCGAAACACGCCTGGGCATGCGCCAATGAGGTGGGCCGGGAGGTCGTCTAGTGATGCAGCATTGCATCGTTGGCACGCAAGTGTGGCTCACCAGCTGGGGAGTTCGGGGATGTGCGACCGAGCCGTGGCCCTGGGTACATGTGACGATGGTCGAGGCATTCGACGGAGGTGAGGCAGACACAGCAGGGCGTACATGAAGAATAGGTATCCGTAGGCTGCCTGGGTAGGTGGATATTAAATGGGATGTAGATGGAGAACAAAATTACGAGGAGTACGGGATGCCTATGTTGTAGAAGAGCCGGATGATGCCGTGTACGGGGAACGTATCTGACACGTGCTGCGCTTTAGGCATCGTGAAAGCTTAGAAGCTCCTCCTGAGCTCGGATGCCTGAGTCTTGTACAGAGTACCTATTGTTGATAATGGAGACAAGACCCTGGGCTTGATTCAACGGTCGCACAAGACGCAGGCAAATCCTCGAGTTCAGCTCAAAGAAACAAGCCAACGGTGCATAGGCACCTAGGCCTACCTAGGTAGATAGGTAGGTACTTGCACTGGAGGTAGGCGGTGCAGTCATTGAATTGAGGTGCCAATGACATAATTCATCTGACTTGGGCTCTGGCCTTGATTGCAGCTTCCACATCTCAAGTCTCCTAGCTGCCTGATTGGTTCTAGAGCTATCAACTGGTCACGTGTCTTCAAAGCTGATGACAGCATGGAAATGGCCGGGTCCCGTCTGATGATTACCTAATATTCACCTGGGACCTGGCGGGGAAGGCGCGTCGGAGCGGACCTTCAGGATAATCCGTACCTGCCGGCGGGCGGGATGGAGCCCGAGGCTGCCAAGCCCTGGCCAGTAGCAGCCCTGGACCCCTGCTCGGGCCCCAGTCCAGTCAGACAGAGGGAAGGTGCGGGCGCCTCGGAGTCCAAATCCACAGTGTCCAAATCCACTAATGTTCAGCGCAGTGCCAGTGCCGGTGCCACTTGGACCTTTAACCTTCCGCCCATCTTGCAAGGGACTTGGTTGAGCTGTCTGTCCCATCCGCCAAAAATTATTCTGCATTGTTGCTTTTGAGGAGAGTGGTTTAGTCTTCGACGGATTTCATGATACCCGACTACATCTTCTTTCCGCTTCGCCTCCATACCGCTTGTCGAGCACGACGACCCGGTGAATACCTCCCGGTATCCCACACAACCTCTTTACACGATCTTCGACTCGACTCGATCCTCCTCCGCCGTCCGGGCTCGAGCCCTTCACGTGTCCGTCTCGTTGACCGTCCGATCTGACGTCTTCGTTGACGACCCCCTTGCGGTGCTCGCTCGCTCGACTTACGCTCCCCTCCTCATCATCGACCGTCGCCGACAAGATACCCATGCGGTCCTAACGACCCTGCTGTTCTGCAAAGGGCCATAGTCCCCGCCGCGCCCCGACGACGACGACTCGATCAAGATGGACGACCCCACGATGGAGCCGCTCATGGCCGCCGATGCCGCCGCCCACTCCCGACGCCGATTCTCGGCCTCCAAACCTGCCTCTTCCACCCACGATGCCGCCAAGCCCCGACCTCAGAACAACGATGCCGGCGCACTCGATCCCGATACCTGTCGGATATGCAGAGGCGAGGCCACGGCAGAGGAGCCGCTCTTCTACCCCTGCAAATGTAGTGGTAGCATCAAGTATGTCCACCAGGACTGCTTGATGGAGTGGCTCTCCCACTCCCAGAAGAAGCATTGCGAGCTTTGCAAGACTCCGTTCCGCTTCACCAAGCTCTACTCCCCCAAGATGCCCAAGACGTTGCCCGCCCACGTCTTCGTCGGCCACATGGCCAAGTACCTGTTCAGAAACGTGGTCGTCTGGCTCCGAGCCGCCCTGGTCATTAGTGTATGGCTCTGCTGGCTGCCCTACCTGATGCGCTCCGTGTGGGCTTTTCTGTTTTGGGTCAGCGACGAGGGGTTGGGCAGCGGCGCCTTGTGGAATAGCTCCAACGCGACTGTGAGCAGGGGAGTCTCGGTCGCCTTCTCTGTCGCATCCTCCAATGTCTGCCCGGCCTCGCCGCTCCTCGAACCGACGACTACACCGGCGAACCTGAGGGGGATGCTGAACGACATGATCCAAGGCCAAGAGCTTCCCTTCAGCCGGTCCTTTCACGGCGTCAACATTACCACGAACGATTCCGTGTCGGCAGCCCTCCTTCGGATGCTTCTCGGCTCCATTACGTCTGCAGGATCCGGCAACTCGACGTCCGCAGCAGCGGGGAGCAGCGACCCCGTACTCGACCGCCATCCGTCTCTCTTGAGCGGCATCACCTGGTTGCGCAACCTGAGTCGTTGGCCCGTCGTCAACCGGACCTTCATCGGCATTCTCGAGGGCCAAATCATTACCATTCTAGTCATAATTTCGTTTATCCTTGTCATCTTGGTTCGCGACTACGTCGTTCAACAGCAGCCCGAAATCAACATGAGAGCTGCCTTCGCCGCCAATGATAACCAGCAGCCTCAGCCTCAGCAACAACCTCAGCAGGACCACGACCACGTCCACGACGATCACGTCCACCATGACCACCATGATCATGACCATCATGATCACGACCACGATCTCTTCCACACCGACGCTCATGACGGGTACCTTCGCCTGGATGAGCAGTTCCATGACGACGAAAGCGAGGACGACAACGAGTCAATGGCCGGCGACCACCACGGATCTCACGAGGACGTGCCTCGCATGTGGGACAACCAAGATCCCACAGCTCAGGTACAAGAGGCACTTGAAGCGCGCCCTCTACGCGACCCCCTACGCGAATATCGCCCTCGAGCACCCGCCGAGCCCGACTTCAACTTCAACAGACCGCCAGAGCTGAACCCGAACAGGGATTCGCAGACGCCCGTCGCTACCGTCCACGAGTATTTGCGCATCTACCGCCAAGCTGGTGGCGACCCAGAGAAGATTCTGAAGATCATCGAGGAGGAGGATCTCGACGACACCCTCGGGTACTGGGCCCGGATCACGCGTTCCATGATTGACAAGAACAAGGATGCTGGCGAAGGACTTCCCAGACCGAATGGTTCTGGAACGGAAGGCCCATCCAGCTCTCGAGAACAGGAGCCGTCAACACCGGCTCGCGTCCAGCTGCCTGCGCCTTCGACCCCGCAGTTCTCGTGGCCACCCATCTCAACCACCGACAGCAGTACTAATGGTGATGCTAAAGGCAAAGGAAAAGAGGTCGCGGCGGACAATGGCCACGAGTTCAGATCCGACGACCAAAGCAGATTCGACGATCAAGCCGGGAGCAGCTCGTGGTCTACGTCGTATCAGAGCCCTCTTCGGCCTCGCTCCGTGTCCGATGGGCCCCAGCACAACGGCACCATCAATCCTCTTGCAAACAACAGCTGGTCTTTCTCGAACCTCAACACAGAAAAGCCAGCGCAGCCTGAGGAGCTACAACTGATTCGTCCCCTCTCCCCCCCACTGCAGTTCAATTTCAACCAGGCTCCCTCCACGCCGCCTTTGAGTACTTTGGCCGAGTATGGATCTGATAAGGACCGGGTCCTTGAGCGCCTCCCTGCCACTGAGGAGAGGGATCATCCCGAAGATGACAGTCAAGCCTCGGCACCCGCCCCAGCAAATCCTACTGAACCGATACAAGACGACGCTGTTGTCGACGAACCCCTCGAGGACGTCCATGGCGACGCTCAAGCGGCGGATGCCGGCAGAGTCGCTCAACGGCCGCCGCTCCAACGAGGCGTCATGGATCGGGTAGCTGACTTCATGTGGGGTGACATTGAGATAAGAGAGCTGGACATTGGTGGCCGCGACGTGGACGAGGCTGCGCGCGAGCAGGACGACGACACGGACGACGACGAATTCGATGACTTGGACGACGACGATCAGGACGATGTTGAGCAAGACCGCGAGGTAGTCGAGGCTGCCGTTGCTGCCGGACTGGACCCCGAGGCCATTGACGATGCCGAGGATTTCGAGGGCATCATGGAGCTGATTGGCATGCGTGGCCCGATAGCCGGATTGTTCCAGAACGCCATCTTTTGCGTCGTACTTGTGTCGGTCACCATCTTCGTCTGCGTTTTCCTGCCGTACAACCTCGGCCGAGTCAGCGTCTGGTCGGCCATGAACCCGATGCGCCTCGTGCGGATGCTCTTCAGCCTGACCAAGTTCGTCCAAGATCTTGCCGTCGGCATCATGGCTGGTCTTTCGAGTCTCGTGCTTTCCATGATCTACACGACCGGCCGGATGATGGGTTTCCCTGCTGGCAACGGAGTTGGCGTTCTTACGATGAAGAGCTTCAAGATTTTCACCAGCGCATCAATGCGAGTCCTGGAAAGTCTTACCAGCGAGCTGCCCATCATCTCCACGACCGAGATGCAAAACTTCTCCGCCATCAGCCACGAGGCGTTGCTCGACCTGAAGGCATACATCTCCGGCTCGTTTGTAGCCGTTGGGGATGTTCTCAGCTCGATCTTTGACCGCGACTTGATCAGCAATGCCAAGCACGTGGCATCGCTGACTGCAAACACGACAGCGTTGGCCTGGCATGCTGTCCGCGACGTGCCCGTCAGCGTCCTCAATCCTGGATCTTGGGTCATCAGCTTCAGCGTACCGGAGCCTTCGACTTCAGTCAACCCTGCGCTGTCATACTGGTCTGGGACTGACCGCTTCTGGGCGATCTTGTGCGGCTACTTCACCTTCTCGGCCATCAGCGCTCTGTATCTGCGCAGAGGAGCTCCGTTCTCTACCGGCCAGACGGGCCAGGAATGGGAAGCCTCGTTGATCGACTTGCTGAACCAAGCTAGTGGCGTTATGAAAGTCATTCTCATCATCAGCATCGAGATGCTCATCTTCCCCCTGTACTGCGGTCTTCTTCTCGATGCCGCCCTGCTCCCCCTTTTCGAGGATACCACGCTCAAGTCAAGGGTCGCATTCACCATCAACTATCCGATGACGTCCATCTTCGTGCACTGGTTCGTGGGAACGGGATACATGTTCCACTTTGCGCTCTTCGTCTCCATGTGCCGCAAGATCATGCGCAAAGGTGTTCTGTGTAAGTTTCCGTCTTTCTTGTTCGATCAGCTCGCCGCTAACCCTGACAGACTTCATTCGTGATCCCGACGATCCCGAATTCCACCCCGTTCGAGACGTCTTGGAGCGCAACGTCATGACGCAACTGCGTAAGATTCTGTTTTCTGCCTTTGTGTATGGAGCACTGGTGATCGTCTGCCTCGGCGGTGTCGTCTGGGGCTTGTCGCTGGCGCTTCCCAACGTCTTGCCGATTCATTACTCATCCAACGAGCCGGTCTTGGAGTTCCCCATCGATCTCCTCTTCTACAACTTCGCCATGCCCTTGGCTGTGAAATTCTTCAAGCCGAGCGACGGTTTGCACGCCATGTACACTTGGTGGTTCCGCAAGTGCGCGAGGGGACTTCGTCTGACTTGGTTCCTCTTCGGCGAGCGTCGTATCGACGAGGAAGGCATCTTGGCTTTCCGGCCGGGCTCCGAGGAGGAGGCATTGCCGTGGTGGAGGCGACTCTTCCTCGAAGTTAACAAGCAGAACAAGGTGGTGCCCAAGACGTGGGAAGACACCTTCGAGGGCGGCACGGCCAAACCGACGAGCACGATTGGAAACGACCAGCTGATGATCTTGAGCCTCAAGAAATCGCGCCTTGTGGATTCGGGACAGCTGATCGAGGATGGACAATTCGTTCGCACGCCGGCCTCCGACCAAGTCAAGATTCCCAAGGGAAGACGTGTTTTCATGGCCGTATCAGAGGCCAACACGCGTCTGGACGGTAAGGATGACTCGCCCGATACCGACCTGTACTCGACGGATCAGTATCAGCTTGTCTACATCCCGCCGCATTTCAGGGTCAGGGTGTTCCTCTTCATCATGTTCATCTGGATCTTTGCTGCCGTCACCGGGGTTAGCTTCACCATCGTGCCGCTCGTATTCGGTCGCAAGATGTTCAAGGTCCTCATCCCCGCCCATATCCGGACCAACGACATCTACGCTTTTAGCATTGGCATATACATCCTGGGCTCTGTCGCCTATTTCCTCTTCCACGCCCGATCCATATTCAAGAGAGCGAAGGAATGGGCGTCATCAGCGCTGCGTAGCGTGTGGCATAGCGATGCTCCAATGCGCGTCGCGCTTGTTGGCATTCAGGTCGCCAGGCTCGTCTACGCCTACTCGGTCCTGCTGATCGTCTTCCCGCTGATGCTGACCACACTCATGGAGTTGTACTGCCTCATCCCCCTTCACACCTACATGTACCCGCCCACGCCGTATGTCGTCGAAGCGAACAGCGGTGGCCAGTTCAAGGACGGCGCCGTCGTCGTGCCCAACCAGCACACCGCAAGAGTCATCCAGTCCTGGACGCTTGGTCTGCTCTACGTCAAGCTCGGTGCTCGTGCCATCACGAGCCTGTACGAAGGAACGCGAATGGCGCAAGCCGTCCGTGCCGTGCTCCGCCGTGGCTGGCTCCAGCCCGATGTCCTCGTCCTCACCCGGGCCTTTGTGGTTCCCGGTCTGATCGTGGGCGTCCTTGCCATTTTCGGGCCCCCGAACGCGGTGGCCTGGATGGAGTCGCATGGCCCGCTGACGGCACCCGCGTGGGCCCCTCACGAGATTAAGATGGTGTACCGCCTGTCGTACCCCTTCACGGCCTTTATTGCGCTGGCGGCGATGGCGTTCTGGAGCGTGATAGGCGTCTTCAACAACTGGAAGAACCGCATCCGCGACGAGGCCTACCTTATTGGGGAGCGACTGCACAACTTTGGGGTTGGCGCAGCTGGCGCCGCGGGTGCGAGGGGGCCTTGGAGAGTGAGGGGCAGGTTGTAATGATCAGCGTATTCTTCTTAGAGACGGCCTCGGCCGTCCGCTCATGATGGAGACGATACAGGTTCGGGTGTACAGTTGAGTTGCGTAGCAATACACAAGGCACAATGCCTATATATACCTGATTCCAACAGTTTGGTGACGGCGAACGGTATCCCACGCTGCCGGATACACTGTGACCCCTCGCAAGGAGCCCCACACAACTTGAAGTGATGAAATAGAAGACTAACGAGGTCAATGCACGGCCACTGAGGCTCACAGGGTATATACAACTCGCGTGTACGTCGCTAAAAGGAATACTCCTCCACAAACAGGTGAATGCCCTGCGCCCCGGTCCCCTTGTGGACCGCCCTCTCGTCTGACAGCGTGGACACGCAGTTCCTCACACAACTCGTCAGCGACTGCCCGCCGCAGACCACGACCGACGTCTCTCCCCCCGCGACCTCCACCGGCGCCCGGATGAGCGCCTCGATGTCCGGCCGGGTGTAGTACTCCCTCACGACACCCGCCGTCGACCCGCTGCGCTGCCTCGTCGGCGTCAGCGGCACCTCGTCCGCCTTCTCCACGTCCAGCACCTTCTCTCCGTCCACGGAGCCTTCTGACACGATTCTGCGATGTTGATGTTGTGAAGAGGAGCCCGAGCTGGTCTCGCGATCGGAGTATATCGCCGCCGACGCCTCGCCTTCTCTCGCCTTGCCGGACCGGGTGATGGCGACGTGGACCAGGAGCTCGATGTCGACTTGCTGCGCGCGGTCTATCGCGGAGCGGAGGCGTTGCGTGTAAAATTCGATTTCTTCCCCCTGGCGCGCGAGGAGGATGAAATCCACTCTTGTCGTGCAGGTTTTCCCCCGGCCCTGGACTATGCTTTCCAAGATCGGGAGGGTGAAGGACGCCCCCGTGGAGGCGGAGATGAGGACCATGGTGTCGTAGATATCCCACCGCGGCGGCTGTCCAAACGGACCCAGAACAAAGCCCGTCAGCGTCTCCTTCTTCCTTTCGTTTTGCATCTTTTCGGCGCGGCGGTGGAGACGCTTGGAAAAGCCGCCGTGCGTGCGGATCACGAGTTGTATGCTGTTGCAGACGCACGTCTCGGGGACCTGGTGCGCGCATGCGATGGTGTAGGGATGCGCCTCGAAGGGCCCGACGCGCGGGAGCCAGAGGTAGAGATGCTGGCCTGCCTTCCAGGAGAAGTGGACGTCCTTGATCGTGAGTACCGTCGTCGAGGAGCCCACGGCGCGGAGTTGTACTTCGTGGCCGAGGCGCTTCATGCCCTTGCAGGTTGATCTGTTGGGCGCGAGGCGGGTGTTCTGCCATGCGAGAAGGGCCCAGCGGGCTGTCCGGTCGAAGACGATGATGGCGATGGTGAACCATAAGTAGACGCGGGAGTACTCCGGGATGTGGATGTATATGAGCCAGATAAACACCACCGCGGAGACGAGATGCTGTAGGATGAAGATCTCATACGCCATCCCGCGGAACGGTCGGAGTCCAGAAACGAACGTCCACACGAGAATCCCCCACGCCCCGAGGCCGTGTTTTACAAAAGGCATGATGCGCAGCTGCGTCTCGACAAAGTCGGCCCTCACCCACTCCGTCCAGAAGTGGAACCCGTGAACCGTCGCCGTGACGAACATGGTCCGCGCGACCCAGCGGTGCAGCCAGTTCAGTCTCTCGTGGGATGTTCCCGTGATGTAGCCGATGACGTTAACCTTCATCGCGAGCAGGTAGACGAGGGGCATCTGCATCATGGTGACCCATGCGTTGCGGAACCCGATGCGCTCCCAGAAGTAGGCGTCCTTGACGACCGCGTCGGCGGCCATCATGTAGATGATGACGGCCCAGTAGGCCAGCAGGAGGAGCACGCGGCCCAGGGGCGGCGGGGTGGCCCAGCGGAGGTAGTTGATGGGGATGTAGAGCTGCGGGTGGCCTGCCTCGCGGACGAGGGCTGTTGAGGTCGCCCATATTTGGGATGGGAGGTTTGAGGGTTTGGTTGGGTAGTGGACGGATCCTGAGCGACATCTTCGTAATCTGGGAGTCAAGTGATCAGTGGTGGTCTGATGGATGAGATCGGAGACTGGAAGAACTCACCTCCGACGGCCTTCGAGGTAATTCACGCCCCGCACGATGCCCAGGAACCCCACGACGCCGGCGATGATGTACCAGAAAGACTGCGCGAGGTGTATGTTGGTCTCCTGGAAGAGGGCCGTTCCCATCGTCATCCCGCCCCCGCCGCCGCCTCCTCCATGATGGCTGTGGCTCATGGCGCTGGTGGGATGAGCAGCCTCGGTTCGCTACTGAAGTCTGCGGTGGATAGTGCCCGATAGTAGTTGGTGATATTGAACAGCCTAGAAATATTACAGCTTCGGTCGTTGGTCGTCGAAATCGTCAGATCGACCCTCCCCAGAGAGTGGCAGGATGATGGAGGTCGAAAGGTGACCGGAGCGCCAAGGTCATGAAATCAAACCAAACCCCTCGAAATCATCTCGACCGGGCCGCGCGCATCGACATCGATAAAACAGCAAACGAGCCTGCGCCTCGCGGATCTCTCTCTCTCTCGCCTCGTCCCGAACGTCAGAAGGGGGAACGTATGAAAGCGTAGGGAATGAGGTGGATTGAGCAAGTTCAAGAGGCAAAGAGTCTGGGCGGCGCACGCATGATGACAGACGAGAAAGGATGCGTAGGAACAGCTGTGTGTAGGGGTGGGTTAGACTGGCGGCATACGGATAGGGTGCGCAAGTTTAGAGGGGGACCAGTCGTTGGCTAGCGTCGCCGCGCGGCATGAGATATATCCGACCTTTCTATCCTTTGCCGGGGTCTTTTATATGGTTCCGTGTCGTGGTCCACGTAGGTAACGTGTGCTGGCCGCCGTGGGTGGGCGGGAGAGTTGCCTCTCGTGACAGGAATGCCCTTGTCCAAGTGCGTTCTTCGGCTATCATGGACACCTTTGCCCTTGTCAGGAGCGAGGAAAGATCGGATTTCATTCCCGCTTTCGCTTTCTGTTTCCTCGGGGGGTTGTTTTGATTTCTTTAGTCTTCGGCTACTGGACTTACACGAACATCGCTCGATCCCGTTCCACCTCCGTACCACCGGAGCCCATCCCCGGCGGCAAGATGCACGTCTCTGTCCTTCCCACCTTTACAGTCGTAAACATGAGCATGTCACTACTCATCCAAAGGAGTTCTCTGGGCCAAGCCTCGGCAGCCATCCAGGCTCCCAAAGTGCCCCCAAAAACATGCTCTTCAAGAGAAGATACCAAAGCAAGAGAGCAGAGGAGAACCATCCGAGGAGGAAGGACAGGGGACCCCCAAGATCGAACCCGCGCAGACGCCACAACTTGCTCAAAACTTCTCAGTGACATCCGAAAACCTCGTTCTCTGATTGGTGTAGAGTTGCTTCCAAGCCAACGCAACCCCTGCGCCCATCACGGAGCTAATCCGCACAAGGTTAAACCAACAACCCCTCCTTCACAACTCACTCACTAGTACTTTGTAAACTCACTCATCTCACTCACACGCGACGTCTTGAGACTTTCACGACGAAGGATGGTTTGTGTTGGTAGGACGCCCTGGTGATGAACATGCCTCATCTGAACCATCAAGAGCCTCACATAGCAACGCTATTTTCCCTCAAACAACTGCCCTGAGTCTGGGGAAACCGCTGTAGATGCTCTGGTCAGCCTACATTCCACAGGGGCGGCAAATAGCAAATATGCAACCCGTCGAATCGACATGGGAAGCTCGAAGCTAGTTCCAGGGTGCAGTGAGCAAGTTTTTCTTCCCTCATCCTTTGGCTCGCTCTTCAGAGACGAGGTACTTCTGCAAGCTAAGCGGGCTCCCTAGACACCTTCCGCTAAGGGCCAGATCTGCTGCAACTCATCAGCTGTGCCGAGTCCCGAAACGCAAGAGAGGCAGCCATTCACGATGTCGAGACCGGGGATGTTTGCCCATCTCTCACACGTCTGACAGGCGAGCTTGACACGCCTGTCATGCCCTAGACAGCTTTAAGGTCGGCAAAGCTTGCCGCTTCTCCCACTAGTTAGACAAGGTAGGCAGGCGGTGCC
Organism: Colletotrichum sojae; assembly: GCA_014235955.1. NCBI lineage: Eukaryota > Fungi > Ascomycota > Sordariomycetes > Glomerellales > Glomerellaceae > Colletotrichum > Colletotrichum sojae. The sequence goes on from WIGN01000067.1 coordinate 122,799, forward strand.
ACCGAGTAAGGTGGCCACGCGAAACAAACAAGAGCTCCCGGAGCTCGAAGCCTAAGCTCCTTTAAACGAACGGCGGCCGGCCGGGCTACCCAGCCTTACCAAAAGGCCGTTGCTCGGCGTGTGTTTCTGTTCCTTCCAATCCATCGAACTTCCCGTTCATATACCTCTCACACCCCCATCCGAACCTCTCACACCTCCAGGCCTCGACATCCTCAACCTCGACCGTCACCTTCGCCGTTCAATCGATACCCAACCCAAAAAAACCGCAACAATGGCCCGCCTCCTCTCCCTCCTCCTGCTCGCCTCGACGGCAACGGCCCACTTCTCCCTCTCCGTCCCGAAGCCCCTCGGCGACAGCGACGACAAGCAGGGCACGAAACCCTGCGGCGGCTACACCGCGTCCCCCTCCGATGCGGCCGTCGACTTCCACGTCGGCGGCGACGCCGTGGGCATGGAGAACGGCCACCCGCAGACCAACTGGCTCTTCCGCGCCACGCTCGACCAGACCGCGTCGGGCAACTGGACGCAGGTCTTCCCCGTCGTGCTGCAGACCGGTCTCGGCAGCTTCTGCGAGCCCTCGATCGTTGTCCCCGAGGACTTTGCTGGCAAGAAGGGAATCATTGGCGTTGTTGCGCATTCGCCTGATGGTCTTCTCTACGCTGTACGTACTTCTCTTCTTTACCTTTGTCATTCACCCTTTTCTACCAGGCCCGTGTGGCAGAATGTTGACGATAGCCTGCAGTGCGCCGCAGTAAATTTCGTGAGCAGCCCCGCCCCCTCCCGCTCCGAGTGCAAAAACGCCTCCATCACCGTCGACTTCACCTCCGATCCGTCCCTCAGCGCCATCATGGCCGAGGGCTCTGCCGCCGCCACCCCCGGCACCAGCGGAAGCGCCAGCAGCAGCACCCCGACCAGCTCCCCCAGCGCCGCCTCCGGTTTGTCGTCGAGCCTGCTGACCCCGGGAGCCGTGGGCAGCATCCTTGTGTCTGTGGCGGCGGCCGTTGGCGGTGCCGCCATGTTCTTCTAGGAGTTTCTTTTTTTGCTTTGCGAATTGGGAGCGTGTATTGTGTATGACAGAGGACTGAACCGAAAGAGAGCGGGCATGTGTACAGAGGGTTCACCGTACCTACCTGATGGGGAAAGGAGTTATTACCTAGGCTTGGCCCAAACACGACGTGAGATCGTTACGAAATGGAACAAATGAAGCAAAAAGCCATGATTTTTACGTGACTTTCCTCTCTTGTTGAACCCGGTAGATAGGAATGCGTCTTGGACGAGTCACTTCAGATGCGATTCGGCCAGAGGTTGAAGCATCGTGACAGCCTTACTCGGCGTCTTGGGATGCCGGGGTGTTGTCAGGCCAAATGATATTACAATCCGGGTCACTGGGTACCAATTGAGTCAAAAGCTGTTTTTCAGGGACGTCAAATCTGGCATCTCGTAAGTAGAAAGAGTCATGGTGAGGTGAGAGTCATCATCAGAGTGAGATTCAGGTGAGATTCAAGTGAGCGCTCACCGAGTCTCCACCGGTGGTGAGTGCCCCTCCAACGGTCACCATTACCCCTCATTCGGTGTAGGCCCCATATCGGTGAAGGAGCCAATCATCCATGCGAATCCCTCTGTGAGTCAGTTGGGCTGATCCGCAATTTTTTTCTGCGGCGACAAACAACGGCCCTCAGCCCTGGTGCAGCGAATCGAATCGTGACCCCTCCTTTCCTTTCCTTCCCCCTTCCCCTTTGCGCCTCCTCTCGTCACAGTCCTTAATGACTAGCGTCGCGCGCTTCCTCTTCTCTTCTTCCGCTGCTTCAATTCGACCTACCGCCCTTTACGCCTCTCGCCTTCGATCAGGAGCTGCTTGCGTCGTCCCCTCGACCGCCCGATTCTTCTCGTCCTCCCCGCGTCGACCGCCCTCGCGCCGTCTCGAAGTCGTCCGACGACCCCTCCAAACCTTTTCCTCACGATTCACGACATCCGCCCTCGCAATCATGGCTTCGGATCTCGCGACGCAGCTGGAGAAGCTCTCCATTGGCAAGCTCGAGTCCTTCCCCGGCTGCTACCCCGACGTCAACCCCGTCGACATCTACCGCTCCCACATCACCTCGCTGCTGCACGATGTCACCGGCGTCGACAAGCCCATCATCTACAACGCCCTTCAATGGACCCAGAGCTTGGACAAGGGTGACTTGGTCCTGGCCGTTCCCGGCCTCCGCATCAAGGGCAAGAAGCCCGCGGAGCTGTCCGAGGAGTGGCTCGCCAAGGTGAGTCGCGGGCTCTCGATGGATACACCCCCGCGTTGCTTACGCCTCGGCTGATTTGCTTGCGTGTCTCCAGTTCCCCGAGTCTCCCCTGATCGAGAAGCCCGTCTCCTTCCAGAACGGCACCTTCCTGCAGTTCTGGTTCAAGCCTGGTCCCCTCGCGAAGGTCCTCCTGTCCCAGGTCGGCCAGCGCGGCAAGGACTTTGGCAAGAACCCCAACAACGGTCTCAGGAATGTCGAGGACCCTTCCCAGGGCAAGAAGAAGATCATCGTCGAGTTCTCCTCCCCGAACATTGCGAAGCCCTTCCACGCCGGTCATCTGCGAAGCACCATCATCGGTGGCTTCATCGCCAACCTCTACGACGGCGCCGGCTGGGACGTCACCCGTATCAACTACCTCGGCGATTGGGGCAAGCAGTATGGTCTCCTGGCTTTGGGCTTCGACAGGTTCGGCAGCGAGGAGGCTCTCGCTGCGGACCCCATCAACCACCTGTACGAGGTCTACGTCAAGATCAACGCCGCCATGAGCGAGGAGAAGGAGCAGATTGATGCCAAGGAGAAGGCCGGCGAGGACGTTACCGCCCTGAAGGACAACAGCCTGGACGAGCAGGCCCGCAAGTACTTCAAGGCCATGGTCGCCGGTGACGAGAAGGCCGTTGCCCAGTGGAAGCGATTCCGCGACCTCAGCATCGTCCGCTACAAGGAGACGTACGCCCGCCTCAACATCCACTTCGACGAGTACTCTGGCGAGAGCCAGGTTTCCGAGGCGGACATGGAGGCCTCGGCCAAGAGGCTCGAGGAGACCAACATCTCGGAGAAGTCGGAGGGTGCCGTCATCATCGACTTCACCAAGCACGTGCCCGGAAAGGCCGGAAAGAGTCTGGAGCGCCCCATCATCCGCAAGAAGGACGGCACCGCGCTGTACCTGACCCGCGACATCAGCGAGCTGCTGCACCGCGAGAAGAAGTACAACTTCGACCACATGATCTACGTCGTTGCGTCCCAGCAGGACCTCCACCTGAAGCAGCTCTTCAAGATCATCGAGCTCATGGGCTACCCCGAGACGGCGAAGAAGTGCCAGCACATCAACTTCGGCATGGTCCTCGGCATGAGCACCCGCAAGGGTACCGTCAAGTTCCTCGACGACATCCTGCGCGACGTCGGCGAGAAGATGCACGAGGTGATGAAGAAGAACGAGACCAAGTACGCCCAGGTCGAGAACCCCGAGGCAACTGCCGACGTTCTTGGCATCAGCAGTGTCATGGTCCAGGACATGAGTGGAAAGAGGTGAGTCGAGCTCGTCCGGACTTCTGACCCTGACCCTTGGGCTAGACCCGCGCGCTTTCGGATGCACTGACTACTGACACGCGCGCCCCTCCCGCAGGATCAACAACTACACCTTCAACATGGAAGCCATGACTTCCTTCGAGGGCGACACCGGCCCGTACCTCCAGTACGCCCACGCCCGTCTCTGCTCCATCTTCCGCAAGGCTGGTGTGCCGGACGAGGAGATCGCGACCGCCGACCTCAGCCTCCTCCAGGAGAAGCACGCGATCGAGCTCATCCGCATCCTCAGCCAGTACCCCGACGTCGTCCAGAACACGCTCAAGACCCTTGAGCCCACGACGGTGCTTACGTACCTCTTCCGCATGACCCACGTCGTCAGCAGCAGCTACGACCAACTGCGTATTGTCGGAAGCGAGAGGGAGCTCATGAAGGCCCGCTTGGCGCTGTACATGGCGGCCAGGACCGTGCTCTACAATGGCATGCGTCTGTTGGGACTGTCCCCGGTCGAGAGGTGAGTGCACGATGGCCCATTGCTCCCTGCCCGCAGATGCGGTGCTGTGCGGTGCGTTGCCAGGCATGTGAAACCCGTTGCTGACAATTCGAACAGGATGTAATGTAGCATTCTATGGCCGGATCACGATCTCGAGGGAGGATAGTAGATGGGTTACAGGTGAGAATTACAACGGGCCGGCTCGGCAGCGTCTCAGCAGCCATAGAGGAGGAAGATGAGCGCCCTGCCGGCGGTCGTCAAAAGCATCCCGTACCAATGACCGTGATGGACGAGGAGCCACTGGCGACACCACGCCGGCACAACGGCTGTTAGCTACGAGCGCCACGAGGCGGTGCCACGCTATTAGAGCCCGCGAGTTTGACCGGCGTGGCGCCGTGCAACAAAGGAATATATTACGATCAAGAGGACGCCGTCGCATCGGTAGTACCGGAGTCCTCGAAGACCCCGGTCACCGTCGGCAGACAAGACAGATGACACGAGCCAATGGGACTCGCGTCGCAATGCGCCAGCCGCTTAGTGCTGATTAATTGAACCGAAGTTTACCAAACCTCAAGATTCCTGGAGTGTGTGTGTGAGTGACAGAGAGCGAGAGCGCGAAAGGAAGATCCCTACCGGAGATTACACCGTGGCGATGCTCTCCTAGTAGGGCTGCCTATGCCCACTTTCCGCAGAGAAGATCATAACCAGAGCAGAACAACGCGCAAGCACAGCGCAGAGCAGGACAGGCGGCAAGCTCGAGAGGCAGGCCGAGAGTCGAGCGACAATCTGTGGTGTTTCGCACGAGCAACAGACCTTTTCGCCCCAGTGTTCAGGTGAAGAAAAATGTCCGAGCCGTCATGGCTGTCTGTCAAAGCAGACTGTGCAGACGCCTCTGCTGCGGAAGGCAAACGAGTTACGAAGCGGGTGGCATCTTTTGGACAGCTGGTCGACGGACAAGTCAGTTGTGCCTCTCTCTCTCTTCCCCCTGGCGCTCCCGCTCCCGCCCTTCGACGAACGTCCAAGACGGTGTGGTCAGGGCCAAGGCCAGCGTCCAACCAAGGTCGTTGGACGGAAAATGATCCAAACTGGTGGCTTGGGTCTCACGCTCGGCCGCCTGCGTGGGGGAATTCCATTCCTGGGCGCCAACCAACAGAGGAGTGATCGTCCCTCGCTCGGATGACGCTAGGGCGAGCCTGATCCCTGCCAACACCGAATCTTGCATATTCCCAAACGCTAGAGATGCGATGGCTCTCGAACGGCCCTGACTGGTTGTGTCTTGCAGTTTTCTTGCTATGTGTGACGGTTCCACGGTTTTCCCTCGCGGGCAACATCCAATCTGCGCAAGGCTTGTTGCTCCTCATCTCCTCATCTCCTCATCTCCTCATCTACTCACCTGTACGGTCTGTTCAGCCACCTCCGCTTCCCGCGGGGCTTGCAGGGCTTGCAGGTGATCGACACCCATCACGTACGCTTCAAGCCCTCGATGACAACGTGATGCATGGTTATTGCTTCTTTGCCAATTCCCGAATGGAACCCTGGCAACCTGGGAAGACGACACATCTTTTCCACTTTGTCTAGCATATATGAGGTCCGAAGCTGACATCTTTGCCTAGACTCCGTAAAGGACAACTCACCACAGTTGTCCCGCCGTTGCATCCGCTCAATCCCTCCGGTGAGGGGAGGGATATGAGGCACGTTGCGGCTCGGCGCCAGCGCCAACGTCCGGACATTGCGAGCATCATCATCGTAATCATCATCATGATGGCGTGAGTTAGCCCGGTCTGTCACCTACCGAGTCCCGTAACCTCCGGCCGCTAGGCAGCAAGACGAGGAAACGGAATAAGATACGCGCCCTTAGCGGGCACCGGTTGGTGTCGACAAGAACTAGAACGTTTTCAAACGGTAATCGATCAACTGCCAACCACTAGGCGAGGAGAGGCAAAGGACGTTTCCTTTTTCGCGGTGCCTTGCCCCTAGGTTTTAGCTGCGAAGCTAGCGTCCTGTCCGGCGCCCTGGCTCCTCGTTGTCTGTGCCGAGACCAGACGAGAAGCCCCGGACCTCTGGCACCCACCGCAGTAGCTCTACCTGAGAGGAGCCCGGTGCCTGGGGGCATATGGGTTCGGATGCTCCAAGGAGGACAGGACCAGTCAGTCAGCTCCCCAAGTGGGACGAGGATGATCCTACTCTCCTCAATGGCCGATGCAGGTCGTGGAATCTACCTCTCTCTCTTCGCCTTGGCAATCTTGAACTACGTACCCCTCTTCCTTTCTTCCCTCCGCTGCGGTACGGCGTGGCGTGGTGAGATAGTATGGGCGGTTCTCGGCCAATCTCGAGAGGCCCCTGGTGTTTTGGACCTCACTTCCTCCCGGCGGCTGCGAACAACACGCATCCCTACCCATCATCACCTCATATTCTAACCCGTCTCCTTGGGCCCTAACGAGCCAAGGTCAAACCCTGCTGACGTCCGCGCGGGTCTTGCAGCAGGCAAGGTAGGTGTGCCTTTTCTCCCAGGTTCCAGTCTCTTTCCCATGCAAGGACGGGCGTCGGTATTTGCTAGGTCTCCGTGTGTATGAAGCTCCCCCAGCAGATAGAGAGCTCTCGGGGCGTGTACTATCCCCGTCCATCCCTATCCACAAGGCACAAGGCAGACATACAGGAGGAGGGGAAGCGAACCGGGTGTCTGATGTCCACCTTCCGGAGGAGGAGCTACGTCCCCGATGTCAGGAAACCGCCCCCAGCGAACCGTATGTCTGGGAACGTAGTCCATACTCGCCTCGCCAAGGGCTGAGAGCGAAGGCACAACGGCCGAATATGCAAGTTGCATCACATACACCCCGATTGTGCAGGTTTTTGTGGAAGGCGATTATCCCGCCCTTCCCTCGGACCAAGACCTCTCGGCCATGCAGCTCGTCGTTGGACGAAGGTGGGATACCGGGCGAGGTTCGCTCTGCCTTTGCACACACATGAGAGGGCAAGATGGAATCTGGGCCTGGCCTCGCCTGACATGTTAACGCCGCCGCCCGCCGGCTGTGCGCCGATCTTTTTGGATTTCGTAGAGGGCGAACCTGTCTTGGCGCTTTGGGGTTGATCCGGATTGTGTGTGTTTGTTCACACACACACACACACACCGCCGCGCGCCGCGGCAGGTCGGTTATGTTTCCAAGACGCCCAAGGGGGGGGGGGGGGGAGTGAACCGTTGAGCGCTCATGTTCCCCGTCGGCCCGCTTGGGCTCCCGCGGCCAGACGGGCTTGAACGTGTGTGGCCATGACCCTTCCCTTAATAACAGGACCTAGAGACACATCCTGTCCGACAGACCCGACGTCTCGTGGTACCTTCTTGCTTCTTGTTCTTCTCTTCCTGCAACAGCGGGACTTGTTCTTCGTTCCTTCATATTGGACATACCTCGACCTTGACGTCGTCTGCTACCTTCTTCCCTTTCCCCCTTTCTCCCCCTACCCACCCTTTTTACTCATCCTACAGACAAGACGTAGGCAGAGCTTCTACTATTATCGTATAGTTCCCATAGGCCAGCAACCATGGCCGTAGGCGTGGCACTCGTCGGCTTCATTCTCTTCTGCGCCTGGCGCCTATTCTGCGCCATCCGGCTCAAGAAGAAGCTTCCCGAGGGAGCAAAGCCTCTCCCTGGGCCTCCTGGTAAGTCTGATTGCAAGTGGGCAAGGACTTGAGACATGAAGCTCATCATCACATCAGGTCTACCATACATCGGCCGCGTTCACGATGTCCCGGCAGAGGGGACATGGCTCAAGTTCTACGAGTGGAGCAAGACCTACGGACCCATCTATCAGCAAGAGATCTTTGGATCCATCCACGTCTGGATCTCCTCGGAGCAGATCGCCCACGACCTCCTGGGCCGCCGCAACGTCATCTACTCTGACCGGCCCATGATCCCCAACCTGCCGGACAATAGGACCAGCGGCGACTACCTCGCCCTTCTCGGCCGGACAGGTATGCCAAGTTTTTTTATACACTTCCCCGTCTTATACTAACACCTCGACAGAAACGTGGAAGCGCCAGCGCAAGCTCTGCCACCACCTGATGAACCAGTCCGACAAGCAGGAGCTCCACGCCTACCCGACCCGCGAGCGCGACCGCTTCCTGTACCTCCTCTCCCAAAAGCCCAGCGAGTACCGCGAGTACATCGAGCAGTTCACCAGCCGCACCGTCAGCCGCCTGTCCTGGGGCACCGCCCACCCGGCCCGCATCCTCCGCAAGACCACCTTCGGCCTGCTCGAGACCATCTCCCCCTCGGGCGCCCTGCCCAACATCATGTCGTTCCTGATGCACGTGCCCGCCACCCTGTCCCCCTGGAAGAAGAAGGAGGCCGCGCGCCACCAGCTCGAGTCGAAGCAGTTCAAGAGCAACATCGACTTCGTCGTCGACCAGGTCGAGAAGGGCACCGCCGCGCCGAGCTTCATCAGCACCTTCATCAACGAGGGCCTCGGCGAGGAGAAGGGCGGCAAGTGGGGCGACTTGAAGGAGGCCAGCAACGTCGTGGGGCTGATGGCCATCGCCGGCGCCCTCACCATCGGCAGCCCCATCCAGAGCTTCCTCCTGGCTATGTGCCACTACCCCGAGTGGCAGGTGAGGCTGCAGCGCGAGATCGACCAGGTGTGCGGCGGCAAGGTCCCGCAGTGGGAGGACCGCGAGAGGTTGCCGTTGCTGAGGGCCGTCGTCAAGGAGGTCATTCGGTGGAGGCCCCCTGTTCCTACTGGTAAGTGATCCTTCGGGTGTGAGGCTAAAATCAGAGTTATGACTGGATGGATGTTGACGTACATTTCCGCAGGCATCCCCCATGCCGTCGAGAAGGACGACGTCTACAACGGCTATTTCATCCCTGCCGGCGCCACAATTCACGCCCTGGAATGGTATGTCTCGACGTGTCTCGGCACAATCATCACACTATCTGAACTTTTCCACTAACTATTGACCAAAGGGGCATCACCCGCGACGAGTCAATGTACCCCGACCCCGAGACCTTCAACCCAGACCGCTGGCTGCAGCCGTCGTACCCGACCTACAAGGAGCCCCTCACCCGCTTCCCCAACCTCGACGGCTTCAGCCAGTTCGGCTTCGGCCGCCGGACGTGCCAGGGCGTGCCCATCGTCGACCAGGACCTCTTCCTCACCATGGGCGGCATGGCCTGGGCGCTCAACATTCAGAAGAAGCGCAACCCCGACGGCACCGAGGTGCCCGTCCACTGGAACGACTACACCCCCTTGCTGATCGCCAAGCCTGCGTTTTTCGAGTTCGACGCCGTGGTGCGCACCCCGGAGAAGGCGGACCTGATGAAGGCCATGTTCGACGCCGCCAAGGACGAGGAGGAGCACGAGGAGATGATGATGAAGATGGGCATGCCCGACGTCGGAGCCGCCCCCGAGAAGAAGAGGACCGCGCCCATGTCGACGAAACCGTCAGTCACGTTGAACCTGCGGCAGAGGAAGGACGAGGGCGAGCGCGAGAAGCAGTACCGCGAGCACGAGCGGGACATCCCCGGGTGCCCCGGCCGGTGGGCGACGGAGAGCGACGTGGAGTCTTCCAACGAGAAGGGCTACGTCGACGACGACAGCTGTTCCGGCCGGTCGTCGCCGACGATGCTGCCGTGAAAAAAAGGACACTCGTTTTTTTTGTCAACATTCGTTTATAGAGGAAGAAGGGAGAGGTTGATGGGGAGGGGGGATATGCGCATTTGATATCAGGATTTCCTTTTTGTTTCTTTTTTTCGAAATGCCGACGCTACTGAAGGGGGAGCTCGGCAGTATGGAGTCTAGATTGGTATAACGGACTGGATATATACCTTCTACGATGTATGAATATAGAATCTTAATCTTTACAATCAAGGCGAGATGCGGAAACTATGTGAGATGAGGGGTCTTGTGAGCTGAAGTGAGATGCGCGCGTGCATCTGGTGAATCAACACCTGGGTTTCGCGGAGACGCCGGAAAGAGTGATTGCGGCAATGGCTGTCACCCTTGGTAAAAGAGACAATTTAGCATACTGGCGATGAATGAATAGCACGAATTCTGGAAGCACCTTTCGTCCATTTTCCAGCAGGACGGCGTCGGCTCTATTTCGAAGCAAGAAAGCAGTCAGGTCAGGGATCTAGCCGGGGGGAACAGCTGGCGGCAACTTTGCCCAGAAACTCATCAGTCTCACTCTCCACAAAGTCCGATGTCTCTTAGAACTCCACCGGGTTTCCGCAACTCTATTCCACGTTGTCCGCGTCTTTAGGTAAGGTAACCCCCCGGCACGAACTAGGAGCAGGGGTATTGATGTATATGTTCACATATGCACTACGGACGGAGGTAGTTTATCTCCGGAGTTGTGATCATCAACCTTCACGATTCTATGGCTGCTTTCTCTGGAGACGACCAGAAAACTACTTCTGGCAAGTCTACGTAATGCTGGCGGCAGTCGAGTCCGACGGACGGTGTTGGAGTGCGAGTCCGGAACCAGGACATCCTGGTCGAGATGGGGTTGGAGGTTGCTGTAGAGTTTCCGGCAGTAGCGAGAGTTCAGGTATAAAAAGGAAAAGATTCATTGCCCTTAGAAAGAAATTATCGGAACCCCTCATCTCATAGAGTCGAGTACCACTTCACAGCTCATTCACCTTGCCAAACCACATTCATCACCATGTCGAGATATCAAGCCGTCCACGAGAACCCCCAGGGCCCGGCAGACGCCCGTCCGACAGCGGCGCAAATTATCAAGGACGAAGGCCTTGAGGGCAAACTCGCCGGGAAAGTCATCTTCATCACCGGGGGCAACCAAGGCATCGGCCTCGAGACCGCCAAGGCTCTCTACGCCACGGGCGCCGACATCTACCTCAGCACAAGGGACTCTACAAAGGGCCAGAAGGCGGTGCAGGACGTCCTCAACTCCGCCAGCTCCGGGGGCAAAGTCGACTACGTCGAAATGTCCCTCGACTCCCTGGCCTCGGTGCGCCAGGGCGCTGAATCCCTCCTCTCTAAGACGGGCGGCCAGCTCAACATCCTCATCAACAACGCAGGCGTCATGGCAACGCCGGAGGGCAAGACCACCGACGGCTTCGAGACGCAGCTCGCGACGAACCACCTGGGCCACTTCCTCCTCTTCAACCTCCTCCGCCCCGCGCTGCTCTCCTCCAGCACGCCCTCCTTCAACTCGCGCGTCGTCTCGCTGTCTTCTATGGCGCACCGCGGGGGCGAAGTCCGCCTCCACGACCTCAACTTCACCGAGCCGGGGTCCTACGACCCGTTCAAGGCCTACGCGCAGTCCAAGACGGCAAACATCTACCTCGCCAACGAGATCGAGCGGCGCTACGGCGGGAAGGGCCTGCACGCATTGTCGCTGCACCCGGGCGTCATACAGACGAACCTGCTGGTGCACGTCGGCGACAGGCTCGTCAAGACTCTGGCAGGGAACGAGGCGTTCGCGAAGAGTATGAAGAGCGTGGAGCAAGGGGCCGCGACGACGGTGTACGCCGCCGTGAGCGCTGAGTGGGAGGGCAGGGGGGGCAAGTACCTGAGCGACTGCGGCGAGAAGGGCCCCGCGGCGCCGGGGGAGATTGCGAAGGGCCCGGCTTCTGCGGACACCGGGTACGCTCCGTGGGCGTTCGACGGGGAGAAGGCGGGGGCGTTGTGGCAGGAGTCGTGTAAGCTTGTTGGCGTCGAGGATGATGCGTAGATCTGATCGCCACAGTTGAATGCTCAGTTCTTTTGCTCTGCAACCACGGACTCCATTGGCTTCGGTACGTCCACCATGTGAGTCGCGCTCCTAAGCAGGCTCTTGCTGTCACATGCTTCAATACCCTGGCATAAAAGCTTCATAAATCTGAACAGGCCTCTTGGCGGCTGGCGCTTCGAGGAAACGGTGACAGATCAGAGAGACAAAACGGTGCCTCTGCTCGGATCGCCAACAGGAAAGGGTGAGCGGTTTCGGAGAGAGGAGAAGCTCAAAAGCCTGTGTTTGAGCAAGCTTGACTAAGCGGCCAACGGGTTCCTGTGGCAAAAAATTCAAATTTCTGAACTCTCTCTCAGAGCACGCAAAAAGTTTTGACGTGCGGGTGTCAAGTGCGTCGGAAAGTGGTGTTGTACAGAGACATCGATTAAACGCCTGACGCCTGACGCTTGTCACTCCGCAATGGGGGACTGAGCGTTGGCGCCGTCTCTAGAGCCACGACATGGGGAGCGGACGTCGGAGCGGTCCGGCGAATCGCATCGTTTCCAGGACGAAACACACACCCACTCACAGGCGCAAACGAACGAGTGGTTCAACCGAAGCGGCGAACGTGGGAAGACGTGTCAGAAGGCAAAAGGGGATGATGGGACGATCTGCTCCATCGCCATTCAAAGCAGAACCGTGTGGAAAAAATCTCGCCATGGGATGATAGGACGAACTCTGAGCCTATCGTGATCGAAGAGTCTGACCGGGAGGTAGAATATCAACATCGTCATGGACTTTTCCGGGCTGTCAAACCAGCATCGGTGACGTCCAACCGCCGGAAGGGTTCTAGTATTGCCCCGAGCTTGCAGTATCCTTTTTGAGCTGGGTGCATGGCTACAAGCGTGCATGTTTGAAAAAGATCAGAGCTGTCGTTCGTTAGAGTGTTTCTATGCGTCAAGCGTTTTGGTTCTCGACAACAGGAAAAGGTTTATGCTTATTCAAATGGAGAGGAGGTTCTTGACAGCTCTGATCTGAATCCGTTTCATCTCTCAATCACCCGCTGCCGTCCCGCAAAGCTTCGCTGCCGACATGATAATAACCTTCACCTGTCCTTCCTATCAGGGAGGGCATCTGAGAGGACTTCGATGTCAAGGTTTAGATATGTCGGCCCAAGGGTTTACAAGATGGACGAAAGAGAGTATTTGATCCCTCAATATGGGTGACAAGCTGAAACAATAACCCTCAGTCGGCCGATAGGGCTGAGGCGTTCGGCCCCCGTTGTCAGACCGCGGCCGGGAACACCCAAGACCCGCAGACTTCGGACGGCCTCTTGTTCGGGATCCTGAAGGACTCCGACTCCTCCCGAAGTCCTCCCCTCCCAGAAACAAGCTACTGGTCACTGCGCTTGTCAGATCGGCTGGCTCGCTCCGAGATCCGCCTTTGGAGGTCGGCGACGGGCATGAAGTCTGTGGGGAATTTCTTTCCGTGGGGGGTCCAGCCGCGGCGAGAGATTTAGAAGCGGAAGCTGCAGGAGGCTGCGGTTGTCTAGGTTAAGGTCGAGATATGCATATCCAGATGGCCCTCGTGTGTTGGGAGGAAGTCAGGGGGGAACTACCCCGGGTTCTAGAAACAGGGGATTTCGGCCGGTGGAGCGAGCGGCCCCGGGGACCGGTCGCCGATAGGTGGCCACATTTCGATTGGAGCTAGTTGATTGGAGCTAGTTGAAGCTGGATAGTTAGGTGCCAACTGAGATCGTACCTCTTGAAGGCATGTAGCTGACCAGAACTTCAGGTGTGCCGCTGTTGCGTGTCGAGGTCATGAGCTCCGATGAGGTATGCAACGAAAGGAAACTGTTGGAACAATGCTTCCAACCGGGGGCCTCGGGAGCCGGCGAATCGATTGCTTGGCGGCCCACCTTTTGGACCAATAGGGTCGCGAGGATTCGTCGGTGTTGGCACTCGGCCAACATCTTCAAATCGGCTCTTACAGCCACTACTTTCGTTAATACATCATCATCGCACCCACAACCACACAGGCAATAGGATCTTCGTGATTACTACGTTGCCACGTGGCAGGGTGCAGGCGACCAATAAACCAACAGAAACAAACCTATTTCTTCACCAATCAATCAGAACTGGTATTCGTAGACGTTGCTTGCTATTGGTATGTGTGAGTCAATCTCCAACCGGAGCGGAACTACGCAGCTCCGTATCACGCTCTGAGCACGTGACCGGCCTCGGCGCTGGTCTTGATATCCAGCGCCGGTAAGCTCTTCCTCCTTTCTCAGACAATCAATCCATCTTCATCGCAGTACTATACGTGACGTACGCTGCCACTCCGCCTGTGAAACCAACAGGAACCAAACATTCAAACTTCCCCCTTCCCCATCCTGAAGTACCTAAATGTGAAGTCGGAGCCTTAGAAATCGCACTGGTAGCCGTTGGTCGAGGAACCGCCCAGGCCGCTGCTGATGCACAAGCGGATCTCATGGCAGCGTTCGCCGTTGACCTCGATGACCTCGCCCCTGTAGTTCTCGATGGTGGCTAGTAAGGTAAAACAGGCGAGTTAGTTTCATCGCGGTTTCAGCGGGTTCCCGAGACGGGTTATGTAAGGATGCCGTCGTTCTTTTGGAACCGTGGAATCACTTACCGCTTCCAATGTGGTCGCTGTAGTTGCAGCCGCCCTTTCTCGCGGAGTTCAGAGTGAACTTGTAGCCGGAAATCTCGCAAGTGTTCCCGTGGGAGCCCTGAAGCTTGCACGAGGTCTTGGGGGTGTGGTTGGCGAAGTCGTCGACGATGCCGCCGTCCCAGTACCAGGCCTCGTAAATCAGGCCGGCGGTGCCGCCGGCGTACATGTCGGCTATAATGGCGACGGCGGCCATGCTGCTTTGGGCGAGCATAGGGGCGACGAGAGCGGTGCTCAACTTCATTTTTGATTTTGTTTTCGACAACGGAGAGTCTACTGGTAGAGGTAAAGGAGAGTTTTCTGTTGAGGATGTTGCTGTGGTTGATGCGGAAACGTCCCTGAAGCAGGACGGCTGTCGAGTTTATATACCCGATGTCCAGTTCTATCTTCGCCGCAACAACAGGAAGAGCCCGACTTTGCGCTTGACATCGTGAGGCGACATGTCTGTGATGCCTCCTGTTGTTGGTGCAAGGCGTTGTTCGAGGGACTTTGGTTGTGGGGACGTGTTGGCTCTAGTTGTGAAGTTGGACCCAGAAACATGAAGCCAAACAAGGAACTACAACGACGGATTGGGCTGAATGTCGTCGATCAGTCGATGTCTCCATGCAGTTGAGGACTCTTGAGCTCTAGGGTCAACGAGAAACCCCCTCGATGTTTTGCCTCGGGGAACGGGTTTTTTTCAGGGGTTGTTCAACGAGAGTTGATTTGCTACTAACATTACACGGTCATCCTTGTGGAATCTCAATTTTCCGAACAAAAAAAGCACATACAAGGCGTCATCAAATGTAGAGTTTTTCCTATGGTTTTTTTTTCTCACATACAAGGCCAACGAGAAACAATGGGGAATTTATCTCGAGTATACTGATCGACGCTCACAGCCCGAGCACGTCGGGCCGCCCCACGGAAGCTACCACCGACAATAGAGACGCAACGCGGTCTTTTGACTGGACGAAGGCATATTCCTAATCGAGCGAAGGGTCGTGAAGGTAAGGAAGCTTTCCATTCACGCTTGTCATTGGTCAAAGAACGCGGACAGCCGCATGTTCAGTATCGCTTCTTGCGGCGAGATATCTCGGCTGCGGACTTCGGAGGCTCTGCTGCGCCCTCCGACGGGAGAGAGACCGAATTGGCGTGAGAAGGTAGCATGTTCGTGTCTGTCCGGTAGACGTATGCGAAGATGAAAGATGGAGCATGAAGGCCCTCATCATAGACGAAAAGGCCTTGCCATCAAAATCATTTGCTGTACACCAACTTCGAAATTGGACAGGAATTGGCGATGGAACTTTGATGGTCTCCATCATCCCGCGCGAACGGCCTACTCACTGCCAATATGAGAGTCCATCTGGGGTGAAAAACAACATGGTGGAGAGCTCCGGGCGTGGAGTTCGTAAAGAGACCAATGGAGAGATCAATGATTGAAGACGATTGAAGAGGAAAAATGCCAGCGGTGAACAAGAACGGTAATGATCTGGGCGTCGAGCCGGAGAGGGCGCGTGGAGTGAAGCTTCTGCCCAGCATGCGCCGAGGCGAGTTGTTCCCTGTCATTCACTTCTTGGAAAGCTTGTATCCGAGGGCTTGTTCTTCCCCATCCCTTTTGATAGCAGTCGTATACATCATACGCCAAGTCGCGCGCACTCCAATGGTGTGATCACGGATCTTATCCGGTCAAAAGGTCTTCTATG
This sequence comes from Colletotrichum sojae, assembly GCA_014235955.1. Classification (NCBI taxonomy): domain Eukaryota; kingdom Fungi; phylum Ascomycota; class Sordariomycetes; order Glomerellales; family Glomerellaceae; genus Colletotrichum; species Colletotrichum sojae. Next base: position 138,861 of record WIGN01000067.1, read on the forward strand.
CAAAGGTGCATTTTTTTACGGACATAAGTCCCACGTCACGAGGAAACCATAAACTGGGCGCCAATCTCCGAGAGACTTGGAGGGCCCTTACGGAGACTCGACCTCCGAAGGCTTCTGTCCGTAGACCACGTGGCTGCCGATACTGTCAGTGCTTCGCGGTCCATCGATGACGGGAGAGGAGAGTGTCTCACATATCAAGCAGCGCGTGGAAAGCGTTGGTCTTGAGCTCTTTGCGGACGCTCGCGAGCTCCACGAGCACCTCCTCTTTCGTCCGGCCGAGAACACCACATAGGACCCGGAGGCTGAATCCCTCCAGCCCTTCTATGATTGACGCGACGTTGATCATCCCTACTTCCTTGAAATGCTCGTCCTTTGGCCAGAGACCGATCGGGCACTTGATCTGCTCGTGGCAGACGCGGTCGAAGCCGCCGTGCTCCCTAACCCAGCCCTCGAGCTGCGGCCCGGGGGAGGGCTCGCGGCCCATATCCTTAAGGGCTTTTACGAGGGCCTTGTTCCAGACGTAGGTAGCATGCTCGGGTGTGTAGGATCCGTCGTCGGAGTAGTACTCAACGCTGACGTCTTCAAACTCCGCCCAGCCTCCGGGGTTGAGATTGCTATTGCTCCCCGTCAGCCCTTGTAACGATTTTTTGCGAGAGAATCTTGCGTCTGCGACGGAGAGGTCTGGCGCTTACTTGTAGATGTTTCTCACCAGCCTGGGCCAGTCTCGGATTGAGCAAGCCATGTACCGGCAGAAAATGTAGTCAAACTTCTTTTCCCCGACCCATGTACTCTCGACATCGTCAATCTCGAACTTGACGTTAGGGGGCACCCTTATGAATCTTTTCAGCGAACGTCCTAGCACCGAGAAGCAAAGGTACGAACCATGGAGGTTGGATGGCGCTAAGATCATTTCCGATGATCTACAAGCGTGTGTTCAGCAATTTTCAATCGCGACGACACAATCATGGCGGGACGGTGACGGGCCTGGGACGAGCGTACCTCGGCATTCGGGAAAAAGTCGCCCATTTCAATCGCCCCTGCAAAAAACATCTTGTCAGCAGAACCAGGCTTTTTACAAGGACGAGGCCTACCTACAGATTCCTGTGCCAGTTCCGATATCGAGGATTCGGTGAACCTTGTCTTTTTCCAGAGGGGCCAAGTACAGCCTGTTCCTGAGCGACTTTACCATCAAGGCGTGTATCATGTCAAGTCGGTCGGCTTCGGCATCGTCGTTCGGCATGATGTACGCTGCAAATGTTAGCTCTGTAGTTATTTGCCCAGGTAGACCAGGTCTGGTTCGGGACGAAGGGAATTATCCCCTCGAAACGGACGCAACTCACAACCCGGGCGAAATGCGTGAAAACGCCGGCCGTATTCTTCTGGATAGTCAATCACGCTGGAGGACAACGAGGCGGTGTAATTCGAACTGCCAATGTGGGTGTGAGCTAAGGAGATGCAGAAGGGGCTCTATGGGGCTCCGTTGGATCATACACTCGTTCGTCAAAAGATGAGCCATCATCGGTCTAAGTCAGGATGTAAGCCAGAGTTTGCCAGAGAAAGCCATTGATTCGGTATACGAACACTCTCCCCCCCGTCGGCCTCAAGCTGGTCCTCGGGGTCAACAGCGGGCGCGGGGGAGGAAACGGCCGGCGCGGGGGTCGCAGCGGCAGCAACCGGAGCACCTCCCGGTGGGGAGGAGGCGAGGAGTGGGTCACCGCTCGAGGGGGCGGGGGCGGACGCAGTCGGGGATCCGGCCCGTGGCGGGTTCAGGGCCGTAGCGTCGCCTGGTGGGGTTCCTGCGGTTCCGGCCATGGTCGCGAGGGGGAAAAGGGGGAAGAGTGAACAACAATTTACGCCGAGGAAGATAGATCAACTCGCGGCAACAAAAGGCAGAACAACAAAATTATCAATGAGAAAACTAGACACTGGTACAACAGGTTCGAGGAGGGGGCTCGAGTTTTGTAGTGGAGGTTGGTTTCCTCCCCCCACCTTTCTGGTCGGAGAACGGCCTCTGTTGGTCGTCGAATGCATCCCGGCTGCAGAACACAGACAGGCCCGGAACTCAACGGGATTCGCTGCCGTCTCGTCTATCAATTATACGGCACCAACAAGCCAATGGAATGCAACATATCGAAGCAAATACACATGAACCCCTCTCGCCAAGGTGGCAGGCGAGAGAGACAGGGACATAAAGGAAGCTGGGCTTGCGCGCCAATGCATATTATCCCGAAGGACAGTTCCAAGAAAGTAGAGCGCACCGGTGACGCGACGATTAGAGGCTGGGATTCAAGAGACCTTGGTCGTTTGCATGCCAGTTGACAACGAACTGAGAGTGAGTGCCGGTGTTCTAGTCACGTCTAGGATAGCGACATGGGAAGAATTCAGGACTCAAGATGTTATCTCTGTCCGAGGTCGGGGCAACGGCAGACAGCCGAGGACCCCTTTTGAACAAGGATGCGAAAGGGAAGCGTCCGGACACACATGCTGATTTAACGGAGGCATCGAACAGGTTGCGAAGGACAGCCATGGCCAGATGGCCAGACCTCAGCATGGTCAGTTCATCTTGGCATGACTGCCCCTGTTTATTGACTGATCCTCCCCCTCTATCATTTCGTTCCATGGGGTATCCTGTTGCTTTTCAATCCTGTAAACGCCGTCGACTGTATTCTTGATCGCGGTCCACACATATGAGCCGTGGTCCATGAAGGTCCGATCGGACTAATTAGCCGAACATCTTGTCCAAGATTTTCTCGAACAAGTTCCTAGCATTCTGGTCAGTAACCGAAGGCCTCAAGATGCAGGAGACGAAGACTCACTTTGCCGGCTGGGGGACGAAGGTCCGCTCGTACTCGTCAATCTCGTCCTTGTTGCGGAACAGGTCGACCTCTTCAGGCTTGAAGATTTTCGTCCGCTTCGTGAACTTCCACCCGAGGTACAGTACGGGGAACACGCCGACCATGGTGTAGCTGTCCGACTCCAGTCAGCACCCATCACAATCATCACAATAAGGACCACCCACGAGAACAAAAAGTCGGGTATGTTCCAATATCCATCAAGCGGCAGGAAGACAGTATACCCGCCCACGAACGTCATGATGAACGTCCCGATGAGCCCGTACCACGCAGCATACGGCTGGAACCAGGCCTTATACGGCAGCGTGTCGCGGCTGATCCCCTGCGCCTTGAGCGCGCGGTAGAAGCCCAGGTACGCGGTGCACATGCACGAGAAGTTGATCAGCTGCGACGCAGTCACGAGACTGACGAACCAGTCCAGCACGACGGCCGTGTTGGCGCTGAGCTGCAGGAAACTCAGCAGTCCAACCAGAAGCACTGCGATGACACAAAACACGGGAACGCCCTTCTTGGTGCAGATCTTGAGAAATGCAGGCGCCTTGCCCTCGAGCGCGAGGCCGTACAGCGAGCGGGACGCGCAGTAGACGTAGGAATTCCCGGCGGAGAAGGCTGCCGTCAGGACCATGGCGTTGACAATGTGCGGGAGCACTCCGATGCGTAGGCGGTTCATGGCCACGACGTACGGCGACGCGGCGGCGCCGGGTTCGCCATCCTTGAAAGCGCGGGTAAGCTCTGCGTCGTCGTGGGGCACAAGGATGCCGACACAGAGCGAGCCCAGCACGAAAAACGCAGTCAGACGGTAGAAAACGGCGTTAAAGGCGCGGGGCATGACTTTCCGCGGGTTCTCGGCCTCGCCGGCGGCCATGGCGACGTAGTCCGGCCCCGCGATCGTGAAGGACGCCTGGATGAGGCACTGCAGAAACCCGAGGAAGCGGCCCAGCGAGCCGTCGTAGTACAGCTCCGTGAAAGCGCCCGGTTCGTACCAGTACCTGAACCCAAACCGGTCTCCCAGCGGGTTGCCGCCGAGCATGACGATGAAGGTGAAGATGATCAAGCCGACAATAAGCAAAAACTTGCCGAGCGCGGCCCAGAACTCGGTCTCGCCGTACCACTGGACGGCCATGACGTTGATGAGGCCGTAGAGGACGAGGATGATGGCGATGATGCCGCCCGCGGGGACGGCGTCGCTCCAGAAGTGGATGATGAGGTTGCAGGCGACGACCTCGAAGGGGACGAGGGCGGCCTCGAAGACGAAAAAGTTCCAGCCGGCGGCGAACCCGAAAGCCTCGTCGACGTAGCGGCCGGCGAAGCGGATGAAGGGGCTCGAGATGGGGAGGTAGGTGACCATCTCGGCCATGCTGAGGGTCACGGCCAGGATGAAGGTGCACCAGATGGTGAAAGCGAGGAACAGGCTTGCTGGCCCGCCGTTGAGGAGGCCTTTGCCGATTTGGACCTGCGTCAGGGTATGGGTGTAAGTTTAAATGTCATAGGGAAGGCGGCGGGAAACGTGAGGTCAACGTACGTAGAGGGCGGTTCCTATGCGACAGGTCAGTTGTCATGATCCTCCAGAGCTGAGATGGAGAACGTACCGATTGTGCCGCCGATGCCAATCAGCTGAATGTGGCGCGACTTGAGCTTGCGATGGGTGTGGTCCCTCTTGTTGCCCGAGTCGAGGGATGAGCGCATACCGCCGTCAAAGACCTCGCCGTACGGCTCGCCGACCGTCTTTTCGTCGGGGAAGCGGTTGTCGCTCGGGTAGCCGTAGTTGGGGAGACCGTCGCGGTTCCCCGCGCGGTCGATGCCAGTGGACGACATGGCTCCGGAGACGGTGGGGAATAGGACCCGGGGAGTCGGCGGGACTGTCGAGGTTCGATCGGGGGCGGCGTGGAAGAGAAATAAGAAGGCCGACGATAATTAATTGATTGATTGAATCTGGCGTTGAGTTCTCACGCACGTGCTTTAGAGAGAGGGCGCCGGCGAAGACTGCGATGGCAAGCTTCAATTACCGGATGGCCTTGAGGAGAAGAGAGAAGAATTGGACCTTGAATTCCATAAGGCTTCCTCTCTGGAGAATCACAATGGGCGCATACAAGAGGCCAAGATTGCAGGAGAAATTGGCAGAAGAAAGACGAGAAGGCCAAGAGTAACCTGCGCAGAAGCATGGGGGACTGCAGATCCCTTTTAAGAGAAGCTCGAGGGGGAGAAAAAAGTCCCAGAGATCAGGGACCTGAAAGACGCACTGCAGCGTTGCACCGCACATTGGATGGCGGGATAGGTGGGGGGAGGAGGGGGAGGGGGTGTTCGAAGCTGCTGCAAGGAAGCGGATTGCAGATTCCTTTGCGAACCACTCTGGAGACGGGCGCACGACTGGGGGAAGGGGAACGGATGGGGTGGGTTGAGCCGGGATGTTGCGGCATGGGACGATGTGGGATGGCCCACGATTGTCTCCTCTGCGGGTTTTATCAGCGGAAGCACATGTTTGTTTGGATATATTATTGACTGGTAAACAACAATTAAGGGTTCTCATTAGAGTTCTGCGCCAGTATTTCGTTAATCCTCAGCGTTGGTAGCTCATCCATGAATCTCGAGATGACGGGCCCAATGAAGAGAGGAAATGACGAGGTCCACTCTCGCTCGAGAGGGGTGCGCCTGGATGAGAAGAACCATGGGCTGTGACGCCATCAAGACGGGTACCCGGTGGTAATGAGGAGATAACAAGTCAACAAATCTCTGGTGCTTATCTGTGTCAAGCAGCGATCATCATCGACATGCCTCATCTGTCACCCGCGTGCTGCAAACGTCTCGGTGAAGAATCTGACGAACACCATTTGTCGGCAGGTTCCAGCCCATCGGTGTCGCCGGTTCGACGGGTAGGCCATGTGCAACGCGAGACTCAATTACCACGCGTCGAACGGGTACGGGTGGGATGAAGAGGAAGAGGCAGCCAGTGAGAGAAGCGACGTGTCGATGGCGTGCTTCGTGCGGGTGAAGACGCTGACCCAGGTGCCGTCGCCGCATGGGGGTCTTCCTAGTCGACAAGCTCTGGCAAATTGAACCGCATGCCTCGACTTTGGACCCTAGCCGTCGCCCAAAACCAACGTTGCAATGAAACCTCGCTCCTCTTCGGCCAAGCAAGCGAAGCTTTTTCTAGAAGTTCTAACAAGCAATGAGGCGTCTGGGGAAAAGGGCGTGATTGACAACTCATCGTGGGCCGCTTCACTGAGCCTCACTCCTCTCTCCTCAGCTAAGCTAGGAACCTTGGCCCTCGTTTGTGCCCGCGGGGGAAGAATATCTGCCCTCTTCTCGGGCAACGGGGGAAATGGAGAGTGTAATGTTAGCGTATCTTTGCCCCCTGTCCTCGGAAAACCAGGATTCCCATCGCTTTTCCCCGATTGCGTTACCGTCGGATTTTGGAACTCGGGCTCTTGGCACCTTGGCGCAGGAACGAGGCCAATGGCCGGCCAGAAGTTGCGATCGCGGACCGTACGTCACGCCATGAAGGGCGAACGATAAAAGCCTCTCGACGGGGCCGTCTCATTGGAAGGTTGGGAGAAAGTCGGTGACCCCATTGGAGTTGTCGTCGGCGTGTCCCCCCACACCGACGAGGGCAGATTGTTAATGTAGGAAAAAGATGCGCGTCTGGAATGCCCTGGGGGCTAATAGTCTCGGCCCGGCTATGGCGGTTGTCTCCGTTATTCGTCAGTAACCGAGGGGTATTTCGCCCGAGGAGTTGTGTTCGAACGCACCATGTTGAAAGAGGAGACAACCGCCTAGGGGTTCTCTATTCGGGGACGTGATTTGACAAGAGTTTCCTCCGGCCAAGGAGCTTAGAGCCGGTTGTCCGCGGCACAGAACCCACCCGGAACACTTCCTCCCACCACAATCAAGTGGCAGTCTTTTCAACTCTCTCGACCGTTTGAGGAGATAAAAGATTCTGAAACAAGTAACTTCGAAGTTTTGGCTCTTCAAACTAAGCAGCTACCTACTCAGACTGAGGACCCGCAGCGCCTAGGAACAGACAGTCGCTGACGGCCAGGAACAGCTGGTGCCGGGATTCATAGAGATAACGACTCATAAACAAGCTTGGTTCAAAAGTTTCCAAGTTAGAACAACCCGATCAAGATGGTCTATTAGTCTAGTTGGTTAGGACGTCGGATTCTGATTCACATCCAGTTTTCCGTAAGCCCAGGTTCGAATCCTGGATGGACCTTTTCTTTTGTTTTTGCGCCCATCAGCTATTCCATTCCAGACGCAGAGAGTCTCTTAATCATTTTTGGTCTTCAAGGACGCTTGTTCGTCCCAGGAACATCTACTTCAGTGCCCGGCAGCTCACCACTTCACAATCTCCTCATCCGACCAGTATTCCCCCGTTGCGCCCTTAATATCCGCCAGGGCGAGGTGTACCGGCGTCTGCGCCCCCTGGTCCGGCGTCTTGTTACCACCGCCTCTCGTCATGTCCGTCACCACATAACCCGGGTGGCACGAGTTTACGAGCATCTCGCTGCCCTTCTCGCGAAGCTCCCGTGCGATGGCTCTAGTCATCCCGATCTCGCCCGCCTTGGACACCGCGTACGCCGCGCTGGGCCAGCCCTCTTTCTCGTGCGTGCCCTTCTCCACGGCGGCCGTAAATTCCTCCATGAGCTTGGTCACGTCCTCCACCACCCGCGCTGACTGGAAGCGCTCCCGAATCTCAGGCGAGTACTTGCCGAGCGAGCCCGACACCGAGGCCACGTTAACGATGCGCCCGTCGCGCTTGAGCACGGGGATCCAGGCCCGCGTCGCTTCGAGCGTGCCGTAGTAATTGCATCCGAGCGTGTTCTTGACTACGTTGGAATCTGCGCGCGTCCGTCAGTGTCTATCCTCAGAGAGATGCCCGTCGCGGTACTCGCCAAATCCCTGCATGGCAATGCCGGCGTTGTTGATGACGAAGTCCACGCCATCCGGGTGCTCCTTCTTGAGAAAGGCCGCAAGATCTGCAATGCTCTTGGAGTCTGAGATGTCGAGCTGGTGATACTTTACTTCGGTCAGTCCACCGTGCGCCGACAATGCCTTCGCCTTCTTCAGGTACGCATCGTCCTGCATGCCAGCGAGCGCCTGCTCTCCGCGGGACTTGTCGCGGGCCGTCAGGTAGATGAGCAGTGAGCCGTTGTTCAAGTGAGACTTGGGGTACTGCAGCGCCAGTTGCCGGACTGATGCCAGGTTAGATAAAAATCCAGACAAGGAGATGGCATGACGGTGCGCGGGGCAGCTTACCAATTGCATATCCGATGCCTTTGTTGGCGCCCGTCACAACACCAATCCGAGAATGCGACATTGTGCGAATTGGGATTTTTTTGCAAAAACGTTTGATGAGAAGTGATTCGAATGAAGCGAGGAATTACGAGAAGGAGTTGTTTTGAGGTCGTGGAAGGAATTATAGGGCGTGTGTCCATGACATCACTGTGGTGTATTCGCCCGAGCATTAGTAATCGTCGGAAGTCCCTAGCTTCGGAAGGAACTAAGGGTCTTACGCCTTGGATGGCCCGGGCCGTAGTTTCACAATCGGCCGCGCGGTCCGCGGACGAGTGGGGCCACGGCCCGGTTCTCGGTAGCCTGGCTCCGGACAGCCAGCAGGTGAGCTTGACGTCGACGCAAGACGCCTCGGGGAGAGCCTTCACGGCCATTCTTTTTTGATTGCAGGTGTACATCGCCTAAGGCTGTTCCATCCTGGTAGAGCGACTAACCCTGACCGATCACGTATGGCGGCCTGCGAGACTGCGTGTGCTCTGCACGGTCTCTTCTCAAGGATTCCGGTAGGGTCGTCGCGCATGCAATTGCTTTAATAGAGGGCTAATACGACATTACTTCCAGTTGATCCAGGCATTCCGGTTGCATTGCGTGCATATGGCATGGTCGATCACGGCCTAGCTTGGACATCGCTGATGTGGCCATGCAGAAAGATGTGTGTGCCCGCTGGTCTGCCTCCATACATGAACTGCTTCGCCTCGCAATACTAGATGTAGCAGCGCCTGACAAGAGACCTACAATGCACGGTATTTCTCAGAGCTTGGGGTGCAGCGGGCGGCAATCCACCACAGCCTGCCTTGGAAGTGGTGTGCTGTTCAGCCAACAGTCAATGCAGCCGGTCCTCAAATGGTATGAAGCCGGCTGCGCTGCCGTAGCTCGACCCCGCATTCATTACCAGCCTGAAAACCCCTAGAAGAAGATCTCAGAAGCATATTCAACACGAATCACTTGACCATTTACCATGAATGAGGGCGGCCTACGTCTGTCTCTTTTAAACCTGACTTTATAATTGTTCGTCACATACACCAGCATGGCCGATATCTTAGGAGTTATCGCGGCAATGATCCAGCTCGTAGAGTTCGGAGACAAGTTCGCCACGCAGCTGCGCAGGTTCTCACATTTCTCCAGCTCGCGCGCACAGCAGGTCGAACAGCACGCGATCCAGGCCCAGAACTTCTCAATATCTATCGGCGTGGCCCGGTTCTCCCTTATGAGACACTGCGAACAGTACCCACAGTCGCCAGTCCTGAGGTTCATGTCCTCGCGCAAAGTGTGCAACGGGCTCGAGGAGAACTACGAGGCCGTTATCGATCGACTCAACGATGCTACGAATCGAATGAAGAAGCTGATGAGAACGAAACTCAGCCCGGTGTTGTTTTTCAAGTGGTTCTACTACAAGGACTTGATTCTTCTCCCTTTTGCCGAGATGGAGAGCCTGAAGACGTGTTTGCTCTTGTTGATGTCGTCTGCTATTTTGGAGTCGATCATCGTGGAGAGAAGGGAGCTATCTGCTGATTCCCATGAGAGGATTGTAAAGCTCGACGAGAAAATGTAAGCGGACACGGAAACAACCTCGATTTGTGCTTCGAAGGCTGCTGACGCAGACATGTGGCAGTAAACTGCTCAAGAAAGAAATCAGAGGTCACAAAAAGACCATCGAAAGACTGGAAGCCCAAGAGAGACGAAGAACAGCCCACAGAAATGTGGAATTCGGCATAGAGAAATCTGTAGGAGCGGCTAACTTAGTGATCAAAGCCGTTATCCAGCTCGGGACCAGTCTGGTGGAAACGGAAGAGATCCCCGGTACCCCTCTAGTATCGCCGTGGTCATCAATAGCCTCTCTGGATGCTCCCACGGTAAGCATGCGGCGGTCATTATTTCTTTTCTGCACCTTGCTAATCATTCAAACTTTTCAAGGATTGCCGATCATATTCAGAGCGGGAATCTTCGCTGTCACTGCTGCAGACAGAGTCATCGCAATCGCTACCACAGACTGGCTCCCTACAATCACCGCTGGCGACATTCCGATTGCAAAACATATCGCTGCTTGATAACCAACACCCCCCTAACAAACGCTCTCACCTGCTATTTGACACAACCTCTGCAAGGTCGGTCAACGGATACGTCACTTCTTCCACGGGCTGGAAGGTCCCAGCGACTGCCATCGTGTTGGATAGCATGGAAGATAACGTCATCTCTATGGTGGAAGCGGACCGGCTGGGCATAATAGTAGAGCCTCAAGATGATGGCGACATCGTTACGCTCTTATTCAATGATGGCAGTCACACCGATTCTGTGGGCAGGGCCAGGCTCATTTGGAGCGGAGGCAACGAGACCGCCGGGTTGGCCTCTCGGAACCGCGTGGAGGTGAAATGTCAGGTTATAAAGCATTGTCATCCATCCCTTGTATTTGGGACATCATTTAAGGATGCTACACTCACATGGAAATAAGTATAGTTGTGGGAAAGACGGGAATCAGGCAGTGCCGTGTATACATGAAGGTGTGATTCTACTCTCAGATTGAGGTTACCTATTTCAAGGCCCTTTCGCAAACCAAACCAGGGAAACTTTCCAGATTGCCAGTCTTTGGGATTCTTTTAGAGAAATAGATGAAAGGTCAGGCATATAAGACAAAGATAGAGTGAACAGTGCAATGAAGATCGGTCATATTGAGTAGACTGCAGCCAGCCCTTTGATATTACTTGATCTGTGCTGCTGTCAATGCTGGGAGTAGGAACGGCCGTTTATCGGTCAAGGTAAACTAAAAACCACCATCCGCTTTTGATTCAGAATAACCCGCGTAACCTTCGGCCCCGCACTTTCCCAAGCCGGTTTGTTGATCTTGCCCAGACCAATTCTCTGAGCGAACTCCCTCCTGGTATCCCACTCGATAAGCATGACGTTGTACCTCGGATACCCGATGATGTCAACCCGATCCTCGTTTCCCCAGTACTGAGACTCGGAAAGGACGATGAAGTGATACCAATTGGTCGATATCGTCTTCCTTTGATAGGTTGGGATCACATAGCCGACCACGGTGTTGTTCTGATCAAGGATCTCAGCCTCCAGAATCTCAAAGTCCTTCTCGACTTGGGCGACTCCATCAACTCGCTTCCAGAGAAGTTCTTTTCTCGATCCCTTTCTCTTGCGAAGCCTAAAAGTAGCCTCCTCTGTCTGACAGGTAATGTGACGGTTGTCGAGAGGAGTATCGGGCGGTATGTATGGACGTATTGCGCTTTCGATGCTCGTCCCGGGAAACCGAATCGCTTTGTCGATGCACAAGCCCTCCACACGCTCGGATCCACAAACGTAGCCTATACCATTGCCGTTGACGAGTACGAGACCACCTTCGGACTGCCCGCAGGCTGGAATCGATCTCAAAGACGGCTTTTTCGCTGTCGGAGCCGGCCTCTGTTGATCCGCGGGCTTCTTGAGACACTTGTACCATATGATCAGCAGCTTGAAACGCTCCTCAGCATTGCTTTCTGTTGCAGTGAATTTCCTGAGGGACATGTCGTCGTTGCCGGAAACCTAGAAATGTTCTTCAAACCGCACACATGGATGGGCGTTGGGGTTCTTTCCGGCTTCTCGGACTTGCGAAGGATTTTTGCTGACTTCCCACCCCGCCCAAGACCAGCTGGGAAGCGAGTTGTCCAGTCTCCTGGTCAGGTACGTTCCTCTGGCCGCTGGGGGCTGCTAGAGGAGGGCGATGTCGAGGAACTCCTCGGGAAGTCCATACAGAGTGTGGACGCCTGACTGGCGTCCGGCGCTTCCCAAAGATCGACCAGGGCAGCTCAAGCTTCGCATGTTTTCCAACACTCTGAGGAGCCCCATAATGCCGTTGAGAATGTCGCGGGTGTCCGTCAAGTCTCGACTGGTGTATTGTTCAAGAAGCTTCGCATACTCGTTGAAGAGGGGCGACCTCAGCAGGATTGGTTTCCCCTCCCAGGTCTCTCCGACTGGCGACTTGTCGCTATTTGAGGGCATAGATAGATGCGGAATCCGAGGGGGCCCGTTGCGCGCATGAGCCGCCGGCATGTCCTCTCGCAGGATGCCGTGTCTGCAGTGAAAGCTGACGTGGTTCCCGCCGAACACAAGCATCCTCTTCGACAGCAGCCTTTCTTGTAGGGGCCACGCCCGAGTGTCCCAGACGCCGTACGAGTCGTTGTAATGAATGGGGAGCAGAACGTTGACACCGTCGATGATCTTTCGAGCGATTTGATCAGGGTTGCGTGGCACAGATATGCCCGCCAAACCAGCCTCGGCGTCCTCGCCGCTGGCTGCGACTATGACCACGACAGCATGGCCGAAGATGCTGTCCATCTGCTTTATCTGCTCCTCCTGCGCTGGTTCCCTTTTGTCGTCGTATCCGACCTTCTGAATGACACAGAGGCTGTCGGCCCAAAAATATCGGATGCCCAACTGTCGGGCCACCTTGACAGCGTCGAGTATGGTCTGGGCTACTCTCCTCTGTCGACCTCGAGGCTGTGTTCGACCATTGAGGTGTTGTTGGTTGTTTATTGGAAGCAGATCATCGATTCCCTGTTCGAGTTGCGATAAGTTCTCTCGGGTGAGGTTGAAGGCCATCCTCCCAGTCTCGCCCCAGACGTATGAGAGGGCTGCGTACACCGGCAGGCCTGCCCTCTGGCCATTGACCTTGAACGTAAAAACCCTTGCAATATGAATATCTATCAGACGGAAGTGGTCTCCCGACGGTAGAGGCAGCCCATTCGACCAATCCGGCTGCCCACAGAGGTCCCCGTGATACTTGCGACAGTGATGGAGCCATCGACCGCAGTCTTCTTCAAGCTTCACTTCTTCCTGTATGATCCTTTCGTAGTGAAGACTTAGTCCGTCGTCCTGGACCTCATATGTTGACACAACTCGAAGATCGAACTCGCTAAGGTTCGAGAGGGGCGCATGTAGCTTGCGTCCATACCCGTAAAGCCTGACGTTGAGGAGGCCAGAGTTCTCGTCGGTGATGTTGTGCAAAGTGACGGCAACCATAACTGGCATCTTGTGATCTAAAACAGAAAGAGTTGAGGTGATCAGCGAAGTTATGCCACCGAAAGTCGCTAGCACGGTATGTAGATTCTTGTCCTTCTCTTGCGCCCCAGCTTGGATGGCCACGCCGGCAGTAGTCCCGCAGGCAACGATTTGTTTGTTTGTTTGTTTGTTTGTGCTAGTTAACGCTATCACCGAGCCGTAGCGGCCGGCACCTCCCTAGGGGTAT
>WIGN01000068.1:0-54872 GCA_014235955.1 Colletotrichum sojae
CACTGGTCTTGGGCACCTTGGTAGAAGGTCTGCTGTTTGCTGTAGCCTTGTTTGTTGCCGCCCCTTTTGGTTGATCCTCGTGGTAAGGGGGTGCCATCTTCGTCGGTGTGGTCCCCATTTTCGTGCAGTGTTACCTATCGTCGTTTGATCTTGAGTTGGTGACTAGAGGAGATTCTAGGATGCTGGGAACGACCGACCATGACTTTATATACATGAAGGAAAGGAAAAAGATCGAGATGGAAAACTCTACTGCTGAGTGGGCCATCGTGGAGAAAATGCGCTGGAAAATGAGAACTCCTCCCGAAAGACTTTAGCATCTCGGGTCATACTGTGGCTAAGCCCTCGCCACTGCTAAGCATGGCGTGTGGTTTGCCAATCAAATGGCCAAGTGAGGTTCCCAAATACATCTTGAGAAAAGCTGGTGTCCAAAGGGGGGCTTAGAAGCCCGAGGGCACGCGACCCGCGCCGCTCTTCATTTAGGTGGCCTCACTTCTCATTCCGGAGAGAAGACGCTGCAGCGCTCTTACTTTGCCGTCGGAAGTCAACGGTGTTGCCTTTCTGTTTTCATTCAGATCATGCCAGAAAGCTGGGAGAAGAAACTATGGGTTCGGAAGGAAGCTGGGCTGGTTCATAACCGGAAAATACAGGAGCAACGTTGTTGTATCGCCTGCTTCATGAGTTGGGCCCGTACCCTCCAACTCGTTGTGCAGCGTGCCTACCTACCTACCACAGGATCGCCGAAGATGCTCCAGAGCACCTTGAACTGGGTACTATCAAAGCCAGAGCAACTTGAATTGCTATCAAAGTAGCCGCGATGTTCGATTCCCTCCCTGCCTACCCATCCGACAGTTTCCGTTGCACAGCCCACTCCGTATCACGCCACCTTAGGCTATACTCTTTTCCTCCGGACACCACTGCTGATCACAGATCTACTCAAACCGCAGTTCAGTTGGATGTATGGAGAAAACTCCATGACAGGCGTCTGACTGGATTGCGCGCCCGATCAGCAGCGCAGTCCGCAACGTGGTGTAAGTAGCCCCAAGGTCTCACCACTCATTCTCACAGTCCAGGAGCTTGCCTTTGCGCTAGCATTATCGGCTTGTTGGGACTCTCTCTCTTCCACTCGAACCGTAGTTCAGACACAAACGACTTGACTCTATGGGCCGTAGACGGTCTCAAGACACACTCTCTCGATGTTGCAGCACCTACAAGACAAGTTTGAGATGCTGCTAACCAGCAGCAGCGTATGCACAATAATGTTGAAAGAGTTTGTAGAGCTACGGTATTGACTGTTATAGCCCATGGTATCTTTCCTGATCTCTCTACTTTGTTTGATTGCTCATTCATTCTCTAGGACCATCTATTGATTCCATTGATTCAATTGAAGTCCAAGGAGAGGTTCGCTTCAAATAAACACCCTTTCGAGCACATCTGACGTTGTTGAGAGTTCCAGCAAGACTTGTCGACGCAAGACGTGTGTCTTCGATGTTGTTGTTGGTTCCCATGGTAGGTACTCGGGTCAAGCCCTTTAATCCAACTCTGCAGTTCGTAAGGGCTCACTCGAATTTCCTCCAACGTATCTTTCCTAATCTTCCGAGGAGTGAAGATCTTGCCACAGAAATGGGATGTAGAGATGGTGATGCTGTCGCCCCGGACCCCCCATCGATAATGCGAACGGCAGTGACGGCAGACAATATCGTGCACGGAATCCGGCACGTATTTGCCGGATTTCCTCGGTGCCATGAACCTCCCCACCGCCTCGGGATGCTTTCGTGCACGACACGCGCAGCAGGTGGGATCCCCGCCCAGGTAGTTGTGCTCGTGCTGGTAGCACTCTCGGCTTCGGTCGGGCGTCGGGTCTCGGAAGCACACGCAGCGTTCCCACTTCGAAGGGCACCATGAGCTTCTGGCCGCGAAACGTCAGGTGCGGGCAGAGAAACCGGTTTCCAAAGCGTGCTTCCAAGCCTTCGAGCCCTTGCCGGATGAGTTCCTTCGTGACGACCTGGCCCTCGGCCAGATGGCATACCTCCATTGTCCACTCCACCATGATTCTTAACCCGACGCTCCCAATGTCCCCGGAGGCAACCAGCGTTGAGCATTTCTCCCCTCGGTCGGCCCGGAAGAGCACCTCGCATTCGGCACATGGAAGAGGCACCGCTTTCTTCCCCTTGAAAAGCTTGAACTTGTCGCCGAGAGAGACGTGGCGGTGAGGGCACACCTCCATTTTCCCCTCCTAGCCGATGCACACCATCTGGTGGCATTTCTTGGCAAGCTGCGTATCGGAGAAGAACACCGTTCTGTGCCACGCCGCACACTTCACGCAAGAGAGCCTCCTGTTCCAGTCCTCAGTGTCGTTCCCCGGCCAGCGCAGCTCCGGGGCTTCCGATGAGAGCGGCGTAGCCAGGCAAGACTGGCAGAGAAAGTCTCTCCTCACGAGCCGCGCGATCTCCCTCTCCTCCGCCTCGGAGACCCAACCGCGGTCGAGCTCGACGATGGGCCGAAATGCGCCTGCCGGCGCCGGCTCGTACCGCGCTTCCGAAGCTCGGAATCGCTGGTGGATGGCCGAGTACCCCACGTCACGCAACGGAAATACTAGATAACGTCGGGGCTGCTCGAGATCCTGACGGATCCTGTCCCCCGCGACGTACCGGTGGAAGTCCGAGAAGTCGCGGACTTCGAAGGCGCGCATGAACAAGACGCATCTCTGCCGCGCGACATAGAGCTCGACGGGCCCGAGGTGGGACATGATGCCCAGGAACATCTCCGTGGGCAGTTGATAGAGCCTGCTGTTTTTCGCATTGTCGTCGCGGCGCTGTTGGAAGTACAAGGTGTGGCCGGTGCGGTGCGTCTTTTCCTTTCTCAACAGTTTCTGTTTGAACACACTCTGAGAATGCCGCGGCAGAGGTCATTGACGGTGGAGGAAGGGGGAAGTAGGGATTTTGATGGAGCAGAGTTGGGAAAAGCAGGTGATGCTTTCGAATGGGGGGTATCGTGGCCTGACATCGTCAGGAACGGGGCCAAGGTGATGGAAGCCGAGACTTCTTTGTGTGCTTTCTTTCTTTTCTTGATTCTTTTTTTTTTTTGGTGAGAATGAAGAGCTATTTGCTGAACTGTTCCGGGGGAAAGAAGACTGGAGAAAAATGCCTGTCACTGATTACGTACGAACTTTCACATTGGCATGGCAGATGACATAGTTTATGCTAGTCAAAAGTTTGGCCTGACGATGTGTATCTTGATTGTGGCTGCAGTAGACTTTCCATGGCTGACGTTGACGGCAATCAGGCGCGTTGCGCCATCTAACGATAATTGCACCGGGCCTCAGAACGGCTGGTAAACTGTGGAGAAAATGTCGAGAGTGCCCTCGGTGGCCTCACAGCTTCCAACGGGCAGATCTTCCGTCGTCCGTCTCTGTCGTCCGTCTCTTTTCTCCCTTAGCCTACAGCGACTTGAAGACCATTGTCAACAGTCTTCTTGAGAAACCCGGATGACGATAACCTCGTCGCCCCCGTTGCGGAGGCGCCTTCGGGTGTCGAAGCAGAGTGGACCTGAACCGCCGGGGACTACGGGCCAAACGCATGCATCTTCAACTGCGTACCCTGTTCAGGTCTAGTAGGCATCACCAGCCGAAACCAACGCAACCCCATTGCCTTGTCAATCAAGAAAGGCATAAAGTCGAGGTTACCACTCTCACAATCGTCATTCAATCTCCAAACAAAACAACACCACCACTACTCCTTGCAACTATCAAGCAATCATTCGGAAGCAAAACTCTAACCATCTTTCTCAGATCGCCACTCTCTCTGGTTGTCTCTCTGGTCATCTCCATCTAGTTGTCTCTCTCTCAGATCACTACTCTCTCTGGTCATCTCTCTCTGGTCATCTCTCTCTGGTCATCTCCTCTGGTCATCTCCTCTGGTCATCTCCTCTGGTCATCTCCTCTGGTTGTCTCTATCTGATCGCCACTCTCTCTGCTCGTCTCCGTCTAGTCGCCTCTCTCAGATTACCACTCTCTTTGATCATCTCTCCGATCAACTCTATCTGGTCGTCTCTCTGATTATCTTCATCCGGTCTCTTTTGTGTCTCACTCTGGTTGTCTTGCTCTGGTTGTCTTGCCATAGAATAAATTACTTCTTAAAATTGTTCTTAAAAATTTACTTACAATAGAAACAACAATCTAACTCGATGTCATCATGCCGAATGTCGTTGCTCGTTTTTCTGAGTGCTCTTTCAACGGCGAGTTTGGACTTTCCATGGAAAGCCCGGCGGTCAAAGAAATGCCCGGAATGTCGGAGTGGGGCCGGTCCGCCCCGGCTTCGGCTCGGCTAAGACGAGCGGACAACAAAGGCAAAGGATCCCTCCTCCTTGCTGCATGTTTAAATGATCCGTGTTCTCTCACCTTCCAAACCGTTCGAGAATCTTTCTCCCGAGTCGAAGCCCCCTCTGAGATTCAATCCCCAAACGCCAGTCTTTTCAAGATGCCCATATACCACATAGGTTCGCACACCTCATACCTTCCTCCAACCCCCCGCAACCGCTAACCTCCCCTAGTCCTCTTCAAACTCAAATCCGGCGTCTCGCAGACCCATATCGACGAGGTGCGCGCCGCCGGCGAGGCCATGGTCGGCGTGGTCCCGGGCCTGAGGTCCTTCGCCCTCGGGCCCCCGCTCCCGAGCACGGCGCACCGCGCGCGGGGGTTCGACATGGCGCTGATGACGGTGTTGGACACGGAGGAGCAGGTGCTGGCTTACGCGGGCCACCCGGCTCATCAGAAGTATGTTGCTGGTATATAGTCAGGAACTATGTGTGGAGTGAAGATACTGATTTTCTGGGGGGATTTAGGCTTCATGGGCTGAGGGAGGCTGTTTGCACGGAGACTTTGGCTTATGACTTGGTTTCGCCGTGAGTTTACAGGTTGTTTTCGGGAATACCGATGGGCTGCTGCGGGGCAATCGGGCTTGCTCCGTCGGAGGTGGTCCGCTCATCACAAGAGGGAATTACTTTTTCAGACTACACTTGGCGAGACACTTGGAATTCATATTTTCAAACATTTAAAGACTATTTGGCTCTGCTCGATTGAGGTCATCTTCATAATCCTCACTCCCCAGTGTCGAGCGAACCTTGATGCTAGAGACCGTTGGCGGAATCATCACAGGTGGCCTCTGCAGCCCAAATGAGCAACTCTCTCTCACCTTTAACAACCCCTCGAGGCCGAAAGGTCTGTCGCGCAGTATTGATGCTAATTTAGCCATCGAATCTGCCTCGAATGCAACTACTCTACCTACCTTAATATGATCAGGCTGAGAGTGAGCCAGATGTTGCCGAGGCGTACTCATGACATGGACACCCCCGCCTGCACAGCCCTGAAAAGCGACAGGGGATTTCAGACAGCGAACCTTTTGAAGCGGCCATCTTTCACTGAGACAGACAAGCGCTGACAGGCCTAAACACCAATCACAACCGCAACATGAAGTCTCTCATATTTCCAGTTGGATGAATGCGGATGCAGCGAAAATGACACACCGAAAAAGGGCCTGAAGAGGTACCCGATGGCAGAGGGCGTGGTCGATAAGATGTCTTGAGACCTCACTCACTCACTTCCACGCGCGTGAGTCCTCTCATATCTCACCTCAATTACACCAACAACACAACCCACCATGCTCAAAACACTCCCTCAAGAACCGCCCTTCGCCAAAGAAGACCAACTCTGCACCGAGCTAGACACCCTCCACGAAGCCCGGCCCTCCGCCAACCCCGACGACGCCCGCCCTGGCCGGCGCGGCCCTCGCCTCCCAGGCTACCCCCGCATCTCCCTCTCCCATCCCACCAACGTCCTCGCCTTCCTGGAGACAGAGCACTGTACGCCGGACCTAGACCGCGCCAGCCCGAAGCTGTGGTGGCTCTCGACCCAGAACAGCGGCAACATCTCCCCGCTCCACCGGCAGCGCGTCAAGGGCCGCGACGTCGTACTGACCGAAGAGGCGCGGCTGCACTTGGTTTGGCTCCGGGGGAGGATCTTCGTGAAGCCCGTGCGGCGGTATCATGCGTCGCACTTTTTTTGGCGGCGGTACTTGTCCGGCCCGGTCGGTGGGGCGGATGCCGACGACGACCGGCGCGACCGGGTCCGGAAAGCGGCGCTGGGTTTCCTGCGAACGTATGTACATCTCATCAGCTACGAATCAGACTTCCACATCGCGCGGGACCTGCGACTCGTGCCGCAGGACTGGACTTGGGAGGCCTTTTCCGACTTCACAGAATCCCTCGCACGAGTATCCGACGGCGAGGTCTCTCCGCGCTACGCGTACGGCGAACTGCGGCTCGCTCGACTCAACCTCTATGCGCCGCTCCTGTTCAACAGGTCCAGCTTCCAGCGGGTCGAGCACCACCGCGACGCGGCGGCGTACGTCGCGCGGTTCTACGGGCCCGTGCTGTTCGTCGTGGGCGTCGCGTCGGTCGTGCTGAGCGGACTGCAGGTCGCCGTCGCCGTCGAGGGGGCTGGGGCGCTGCAGGCGGCGGCGCTGTGGTTCAGTGTTTTGGTGATACTGGGGTCGTGCGGTGTTGTGCTGGTGCTCGTGGCGATGGTTGCGTGGAAGGTTGGGAGGGAGTGGAAGTTTGCTCTGAGGAACCGCGAGAGGAGGCCTGAGGAGGGGCGGCCGCTGGCGGGGGCGAGTGAGACGTAGGGCATTTCAGGGGCAGTAGTTTTTAAATGGTAGGTTATGTTTCCGTGTGATATAGATGGTTAATGAGATCTACATCAGCAGAATAATGCGTAAGGAAATCGCTCCAACCTCGAAGCCCGGCGAGCTTCCTCAGAACAGCCAATCTTTCCATCATCCAACGACTCTCCACCTTCTCTCTCTCTCCAAACCCCCATCGTCTACGAATCCAACATAATGAGAAACCGCTCCATTTACTTACTATCCAAGCCCTTCAAGGACGAGCCGTAGGCCTTCCTCCTCTACGTCCACCTGGCCTGGTTCCCCTGAACCCACCGTTAGGCCTCGTGCGGTTCTGCCCGGCGCCAGGAACAGCGCTGCCGCTAGCAGCGGGAGCCGGGATGGAAGCGTTGGGAGCGACGCTGGAAGCGGCAGCATTGTCTGGGGCAGCACTGGAAGCAGCAGCGTTGTCGGCGGCGGCGCTCGAGGTAGGCGTTGCGTTGGAGGCGATGCTGGGTTCAGCAGCACCGCCGCCGGCACCATTGTTGCCGCCGTTTCTGCCGCCACCGCCAGCGTTGTTGTTACCGCCGTTGTTGTTGTTGCCAGCGTTGTTGTTACCGCCGTTGTTGTTGTTGCCACCGTTGTTGTTGCCACCGTTTCCAGCGTTGCCGCCGTTGCCAGCATTGCCTCCGTTGCCAGCATTGCCTCCGTTGCCAGCATTGCCTCCGTTGCCAGCATTGCCTCCGTTGCCACCGTTCCCGCCAGCCTCGCCGCCCTCGGTGACCTCAAACTTGGTACAGTCATCTTGAGCACCGCGCTGAGCAACGGGCATGTTGACGGGCTGGTGGTTCTGCGCGGCGTTCATGGTGCAAACACGGTACACGCCTGCGGGAAGCCCACCAGTAACAACGGCCTGCAGCAAGCCCTGGCCGTTACCAGCGTCGTCGATGCCCTTAAAGAAGGCGAAGCGGGCCGGGTCGGGCGGGGTGGTCGACGTGAGGGAGCCGATGTCCTGGATGGTGACGTGGCAGTGGCCGATGATGTCGCCCTTGGCGTCGAGGTCCTGCGGGGCCGTGTAGTACTGTGTCGTGGGGTTGACGAAGTTGCCCGCGGCGAGGTGGATCGTCTGGACCGAGACGTTGAAGGTGGTGCCGGCGGCGAGCTTCTGGCCGGGCTTGGGGTTGGTGATCATGGAGGAGATCATGTTGGAGGAGGCGGGGATGCGGCCCATGGGGATGCCGTTGCAGGAGCCGGCGGTGATCTGCTTGCCGTTGGTGATGGTCTGGCCCTGGCAGAAGTTGATGAAGTTGTCAGGGTCACTGAGGGGATGTGTTAGAGAACCATCCGCTGCTGGTGCCTTTTTCGGGGGTTGGGTGGACTTACACTGCAGATTCGGCCTGGCCCGCCTTGATGCCGTCAGTGCCGGGCTCCTGGCCCGTCTTGTCGCTTGCGCTCTGGATGAGGTCGGTGTTCAGGCACTTGGCCGAGTTCTGGCGGGAGCGCAGGACCGAGCTGAACTCGTCGGCGGGCGATGCAGCGCCCTCCTTTACGGCGGCGGCCGCGATGAGGGTGGCCAAGAGAGTCGAGTAAATCATGATGAAGAAGCTGGTACAGACGTGGTAGTATTAACAATAGAAGTTTCGAACGAAGTTGCGGCAAACCAGTGCGCGATAGGAGAAAGTTTGGGGTAAGAAAAGAACGAATGAAGCGAATGAAGGAGTGAACTGGAGTAGGAGAGCGAGTGATGATAGCAGTTGGACATGGCAGACTTGGCACCGACTTATATATGCCAATCGCGAGATTGAGGGGGTTGCCCATCTAGGCTTCCAGCTGACGGGCGACTCCCGCTCGTCGCACCTTCGTCCTGATACTGGTGGCTGTCGACCCGATCACGGACCCCATCATCCGCCTGTCATTTGTCGTTGGGGAGGGAGGCGAAGGCAGGCCTCAATCCGTCATGCTAGATAGGGTAGTAGTGTAGTGTGGTGTAATACTGGCGCGGGCGCTGCCATCTGATGTCGCGGCTAACTCTGCCGGGCGGCGGTGCGCTGTCAGGGTTGGGACGAGACGCGCGAGGGGAAATTGAGTCCATCTGAAGTGTGTGACGATGCCGAAAGAGGAAATCGTGATCTCCTCATCTTGCGGGGTCGCCAAGGACGGGGGATGTAATCGGGGATTGGGAGGGGGGGGACACTGAAAGGGAGAAAAGAAAAAGAAAAAGTAGGGGTTGCGGATGACGGCTGGTGTAGGGTTTCGGTAGTGGTGGCGCGCTGATCCGAAACCTTGACGCGACCCCTGGGATGATCACGTCGCAGGAATCCGTACTCCTGGGTTTTGTCGGAGGTTCTTCGTGTATGCGAGGGCATTCGGGCATTCGCTTGCCGCGGTGCCGCGACACCCGTTTTTGTGTGTTTTGCCTAAAGGTGATCACTCGCGTTTGCCCCCTTTCCACCTCCTTTTGCAAGAGTCTTGAACAATGTAGTAATATTGAGAGGCGTTTCTTGACAGTCAGGGATGGCGCCGTTTGGGTGTGGCTGCAGCCACCACTCTAGCCGCTAGCTTAAATCGCCGTGCCGAGTGGCCGAGTCTTCTCGGGGATGCGGGGCCGAAGGTGGATACCTAATGCCGACCTTTTCGGCGATGCCCGGCGTATCTCTCGGACATCTGGGACTTCAACGCGTTGTTGCAAGAATGATCCAACCTCTGTGAAAGAAATTTTTCTTCGGGATTTCACTGCAACCAAGGCAATTTGTTGAAAGGGTTTCCCAGTTGCCCTTGTTTGCTGTCGAGTTGCCGGGCCGATGTTCATATTACCCAGGCTCGGCGGAACTGAGTGACTGAGGAGTAAACAGCACACGTTTTCAGGCCTATACAAACCTGTGAAAGATTTTTTGGCTCTGAATTGGCCGCTCAGGAGGTTCATCAGTGACCACAACCCTCGTCCACAATGCCCTGAGATGGGCTGGTTGGGAACTGCCAGTCTTGACCACCCGAACCTGAACTGTTCACGACCTCTGCTTGACGAGGGTCCTGGTCTTCAAATCCCCGTTCCGATCTACTTATTTTTGTTTTTGTTTTTGGTTCCTACTTCCTCTTGACCCTTTCCTCACCTTGCTTCCCTGGCACCTTTTCCCTTACTCAGCTTTGCTTTTCCTTGGCCATCCCCTTCCCCGCAACCTCGTCTCGCTTCATCAAATCATCGATATCCCATCAAGGCCGAACCCATATCCATCCAAAGATCGTCACCGGCCATTACAGGAAGATGCCTGAGAACGCCCTCTCCGCAGCCGCCGTGGCGGCGGTCCCGTAGGGCCACCGCTGGTGCATCCGCTGCGTGGGATGGTACGTTGGCGAGAACAAGAAGGCCCACGGCGTCGAGTGCAGCGACCCGAACTTCGTGTGCGACCACACCCCCATCGGTACTTGAGAGAACATCTTCCCACCCCTTGCGAGACCTTGCGGATGACGTCTAACCTCCAACCAAGTCCTGTTCGGACGCTGCGTGCGCTGCCGCAGTGGCAATTATCGCCAACAGTGCTTGATGGTAACTACGAACCACCGTTGTTCGGCTGATGCAGACACTTGGCTGACTGAACAAAACAGGTTGCCGACTCCCACTGGGATCTTGCTCGCGAGGTGATTGCCCGCCGCCGCGTCATGCTGGAGTTCGCCCAGATGAACCCGCCCCGCGAAACCCCCCTAGCCGTGAGTTGTCGCCATCACCCCTGAGCATCCATCACCCGGGAACATCAGCTAACAGGCTTCTTTTCTTTCAAGGATCGACTCGTTCTAAAGGACGAATACAGAAAGGTTTACAAGGCCACGCATGCTTACTACAAGGAAAAGGAGGAAATCGAGAAAGAGAGGATCGAGAAGGAGAACATCGAGCGCTCGAGCAGCCGGGTGGAGGACCAGGCGTTCACGCCCCAGGGCCGCCCCCAGCGAGCGGCCGCCGCGAAACCAATCAACTACGACTTGTTTGCCAAGTTCGAGGAGATTGACGAGCTGGGCCGCGCGACCGAGGAGAGATGCAAGAGGCAGAAGACGGAGGCTCAGGACAACGAGATGAACACCGGCAACCGCCCCGCGCAGGTTGCTGTCCAGGAGGCTCCGGTCTACGACCAGCAGGGCCCCCCCTCCCGCCAGCCGACGCCGGCTCACTCGTTCAGCTTCGGCTCGGCCCCCAGCCAGCAACCCCCCCTCTTCCGCCAGCCGACTCCGGCTAACGGTGCTCCCGCAGTCCCCGTCGCCGCGGTCCCTAACCAGCAGCGCGTCCTCCCCCACAAGGCGACGCCCGCTCCCGCGGTCCCCTTCGCTGCCGCCGTCGCCTCGTACGTTCCCGCGAGCCAGGGCGCGGTCGCCAACTTCAAGCGCGCCGCGCAGGATGTGGCCGGTCTCATCCTGGCCCGCGAGAACGGCTTCAGGCAGGTCATCGCAGCCGCCACCATGGCCATGAACCCGTCCGGAGGCGGGCCTGGTAGCGCCGGCAGTGGCCCCAAGTCCCTGCGCGAGGTCACGACGGAGGCGGAAAAGGTCACCGAGGACCTGGACGCCGCGGTTCGCCGGCTGGGAATCGCCGCCATCCCGATCATGGCCCTCGGAGACCTGGTGACCCCGCGCCTCACGGACGAGCAGGTCCGAGGCGTGCTGAAGCACTTGGGGGAGGTTGAGAAGAGAGGCGACGGTGCCTGAGTGAAGCTACGCCCGGGACGATGTTAGGAGTACGCTTGTGTATGAGTTACGGAGAGGAAGGCAGCAAGGCAAAGGCAGACTGGCAAGATTTCGGCGAGAAGAAGTGAGGCTTCCGTGGTTCGTGCATGGGCTTCATGAGAAGAGCCCACCGACGATCACTTTACGACGGGGATGGGCTTGGTCGGATTCGAGGTCGGCTGGGTGTACCTAGCCAAACAACCTCGACTTGTAGATAATCCGAGGAGAAAGCACATTCGTAGAATGATTCCTGGAAGGGCAGGGCCTGTCCACGTGACTTCAGTATGGTGCGTGAGTGATCCAGGGATGTTTCCCACATACCTCGTATACCTTTGGCAGATATTGCCTTCAAAAGAGGTTGCCTTCGAATGGATACAGCACACTGCAGGCTGCTCTTTTTTCCTAGTCCACTTGGACCTTTTGCCCGAAGTAGCGTCGGACCCAGAAAAGTTTCTTTTCGATCTTGAGTATCTTCCAGGCAAAACTTCACCTGGCTTCTCTTCTTCACCAACCTACCTCTCTCCAGACTCTCTCCCTCCTTCTTCCCATTAAACTCCCAATCCCTCCTCAGCCTCGCTGGAGGTTCATCCTTACACCTCTTTCCGGCCTTCCTCCCATCCCCCACTCCAACTCGGTACCTTACCTAGGTAGGATCTCGACGGCATTCCGCGTCCACTCAGAAGCCATGACCGAAGCTGCCCCAAACGACAACCGCCGGTGCCTTCCGTGTCTCAAATGGTACGCAGGAAAGGTCTGGGCCAGAAACGGCGATCGGAAGACCGACGAATGGAAGACGTGCAAGGACGTCGACTTCACCTGTGGTCACTTCGAGGACGTTTTCGCTGCTAACGTCGTCTCTAGGTAAATGCGAGCGCTGCCGGAAGTTGAAGAAACGGAGACAGCAATGCCTGAAAGTAGGGAAGTCCCGGCTGCGTGTCAACACCTGGCTAAATCCCTGTCCACACAGGTTCCCGAACACCTTTGGACTCGCGTCGAAGAGGTCATCTATCGCCGGCGAGGCATCCTCATAAACCCGCAGAAGACTCACGCAGAAGCCAACGAAGTTGTGAGCAAGGACGCTCTCACCTGAAATCTATCGCCTGACAGCTTCGAACAGGAGCAGAGCGCCCTGAACGACGCCTTCCTCGCCGTTCAGGAAGGCACCCGCGAATACTACAAGGATAAGAACCCCCAGGGCGAGCCGCTGTTCTTCGAGCCGGATCACAATGACGACGACGACAACGGCGATTCCGTTGCTCCTGCTTACCCAGCCACGCGTGGACGCCGTGGTAGAAGCAGATGTGGCCTTCCGGTGCTCCCCGATTCTGACCTCGAGGGGAGGAGCTAGAGGAGGAGATCCAGGTTTCTTTCGTCCCTCCCGCTGCTGTCGTGGGCGCCGGCAGCGTAGCGCGTCGCAATGCGTCGGAGGCCGCCGTCCCCGGCGCTGCGCCGGCTGCTTTGGCCAAGATCACGAAAACTGCCGAGGGGGTCTCCAGGCTGACGGCGGCCCGCGACGATGCGATTCGACGTCTGGGCGAAGAGATGTTCGATGCGATTGCGCCCGGAGGACCTGGCGCCCCTCGCCTCCAGGACAACCAGGTTCACGAAATGCTGCAGATATTGGGACGAGCTGGTAAGCAGTGGGGCGAATGGTGATCAAGGGAAGCTGGTCACGATGGCAGATTGCACAGACCATTGAGGTAGTGTAGAGAGAATTGAGTTTTGGCGTCCCAACCTCTCATGGCATTACAGGTGTTAGCAGCTCAATGCAAATCATACGTCTGTGGTAACAGTGGGCCCCTGTGAAGCTGACAGTGTACCTACCTAGGTAACTACCTACCTAGGTAGGTAGGTATGCTGGAAATTCGAGGAGAGCCCGGGCACGCCACGAGGGCCGCCACAGAATCCCCCTCCATCAATCACATGCAGGACCTTGTCTCACACCCCAGCCACGCTCGACGTCATAGAGCCATCACTAGCTGGCACACCAGGGAGCTCTAGCTCCGGTAGCTCACCTGAAGCAGGAGCTACGGCCTACGCAACTGTCGGATCACGATCGTCAGGGTCAAATAAAAGCTGGCTGCCGGCCTTGGCTCGCTCTGCGCCCGACAGCTTCTTTCCCAGCTTTCCCCGCGTTTTTCTCTACAACAAAGCCAAACACATCGCGAAGCACATCGCATCGCATCACACTACACAGCCAGACAGATACCGCAACCATGGCCGACGAGCAAACTGTCGCCGAGGGACGGGCCTCGGGTTCTGGAAACAGAAACAGAGTCGCCAACTCGGTGCAGGCTAGAGCCCAGGAGGTCCTGTACGTCCCATTCGAGACACCTTCTTCTAGACACCGACATAAACTGACCATCGTGCAACAGGCAGGAAGACTACGACAAGGCGAGAGGCCTCGTCGCCGACGCCGCTAAGAGTGGGTCGTACCTGTATCCCATCAAGGGCATCGTCTACTTTGCGACCCACAGAGCGCTGTGGAAGCCCCTCCTCTCCCGCATCGGCGCCTATGTCCTCCTGTC
The DNA here is from genome assembly GCA_014235955.1 of Colletotrichum sojae. NCBI lineage: Eukaryota > Fungi > Ascomycota > Sordariomycetes > Glomerellales > Glomerellaceae > Colletotrichum > Colletotrichum sojae. The sequence continues at coordinate 13,892 of WIGN01000068.1, forward strand.
CGCCGGCGTCGTGACTAGCATGTTCGTCTTCACCTACGTGCCGCAGCTCGCCATACTCGTCTTCGTGAACGGGCCTCTGGCCGTGTTCACGACCGTTCTGTTGATCCTGAACGAGAGCTCCACCATCATCAACTTTGTCTCGCGATCCTACCTGCTTCAGGAGGCCCTGTTGGACACTTTCGATGGTACCCTGCTCTCCAAGGGCGAAGATGGTATCGTGAAGGAGGGTAGACAGGTGGGCCCGGGCTCGGACCCGATGCAGAAACTGGGCAAGATCCTCAAGAACCCGTTCGAGAGGTTCAGCCCCAAGGCTCTCGTGCGGTATCTCGTCTACCTGCCGTTGAACTTCATTCCCATCGTGGGAACCGCCATCTTCATCCTCCTCCAAGGTAGGCCAGCAAGAACCCCCCCCCCCCAACGCCAACTTCAGCTGACAGTCTCGCAGCCCGGAGCCGAGGTCACGGTGTCCACGGACGCGTGAGTATCCATCCTCCCGTCGACGAAGCGACTGCTGTCTGACTCTGCTATCTAGTACTTCCAACTCAAGAACTGGTCGTCCTCCCGAAGGTCCGACTGGCTGAAGAGACACACCGGACCTTACACAGCGTACATTTGGCCCGCTCCGTGCACCTTTTTGACAGACACCCGACTGACTTGACGCAGTTTCGGCCTTGTTGCAACCGCTCTCGAGATGATCCCCTTCGTCGGCATTTTCTTCACCTTCACGAACACCGGTAAGTTTTGCAAGCTTTTCTTGGCACATCAACCACTTACCGCTGCTTTAGTCGGCGCCGCCTTGTGGGCTGCCGATATCGAGGCCCAGAACACGTCCATGACCGACGGCACGGCACCAACCCTTCGCGAGACGGCAAAGAAGGCCGAGTAGACGAGGCCGCACAGCTCTGGGGAGCCGTGCTTGGCGGCCGCGGCAGACGGAACCCCTCTTCTAGTCGGGTACCGGTGTCACGGCATCTTGACAGCAGTCATGAATCTCGTGCAACTCGGTTGAAGGCTTGCCCTGCGGGTCGTTCGCGACGGAAATGCACGAGCATGATACGTGGTAAACGGATCCCACGTTGTCGGAAGTGGTTCGGCGGTGGCGTTTCCCGGGAGGTTCATGGCGAGAGCATGGAAGATTGGAGGGGATTGCATACGACATTGATTAATTTATGACATGAAACCCTACAAAAGACAGCCATTAATGAGACCATGTCAGGTACCAAATATGTCTATCGCACAGTGTCTCGGCGTCGACTCGCGTCCAATCCTGCTGAGTAGTCTCCCGCGGCCTGAGGGGAGTTGCCTCTTGTTCCCCAACCGTCGTGAAAAGAACTCGAGGTGTCTAGAATTAAGCAAACCTGCGGAGATGCCGATTCCGTTGATGGCTGCTCTAGCCCCAACGATGTGGGACAAGACATCGCGAGCCCCCGCACAGAACATCTTAGATGCGTGTGCCACACTTCAGGAACAGGCAATCTTGTTTCGAAGCACACGGCTGCGTACATACAACGCGATACTCGACCGAGAGTCGACGTCCCGGCTGTCCCCCCGATTCAGTATGCTCGTATGAGACATTCCCGGGGGGCAAGCCCCTGACATGCCCACTTGGGTGACGAGCCCTGAGCACCCTTCAGCTCGATTGGCCTGTTACGTTATCAATCTGCTGCCGCAAGTGCGACTCCGCGGTATCTGATGCCGTTTTGTGAGTGCCATCATGTCACGCTGTGCATGGTCACTTCACAATGCGTTCAACGCGAGGAGGCCGACGTCCAGGAGACACCGACACCGACACCTTGACATCCGTTCATGTCACGGTCTCAGCACGTAATGCCGAATGGGCAGGCAATATCCGAACATAGGTTCCTCTGAACAAACGGCCTTTTGATTCTGGTGATGTTCTGCCCCTTCCCATGGGTCCCCGTTAGGCCCGAACCATGGTGATCTGCGGTATCTCAAGCGAGAGGCCATGTCGGAGCGACCTGAGATCCCGCGCCGTGTGTGCTGGAACGAGTCACGACAACGGTCAACCGAGCCATCCACCCGTTTCGTTCGAAGGCCTCCTGTCATTGCGCATCTAGTCGTGGGGCATCGGCAACATCAGCGGGCGGAAACCCGGCAAACATGGCTCAGTGCTGCATCACCGCTCTTGCCTTCAGAGCACCTCGATGTTGCCTATCTGGAGACTACCTGCCTGAGGTGCTCCTTCTCGGCAGTTGATTAGCCATTGCACCTGCCTCGCTCTTGCCAGGTGCTTGTATCGGATAGAAGGCAGGTGCATTCAAGTGTTCTGGGAGGACCCGTCGAGCACGTGTCAGAGCCAGACGGGAGGAAGGAGCCCGCGATGGTGGCTACGGTACCTACTACCTGGAGTACACGACAAGGACGCGTCCATTTGGTGCGGATGAAGGTACCGTGACTTTCTAGGAAGTCGAGACCCCCTTCGAGGAAGGCAGGTATATCTGCTCTTGCCCTCTTTCCCTTCACACCAGGCACGACGTCCTCTTTCAACTTCCCCTCCTCCCACTTCCGTCCTTCATTTCTCTCTCTTTCCTCATCTCTCTCCCGCTCACTTCCCTCGGCGTCTCCAGGTTATCACTCGTTGTTCCCCTCAAGCGGAGGCTTACATTCGTTTTTGCGAGCATTGCCAGATCGACTTACACGCCAAGGTCAGTCTCCTCCTGCCTGCTTCCCCCATACTTGCTCGGGCGTTCTTGACTGACATCTCCACTCTTGTGTTCAGCGTTCCTATCATGAGGGTCTCGACTCTCGCAGCCGGCTTCGCGTCGGTTGCTGCTCTGCTGTCCATCTCGGTCGGCGTTGCAGCATCCAACGTCGCGGGCCACGGCCGACAGGACAAGCCTCCTGCACCTGGTCTCCAGCCCAAGCACCAGGCCCGAAGCCCTCAAGATCCCAACGTGTTCGTCAGCTACGATTATGGATACTCCTATCCCCCTCCGCCCCCTCCCACTACCTACGGAGAGTCGGAGTCGACTTCCACTACTGGCGATGGTTCGTGCCCCAACATCAGATTCTCATCTCAGCCCAGATGTCCTACTAATACTCTGTAGTTTACCCCACTGGACCCAGCTCGATTGCAAGCACCACCGGCTCCTCGGACTCGGCTTTCGCCACTACCACTGCCTCCTCTGGAGCGAGTGCCACTCTTTCTGATCCCGTCACTACCTACCCACCGACCTCGGGCACCGAGAGTTCTTCCACCTCGTCCCTCCTGTCCGGTAACTGGTCATCTACCACTGGTGGCCCGTCCACCGCAGTTACTACAGGAACTGCGTCATCGTCTGCGTCTGAGAGTACTCTTTGGCCTATCCTAACCAGCACGTCTGCCTCAGATGCCTCAATCACAGGCTCAGTCCTCCTTAGTAGTGGCATTTCAACCAGTAATACCTCTGCTACGCTGTCTTCAACGGTGTCCGGATCTTCGTCCACAAGTTCTGTCTTGACAACTGGAACCTGGATGGCGAACAGCTCAACGGCCTTGACGGGCTCTGTTACTGCCAGCCCTCCTATTTTGAGCACCACAACAACCTCCACATCCTCGGGAGATGGGCCACCTGTTTCCAGACCTCCGCCTCCTGGCCATTCAAGCAGTGCCACAGACCCAGCGTCAACCGGTCTTAACCAAACGGCTTCCTCTACGTTGACTGCCAGCTCCAATGTCACTTTCACGAGTCGCACTTCTGGCCCTTCGTCAAGTATTAGTTCAACAAAGCTACCCGTAAATTCAAGCATCACATTCACTTCCACGGTCGAGACTGAGTCTGGTACCCTTGCAACCATCACAGAGACCTCTGCAGCGTCTAGTTCCTCCGAAGTGTCGTGGAACACAACAACTGCGAGCTCAACGCTGGATCCCGCGATTCCATCGGCGAGTTCTCCCTCATCCACCACACAGAATGGAACTGCAATCTCTCTTACACCAGTCCCGAGCTCTGTATCTGCCACTCTGGTGCCGCCTTTCACTTTGTCCAACTCATCCACATCGGCGGAAACTGGAACGTCTCCCACAACACCTCCCAGTCCTGTCTCTACAACCATTCTCCCATCACTGACCCTGCCCGTTGAAACACCCTCGACGACGTGGAACTCGTCGGACATTACCTCCCCAACGTCATTCGGGACGTCGCAACCGACCATCTCAGGCAACTTGACCACCGTCTCTGACATTCCGATCCCGCCTGTATGGACGTCTGGCCGGACAAGCTCTTCAACCTTGGCGAACTCGACGGGTACGCCGGTGACGTTGACAAGCGCCAGTTCGCCCCTCAGCTTGTCAACTGTGGTCATCACTTCCCCAAACACAACCTTTACGGTGGTTCAGTCTGGGACCATCCTAGTTACAGGAAGCGTCACCCGAAGCCCTCCAAACTCTACACTGAGCTGGCTCTCAACTTCTCCAGCTTCGAATTCAACGTCGACTCCAGCCACTGCAACAATCACAGACCCAGTCACAGTGGTGCCGACGGTAATCACCATCAGCACGAATGGGACGGTTGTCCTGTCCACGGTATCTCATACTCGGCCGGTTCCCTCCGGATGGAACAGCACAGCCTCAGCAAGTACTTCCGGGTCTCCCTCGGTTTCTCAGACAGTTGTCCCCTTCCCGTTGCCCAACTCGACAGTCACCGTCTCGCACGAAGGAACAATCTTCGTATCGACTATGTTCGGCACAGAATCAGACTCGCCAACCGCTACTGGTACCGTCAGTCCACACTGGCCAACAGGGAATGCCACCTCGACCACTGGTACCTTGTTTGGAACGGCGCCGACAAGTTTGCCTTCTATAAGCGCCCCGGTTTCGACCATTACCATTCGTAACTCAACCACCTTGGTGATTAAACCTACTTCGCCCGCGTTCACGAACACAATCTCAGGAACCGGGCAATCCAGTGTAACAAGCATCAATGCCACTGTTGTGCCTCCCTTCCCCGTCAACTCGACAGCTTGGCCCAGCGGAACGATTGGGTCCGCCACTGAGGCATCGTCAACGTTCTTGTCACAGACAGGTCCTTTGACCTCAGCTGCCAACACCTCTACTATTGCAGTGCCATTTCCCACAGCCAACACCACTTTGGTCTCGTCGACCGGCCTGTCAAGCAGCTATCCGACTGGGGTACCACGTCCAACTCCGAGTACAGGTATCACAGCTCCTTGGAACGCGACCTTGACGTCTACACTGATTGGTCTTCCAACAGAGCCATCTACTGCAGGTACTGTCTTGGTGACCACGATGTGGAACAGCACCGTGACTCTGTCACCAACGGTCTCCATACCCATCGCGACTTCTCAGTCTCTCAATTTTACTGCAACAGCCAGCGCTAACGCCACATGGTCTGTAAGCAGTCAGTCGATAGACGCTGCAACCTCCACAACTGCTTCTACCGGCGTTCCCCCGTGGCCAGTCTCCAACTCTACCGTCTTCCCAACCTGGGGAACAGGCACAGCGACATTTCCGCTAACAACCGGTACCTCGAAGTCTGGATCGCTGGTGCCGACGCGGCCTTGGCCTACGTTCAACTCGAGTGCCCCGTCAATTTCTGGTACGGTATCCATTCCAGTCATCACCACGCCGATCATTGTTTCCACAGACTTCATCACCTCGTCTGGCTCCAGGTCATTCACGTGGACAAACTTGACGGCGCCGAATCTACCCACTGGGACTGGCGTTGGCACAGTGATTACAGTAACTGGAGGGTCTACCATCACGCTGCTGACGTCCAGAACGATCGCCAACGCAACATGGACACACCAGCAGAGTACAACTGCCCCGACAAACGGAACAATCTTGCAGACGTCGACGGGCAATGCGACGCAAGCTCCAACATCCTTTGGGTCTTCAGCAACTACGGTGCCTCCGTTCCCAACTGGAAACACCACACTGCCCTCATTCCCGACCGGAGTGAACACATCCAGCATTTGGCTATCCACTGTGCTGTCCTCCATACAAACAGGAACGGGACTTCCATCTGTCACCACCTTGACCGCGTCTTCTGTGACGGATCAGGCGCCGTTCCCTACGGCGAACTCGACTTCACACGTCGCCACTGGAAACGCTACCTTGACGACCATCTCAGGCACTGGCGTTACCATCATTTCGACACTGTCCGGAGGCACTTTGACCGGCTTTCCAACGAGTCTTTCAGTTTCAGGGCCCGTACCTCCTTTCCCGTCTGTGAACTCGACGACTCTGCCAGTCAGTACTGGTAATGTGAGTGTCATCACGCTTTCCGGCACTGGTTTCACCGTGATTTCGACCTTGACTCAGGGTACTTCCCCTGGAACCGTCACAGGTTTGCCATCGTCCACGTTGCCGCCGTTCCCAACAGGCAATGGAACGGCAACGACGGGCCAAACTGGCTCCGGCACTGTGTTCTTTTCCTCGGAAACAGAAGAGACGCCAACGCCAACGGCCACTTCACCGCCGTTCCCGGCAGGCAACACGACCGTGATTCCAGGACCAACAGGCAACATGACGGTCACCTTGATCTCCAACGTTCCCTCGGGCGCTGCCGCTTCAACTCTGACCATTACCAGATCCAACGGTCGCATCACTCAGACGCTGACGATCCTGCGTTCTTCGGTCGTCACTCCACCGTTCCCTACTTCCAACGGAACTGCGCTTCCGACTGGTACCGGCACGTTTACCGGCACAGGCGTCACACTCATATCGTCTGGCACCGGTGCGCCGTCTATCCCGGCCTCAACTTGGACGATATGGCCCAACGCAACGTCTTCCACTCTCGTCGGCACAGGCCTATCGCCCTCTGCTAGCAGACCCGCCACGACCTCGCCGAACGCGACGGTCTCGAGCGTCTTGTCTGGCGCCACATCAACTCAGTCGGCGCTGAACAGCACTGGATCCGGATCACCCACTGCCTCAACTAGCACAGAGGTTGGTACACTGATTTCGATCCCACCTTCGGGCTCCGCTACGGTCTTGCCTCCGTTCGGCAACTCTACCACCGTCTCTGGTGCAGTTTCGACAACACACATTTCCTGGACCATTTCGGGAAGTGTCTTTTCTTCTGTGTCCATATTGCCAGTACCTACTTTGTCACTTTCAAACTCATCTATTCCCGTTCAAATGCCATCTGGAACCGCGCCGACCGGTAGCTCAAGCCCGCTGCCTACGTCTGTCTCGGGCTCATTACCCGGCGCCACCAGCTCGCTCACCGTGCCTCCACCATCGGCCAACTCCACTGGAACCTCCTCTCCCTGCCACACTGTCACCGTGACCAACGGCACCGTCACTCAAGTCATCACCCAAAGCATTTTGGTTTCCACGGTCACTCAAAGTGCCGAGCCGACGGAAGTATACAAGCCGTCGTCCTCGAACCACACGGCGTATCCGCCTAAGACGAGCTGCACGTCCAAGTGGCGGAATGCTACATCGACTTCTTCGTCGTTTGGCTCCTCTAGGTCTTGGACTTCGCTCGCGATCATCAATCGTAAGTCACCCTGGCCAGTGCCATTGATCCCAACTGACCCCCGCCTTAGGAACTTCATCTGCCACCACATTCCTCACATCAACGAGAAGCGATCCGGCTTCTCTCGAGAACGGTGGGGAGGTGTTTGAAACGGCAGAAGCCGGAGTACCGACCACTACCTACAGCGCCGCCCCTCTCCCGTCCAACAAGGCTTACCCTTGGGGAGGCGTCGGCCCCCTCTTTCGGCATCATAACATGACCGACGTGGGGAACGATGGGTCGACTGATCGGCCGGTGGCTCAAGAGAAGAACGACGCGTGGTGGGCCCGGTGGAAGGCGCACGTCAATCGTCTCCAGTCGGGCGCAGCAGAGGACGACGCAGACGGATCTCGTGATGCCTAAGTCTCGGTAGATGCGGTCGTTATCTTCGCTTGTCATTTCGGAAAAAATTGCTTGAGAACGATTTTTGTTCTGAACTTCGGGATGGATTCCACTTTGCTTCAACATGTTTCATCGGATCGGGGTGGAATCGCATCATATCATGGTCTCCTTTGTAACGCAATATCAGGCGTGACGGAGTTATAGCTAGAGTAATGGAATGAGACGATGCCATGGAACGTCTTGCGGTGCCGTGATGTCGTGAGGAGGTAGGTACAAGTGGTGGTTCATGTTAGGGGACCAGCTTCGGCAGCGGAAATCATGCTCCGGTCTGGCTTCGAAACTAGCATGCAGCGACCCTTCTAGAATTTGCTTCGCGATGTCTACGATTCGAGCTTGATTTCCTCAAAACCCTGAAGATCACGTCGCGAGTATGGTTAAAGGGGTCATGTCATGCACTCAGCCTACGGCACGGCCTTCGCCGAGCTCTAGAACTTTCCTCGGCCCTGTTCAATACGGCCGGTAGCACCTACTGTCTCGCGGCGAGATATTCTAGCAACGCCGAGAAACCTAGCAAATCGCTGCTCGGTCTGGAGCGAGCGATGTCGGAGGTCACCCGTCACGTCACGTCCTGTTTTTTTGTTTTTTTTTTGGGTTTCCAGCGACGCCATCTCGCTGGGCTGAAATGGAGGAGCTCTACCTGACATTGACGAGAATAAAGAATGTTTGATTTGTGTAACGGTCAAGGGGTCAGGGGGCTGGGACAGGGAAGAATCAGAGCGAGCGTGGTTGCTGTTTTGGGTCTTGCCTCGGAATGGTCCATGGGGATGAAAGGTTGATGTTCGTTTTTGGAGAAGACTTGTCTTCTTTGGCCGCCTCACTGCTGATGATATCGTCATATGGCGGTCAGCTATGGAAGTGATGGACCAGAATTGAACCTTCAACCGGTGCTTTTCGGTCGGCCGTCAGATAGGCCTGGCCGCGAGAAAGAACCGGGGAAGAGAGAAAAACAAAAGATACCGTCATGATGAGGCAAGAAAAGACGCCGAGGTTGGCCACCAGGGCCTCGAGGCTGGAAGGATGATCCGATTTCGATGCACATCTTCGTGTCCTGTACCGTACGAGGCGCGCGAAGCGGATGGCGATGACGGCGATGGTGGTTGATGATGACGGGGGTTCCGCTTTCTCTCGGCCGTTGGCTGGGTATTGTCGGGATGATGGACCGAGACCGAGGCTTCTGTCTTTCTATCTATTTTGGTTTTCTTTCTGTACGGGGGCCCGTAATCTCGCATCCTTAGGAGGGTGGGCGGCCGATTTTGACATATCTGCAAGCCCAGGCGGATAGGAAGTCCGGTATATTGTTTCCGGTGGCCTTGCCGCCCCTCCCGCTCCATCCGCCCGAGTGCGAGATTTGCTATGCAGGATGATGTTGAGGGCTAGTCGCTCACCTCTTCTCTCTGAAGGGAAGAGACAGAGAGGACGGTGAGCTGTAAAAGCGGGGCCCGGGGATTATTATGTATGAGCTGGCGTTGCATGCATGCAAGCGATATTTCCATGGACCAAGAATGCATGCATGTCGTGCCTCCTGGAGAGCCATCCACGTGGTCGTTGCTTTTCTGGAAACCTTCTTGACCGGGGGGTTGGTCCCGCCGGCCGGAGGGGCCGGGGTAAAAGGCCGGGGCCCGGGCATCCCCCCATCTGAACTGTGTGTTTCCTTCTTTCTTTCTTCAATTTCGTGATAGAACAGACTCTTTCGTCGCGTATCCAGGGGGCAGAGAGAGATCGTGAATGAAGAAAGCATGCATACTTGACAAAAAGAAGACAGCCCTACGATTGTGCGTGTCCAATTTTCGACTTGCAGCCCGGAGATCATCCGTCGGAGGGGACGCCCGGGGTCCTGTCGTCTGATGTCGAGACGGCTTGTCTACGTTTGATCTTCGCACAGTCCGTCCGATCTTGGAATGCACACCCACGGTCGTCATGCAGGGTTGGGCAGCTAATACCGGTAGCCCGACGATTGGCGCCTTCGAGCATAGGGTATTGATGCGTTTGATCTGCTTGCACCATCTACGCGGCAGAGTCATCTGCGAGGCTGTCTCCCCAGGGTTCACACTAAATTTCTGAACCACTTCTTCGCCCTTGCGTCTCCGGTCGTCACGGTCTGCGTCAGGTTTTCTCGTTCGGGCTGCTGCAGAACAACGGGGCTGAGCTAGTACACCGTATGGTCTCGGGGTGTGCACAGATATCGATGAGTCCTCGTGTAGGAAGCAAAGCCATGTCGCCGCCACGTTGCCGCAGGCCTTGAACAACGCCGTCTAAATCTCCGTCTCGCGCATTATTGACCGATTTGGGATCTCGTACTTTCCCCCTGTATCTTGCTAGGCCGGCGCCCCTATCCGTCTGGCAGCAATGGAGAGCGGCAGAGCACACGGCAATCCGATCGAGAGGAACCTCCGAGCGAACCCCGGAAATGGGTAGCCACAGAGGCTGGCGGAGCCGACGCAGCTTTCCACAACCCATGGAGGTTACCAGCGGTGAAGACGGCGAGATTGCGACCTGCAACCGCCGATGAGACGCCACGCACAGACGTGGGCAGAATCGATCTGGTCAGTGATCCAGTTCAGGCTCGATCCTTCTCGTGTTTTTGCAGGGATCCGACTTCAGGGAGACTACACGAGAGACAGCGAGGGCGAAGCAGGGGGGTTGGGGGTTCCGATCCTTGGATGCGTGTATAATTGCTTTTTCAAATGCCTTCTCGCCCAGCTTGGTTACGGTTGTTGCATGCGCTGTCTCTCTCTGGTCTCCCTTTGAACTCTTCTTGGGCCTCTCTTGAAGATCTTTTCGATGGTCTGCACAGCACATGTAGTATCTCACCTGCTTGGGCAGGGAGAGGGAGAGAGAACTGGATCGGTTTTGTCTTGCTCACACATGTCTCCCATCCCGTGATCTCAGCCCCCGCGCTCGGCGGTCGATCAGGCTGGCCCCATCGAGGAGAAGGCCATCCGAGATCTCGTACCATTGAGACACGACGGGAAATGTCTCTCGCAGAACGGGCGTGGGAGGTAAGGGATGGTGATGAGGCTCAGCTTGGGGAGGAGGGTAGACAGCAGGGCGAAAAAGGATTCCGGGGGATGCGCGTTGGGAAAAGGCTGAGACTGGACGAGACGTGTCTGTTAGTACGGACAGTGAGGCAGGAGCGATTACCTCTCAGCTCCTTCCTCCTACCGGGTGAGGTGGACTATATCGCATCTTCCCAATGTGCCTACCATCGCACCTGCCCTCGCACCTTCCTTATGTTCCTGCCTGCCCGCGAACCTACCCGGTGCTCCTGCCTACCCAAGGACAGGAGGGGAGTTATAGGCTGGTCAAACGTCTCCCGCTTTCACAACCAGCCGCCTGGCAAAACCTTGGCCGAGTAAGGAACTGTCGGGTTCAGAAATGCCCATGAACATCCCGCAAGTCAATTACCCACGGCTGGAGGTCACAGGTTCGAATCCTGCGGCAATCTTTTTTTTTCGGGTCCTTTTGTTTTTCAAACTTCTACCTTGCTATAACTATATCCCCTGACGATTGATCAATTGCCGCGTCACTAGTAGTACATCATTGTTATTTCGCAAGCCACGTAGGGACGACACAGCATCAAACACGCGAGGCGGTTAGAGTTTGGGAGAAGGAAGCAGATGGCGGTGACGGCGATGCTTGGAGCTTGGCAGCTAGGCACGGGGACGACGGGTAGACTAGGTACCTTAGGGCCCGTCGGCGCGACGCGGATCTCCCCTCGAAACGATGTCATTCTTGCACTGGTAGACCGGGAAGATACGTCCGTAGATGAGCGGTCGTCTGTGTGATGCCCACCCTTTGCATCACCGAGGTGCAGCGGTTCGCAGCCGAAGCCGGGACGGCCCACGATACGGTTGATCCCGTAACTGGCATTAGGAAACTGATGAGTGGACAAGCGCAATAGAAGAAGAAGCAACGCTGGAAGCAGACACCTATTGGAGGTGATCGTCTTTGAATCGGACAGGTTCTCCTTGGTGGAAAGAAGACCGTTGGATGCGTGGCATTGGACCCAGAATCGCGTGTCTCCCTCGGGCAATGAAGCCCGGCCTTTGGAGGGTTCTGAAGGATGATTAGAGTGTGCCATGCCCCATCCCAGCTCCGGCTCGATCCTCCCACCATCCGCGGGAACGAAGAAAAGCGAGTCATCTCGATCTCGGCTGACGTTGACCTAGCTGGGGGTTAGGCAGGGACAGGGGCGGCCGGGGAAGAGACGCGGAGCAAGGGGTGTGTACTGCACTTTGTAAGATGGAACTTCGATCTCGACACGGGGGACTTTCGTTACTTCGCGAGAAGCCGGCGTTACAGCGACCGATCAGGGCACGTCCTTTTGTCCTGCTTTCTTTCTGCATTTAAGCGAGGAAGAGAGGAAATCTCGCTGCTGTAGGGGGTGTAAGTGGAGGATTAGGGATGGGATGGGATGAGAGATGCATCATGGGATCTCCGGGGGAGTAACCCCCCCTTGCTTCCGGTCGAGATCCCCATGCACGTCCGTCTTGGCGGGGGTGCACCCATCACCACCACCTACCTACCTACCACGTACTGCTACCACCACTCCCATCCTGCTATCCTTTCTATCCCCGGGCATGCGCGATCTCATCTACGTTACGCGCGGCACACTCCAGATCCGGATCGCAGTTGCGATCGTGGGTGTAGGTTACAACCGTTGGAAAAACTCGTGTCACCCGGGCAAGACGGGAGCCCGCGCACGGGAGGCGGCAGATGAAGAGAAGGGAGACGAACATGCCCGGTCTGCGTTGGCGGCAGTCACCACGAACATGTTTGTCCGTCTGCCCCAGTATGCATGCGTATCTTGGATCGTAGAGAACTCAACCAATATTACATCGTCCATTACTTGCTACCTGCTACCTAAAAGCCTATCCAAGAGCCTAGCTAACGAGACCGAACACCACCCAAAAGAAGCCCACCCAGATCCCTCTCAATCCCGCCAACCGGGGATGGCGCAGACCTCCCCCTCTCCTGGCGCGATGCAACCACCCGGCAAACCCGTCCAACCGTCCCCCCCTCCGCTACACCACACCACACCCCCCAAAGCGAACATCGTAAGCGGCGAGTCCGGCAAGTGGTACCAGAGAACCAGTTCCTCGCTCGCCCGCGCATCAAATCCCGCCCGAAACTGGGTGAAGCGGACAAGCAAGATAGCGTCAATTACATCCTCCTCTTTCTCCTCTTCCTCTCACACATACTCAACACAGTGACCTTCCCGACCTAAGCACAACTCGAAGCCCGCCTCCTCATCCCATCAGGCCGGTGCGTCTTCACGCACCCCTCGCACCCGGGACTCAGCACGTCCGGCGCCCCGTCGAAAAGCTCGGCCCGGTACACGTACCACTCGCGGTACGACTTCCACTCCTCCAGGTACTCGACCCAGTACGCGAGCTGCTCGACGAGCCAGCTGTCGCGCAGCCTATCTCTGACGACATCGTCGGGGAGCGGCAGCGGTAGCTTCTCCTTTTCGTCCTTGTCACTGCCACCACCTCGACCTCCGCCGCCGTGATGATGACGGTTCTGGTGGTAGTACGCAGCAATCACCTCCGGCCGCACGTCCTCGACCCGCTCGGCCGTGTAGTAAGCAAACTCGGCGCGCCGGCCCCGCGCCGTGAAGTACGGCACCGAGCCCCACTCCACCACGGCCCGCGAGGGCGTCAGGGACACCACGCGCACCGTGCAGCAGATGCACCGCGCCTGCGCGAGGAAGTCGCGGAGCACCGTCGACGGCTTGGGCGTGCTGGTGCGCGGGTGCATGGCGGCGAAGCAGGGTTCGTTTCTTGGCTAGCGAAGCAGCAGTGGTCGTCGTAGCTGGAGAAGATGCCGTCGCTTGTCTGGCGTCATTAAAAACCACAGGCGGTGTGTGTATCCTCTCGGCGCGGGCTTCTTGGGTAGCGTAGCTTGTCCTTCAAGGGTCTTCTTCTTTTTCCTCTTTCCGGCCGAAGGGGAGCAAAGGGGTAGGGAGTGCGCAGAGTATCCCGATGCACCCTCGCAGGTTCCCGTCAATATTTCCAAAAGGCTGGGGGCCCAAAAAAAAACCCACACGCACCAGCTCGCAGCGGGAACGGCAGCGGCAAGGCGGGGAGAAGATTTGAGGTTGCCGCGCGGTCGCCCTTGGCGAGGATGCGAGATCGAGAAGAAGCAGCCGAGGAGATTAGCCTCGACAAGGGGGTCCGGGGTGTCCTGCTTTACTCTGTTCCCGGGATTTCTCCAAGGGATAGAGAGAGAAGGCAGGAAAAGAAGGAACACTGCACGCAGCGCGCGCGCAAAGGAAGCGAGCGAGAGAGGAAGCGAGCGAGAAATCGGGAAGCAAAAGAAGCAGACCAACGAAAGAAGAAAAGAGGACAATTTTGGGGGTGGGTGTATATCCATCTCTGATCTGGGGGGGAAGGGGGGATTAAAAACGATTTTTGTTCATAAAGCTCCCCACTCCGTGGCTTCTCTTCCAAGGTTGCTTCTTCCTCCCTGCCTCGTCGTCAAAAGGGCTTCTCCCGTTACCCCAGCTCCTGGTCCTTCTGCGTTCCTCTCTCAATAGGAGCTGCATCATTGTTGCCCCCGGACAACAGGACCGTGTCTCACCCGCATCGACAGACAAGAGAGAGAGAGGACAGGTTTCGGCGACGCGGGGAATAAAAAACAGAGTGCCTAGGCCCGTTTTCCCACGAGGCTTGAAGCACACCGTCATGGTGATGAAGAACTTTCCGTCGTCATTAGGCGGGGAGTGGGCTCCGTCGGCCTGAAGACGTGGTTTCCCCGAGACTTTTTGAGGGAGCCCTGTTGAGTGCCGAAAGTAGAGGAACAAAAGAAAAAAAAAAAAAAAAAAAAAAAAAGCCTGTAATCAAAGTGCGAGGCATGCAGTCTAGCGTGGGTAGCAACAGCAGTCCCTCGCTTCCTGCTGTCGTTGCCACCGGGGGGCTTTTCTTTTCTTTTTCCTATTCATTTCTGGAGAGCGCTCTTCTCCGTCATTGTTCATGCCCCATCCTCAACCCATCAATCGACAGGAAACAGGATCAGGTGAGTGACGCGCAGCCATGGACAGCACAGCAAAAAAAGAGGGCAGAAAGAGAGGAGAAGATGTGTTGGTAGGGCAAAAGTGAGAGGCCTTCGCAACTACCGGCTTCCCAGTGATTCGGGGGTTGACGACTTCGTGGGGTGGATTAGACCCGGCCGATCGGCCCAATCGCGCGGAACCGTCCCCTCCCCGAATGAAATATCTATCACTTCTCACATTCGTCGCCGCATGACAGTGCCACACCCCCAAGGACTTTTTCCCGCCGCGGGTTTCGCAAAGAGCTGCGATGCAATGGTACAGAAAGTAGGTGAATGCGAGTAAGAGTGAGAGTGAGGGCGAGAGAGATCCGGACTTCCAATCAGCCTTCCTCCACCCCACCTTTGCCCCTCCCTTGTCATCTGGCTGCCGAATCCTCTTGAAGCTCAAACAGCGGGCCTTTCTTTTGACTCGGCGATATTCCACGGCCGATGCGAGACGACGACGACGAGGACGGCGGCAGGTCAGCTGAGGTATCTCTGGACACTTCGGCCGAATCCGACTCTGATTGGTTTCGCCGCTTGGCCAAACACATCGCCGGAGCGTCATTGGGAAGAGGGGCCTTCCTTGATATTCGCCCAACACATCGCGCCGGGCGGCGGCTGCGGCGGCGGGCCCACGAGGAGGGCTTCATTGGAGCCAACAAGGCACTTCCTCGCAGAGGCAAGGCTACCTGCTTGCTTTGCCTGGGCTGCTGCTGGGTTGACCGGGCCCCCAAAACCTATTCCGAAGGGGGTGAGCTCGTGAGCATGACATGCTTTCTTCTTCCTTTCTTTTTTCTCCTCCCCTGCCAACGCCACTTAGCGAAGGGGGAGGGGTCCCATGTCTTTCCTGGGGCCGGCCCCGAGAGGTTTTGGGTTCCCAATATGACTCGAACTTTGCTTCATTCCAATCCGTGTTCCTCGGTGACAGCAGTCAGGGGGAGGGGGGGTCAGGCTCCTCCCACCATAAAACCAGAGACACGGCCGGGCCAGAGTCGACTGAGGTAATCGGCCGGATTTCTTTTCCAGAGAAAGAAAAAGACCCTTTCCACTCGGATTTGAGGTAGCTCGTCACCGTCTTCCCGCCCACCCGGTTTTTCCTTTTGGTTAGAGGCAGGGAAGAACAGCAAGGAAGAGAACCCACCACAGTTCCCTTCATAATGCGGTCATGACCAGGCCAAAAAAGCTCTGTCCCTCTGAGAAAAGAAACGAAACAGCCATATCCCGAAGAGTTCCAGCCCGGGTACGCGCGCACATGGACACACGCCCCCTCCCCGGGAGCTGAGTGCAGGCGCCCGCCAAGGTGTTTCCTAAAAAGAGGGGGGGCGGGCATCGAGGGATGAGATCTCTTCCCATATCTCACACAGCAACCGCGCACCCACACCTCCTTCGGGACCATTCCCCCTTTGGCTCCCGTAGCTCCAGTGGCTTAAGATCTTACATATACCCGCACGCGAACCAGCACCTCGGGACGTCGTCTGACAGGCTCCTCTCGCTCACCGGTGTCTGTCGGCCCTTGCAACTTTCCTGACCGACTTGTCATGCCAAGTCCAGACTCGTCAGTCTAAATCGACTTCACAACTGTAAGTCTGACGGTTCGCGTTTCTGCTTGACGGGCTAGCCCGTGCCGTGCTGTGCCGTTTGCTGACCGAACGCTGCAGGTTCTCTCGTCCGAGCAATACAAAGAGGACTGTCAGGCCCTCTTCCCTCCAGCCTCCGAACACCATGTGCGAGTGGTACCGACGCAACTACGCCTGCGGGCACCACTTCACGGGCGCCTCCGAGTGGTGCTACCGGTACAGCCAGACGCAGAAGCGTTGCAAGGTCGTCGTGACGCAGGTCGACTACGACTCGTCCGTGTGCAAGAGCTGCCTCAAGAAGGGCTCCAAGACGGAGGTTCCGTGGGAGCACCTCATCGACCGGACCAAGTTCGACCCCAGCCGAGACGAGTGAGAGTACGACGGCTGCGACGGCGACAGCATCAGCATCAGCGATGGCCCAGGCTGCTACCGCAACAGCGACCGCAACGGCGGACTTCGACATGACCAAACGTTTTCGAAAATCTTCTTTCCTTGATCGGGTTCGTTCGTAATTAGAACGCCCTCGACGGCGTGGGCTATCACATTCACCGTGGCGAGACGGAATCTCTCCCACGCGGCGTTTCGGGACCAAAAGACGGGGCGATCCGGGGGAGGCGTGTGGCCGTTGGCTTACTAGAGCCTCATGGGACTGGCGCACCTTATACCCATTTGATTTTGCATCATTTATCGGCGAACTTGTTTTCAATCCGGCGGGGACGACGGACGGGGGTTTCAACCTGGGGACGGGGGAATCTGGAGTATCGGAAGCAGGAAAGCTTTGACGACGACAGCGATGACCAAAAGTGTGTTTTCGGGGCTTTGTTTTTCGCGATGTATTATCTGTGTGTTAGAAGTCGGTTGAGTCGACGTAATCAAGTCAGTTATTCTGCCTTGCAACGCTCGGTGTTCTGGTTCTTGTGGTTGAGCCGACGGCGATGCTCGAGCGGCATCGTGGGGATCCACAGCAGCAGCTGGTGTTGTTACTGCTTCTCGCGGTGGCGGGTGATTTCCACGATCCGACGGAGGAATGCAAAGTCTCAGATCTGGGGAAGCTCAGCTTCGTGGCGGACGACTGGAGCTGTAAGAAGCTAGACGCAAGCTGCTCGATGGAGGACCCGGGGGCCGCATGACGAGCTGGCATTCCCCGCCGGCAGGGTCCTGCTGCGTTGCGTTCCATCCGGAGCAGCACGAACAGCGAACCACTCCCCGCTGATCGTCTACGCAGGGCTAGAGACCTCCACGAAGCGGGCGGGAATGCTCACGATGCCGGTCCATCTGCGGGCGAGCTAACGGTGAGACAGATTGGCACGAGCCGCGATCCACGATACATTGTGGTCGGCGGTGGCAGTAGAAATAGCAACGGTAACAGCAGAGCTAGCCGAAACAAAGCTGAAGCGGGTGCGGCTGGCGGGAGAGCTGTCAGGGGCAACGTCGGTCGAGATGCTGCATGGATGCCAAGCTCCGTAGGGAGACGGGAGGATCGTCAGGTGGCTTGCGTTGCTGCGTCCGCTCAGGCGTTTGGAGGCGTTGTCATTTCTGGGACAGATCTCATCTGGACCGTCGAGATGCATTGCAGCGAGGGGCAGTCCGAGGTTGTGGTTGTACTGCGAACGTCAGCGGTTGCAATGATGCATTGGTGGATGGTGGATGGTGGATGGTGGATGGTTGAGTCGATGGACCGATGGACGCCGAGGCGGACGGTCCAGCTCGGGGAAGGTGCGATGATGGGTGAGCCAAGCTTCCCTACCTGCCCGGCGCGGAGATTCGCTTCCGGGACGGGGACCCACTTGCTCGTATTACCTAAGCGATCACCACTTCAACGCATCTCAGGTACCTGTGGAGAATTCCAATTCTTTACTTACCTAATTCGAAGAAGCTCGTCAACCTCGTAAAACAAGCATTAGATAATGCCTCTGTTGGAAGCCTCTCCGGTCCATACCCGTCTTCCCTCTTAAAATCAGGCCAAGTCCCCCGGCCTTGAACCGGCCTTGAACCGGGGTCAGGTCGTGGAAACGGCGCGACTCCCCACCGTCGGCCCCTCCACACCACACCTGTCACATTTTGGCACCCACCAGTCATCACGGCCGACAGCGGCCTTCAGCGGCCACAGCTACTCGATGCGCTTCGAGCTGCCCCCACGCACGATGATAGCTAATTACTCCACTCTTTTAGCAGTCCATTAACAAATCAAACGTGACCGTGGTCGACGCTCGTCAAATCACAAGCTTCTCCGGGAGCCTGGATGTCCTCGTCTCGGTGCAATTCGCGCGTTGTGTTGGTGGTGCCAAAGTAATTGCCCAGAGCCTACTACTGGCAAGGATCTTTTTTTTTTTTGTCTCTTTTTCGCATTTCCGCCTGCGCGCGCAACAAATCTCGCTCACGCCACGAGCCGAGCTTAAATACTTGCTTTTTTCTTTTCTTTTCTTCAACAAAGGACAAACCACCAATCTCCTCCCATCCCGTCAATTGTGACACCTTCCCATTCCGATCTTGCAGAATCTCGGCAGCAACAGCAGCAGCAGAAGCGCCTCTCGCAACAGCCGACCACCATGGGACAGCCTTCGTTCGCGGCATCCAATGCCATCATCTACGTCACATATGGACTCTTCCTGTACGAATCTCACGCGACTTGCTCTAACCTCGCATTCTCTCCCCGCTTCCGCCGCTCACCAGACCGCCGTGGCTAACCGGTTCGTCGCAGGATTATGGGAACTGGCATTGCGTGGAAGTTCCGCAACCAGTCCAAGGGAGAATTCCTCTCTGGAAACAGGACTCAGACGGGTCAGAAATCCCCTCGCTCGCCGAGAGAACTGCGCCGCCAGTCCCTCCGCCTCTCGTGCAACCCCCGCGTCCTGCGCACCACCAGAACTAACGCACCCACCCGCAGCCTTCCCTCTGGCCCTCAACTTCATCGCCTCTGGTGAGTGAGGAAGACGCAGCAAAGCGCTTCTCCGGCCCCCAAACGGCACCTTTTCTCTTGTCAGAGAAAGAGCGGCAGAACGGCACAGCCAGCAGAAAGCACCCGACCCAAAGTACCGACGCAACGCGCACAAACGACGCAAACTTGACCACGAGAGGGTGGGACGAGAACCTCCCCTCTCCCCTCTCGTGTCCCGCCAGAGTATCAAATGAGACGAGATCAGGGGTGCCACATCCGACGAAACTGACAGGCAGGTTCGTAACCCAACGATCAAGAAAACAGTCCTCGCCCCTTTTCGGCCCGCCCGGGGCGCTGTCTACTCGCCGCCGCGACCACTCCCGAACCGGTGGAGACGGGTGCGGCATGGGATTACATCTCTGGGCGGTCCGGAAAGGGGACCCCGAGGATGCGGCTCACTACGGGCGCGGATTTGAAGCGGTCGGCGCGCATCCACCCTCTCCCCGGCGACGCTGGGGACGAGGAGATGCTGCCGCCGTGAATATGAAGCTGAGATTGCACCGTAATTACTCGATCAAGTTAATGCTTGCGTGGGAAACGTGCTGCCGCTCCAATATCTCTCCCCCCATCCCCCCCCCCCTCTGCGTTGTAGATTGACCATACTGACCACCCCAGCCCTCGGCTCCGGCATCCTGTTCTCCTACCCGGAGCTCGCCACCATCACCGGCATCCAGGGCGTCCTCGTCTACGCCCTCTCGTCCTCGCTCCCACTCCTCATCTTCGCCGTCCTCGGGCCCATCATCCGCCGCAAGACCCCCGAGGGTTTCGTGTTGACGGCATGGACGCGCCAGCGCTACGGCACCATCGCCATGCTGTACCTCAGCTTCATGACCCTCGTCACCCTGTTCCTGTACATGGTCGCTGAGCTGTCGGCCATCGGACAGGTCGTCAACGCCCTGACGAACCTGGACGGCCTCCCCGTCATGATTGTGCAGTGTCTCATCACCACCATCTACACCTGTAAGTCTGCGCTCCTCCATCCTCTCCGCACCCAGGAACTAACAGCCCCCGCAGCCCTCGGCGGTTTCCGCATCTCCTTCCTGACCGACAACGTCCAGGGCGCCATGGTCATCTGCCTCATCATCATCGTCGCCGTCACAATGGGCGTCAAGACGGAGATCGACACCTCCCTGATCGAGACCTCGGGCCTCCTCAAGCCCACCCTCCTCGGCTGGCAGCTCCTCTACATCCTCCCCATCTGCATCCTCACCAACGACTTCTTCCTCTCCGGCTTCTGGCTGCGCACCTTCGCCTCCAAGACGGACCGCGACCTCCGCGTCGGCGTCTCCATGGCCGTCGTCGTCATCCTCTGCGTCCTCACCATGGTCGGCGTCACGGGCCTCGTCGCCGCCTGGTCCGGCGCCCTGCCCCTCGACGAGGTTTCGGAAAACGGCTCCGTCGCCTTCTTCCTCCTCCTCCAGCGCATGCCCGCCTGGGTCGTCGGCATCGTCCTCGTCATGGTCTGCACCCTCAGCACCGCCGCCTTCGACACCCTCCAGTCCGCCATGGTCTCCTCCGCCTCCAACGACCTCTTCCGCAACCGCCTCAACATCTGGTGGATCCGCCTCGGCGTCGTGCTCATCATCATCCCCACCGTCGTCATCGCACTGAAGGCCCCCTCCGTGCTGCAGATCTACCTCGTCTCCGACCTCATCTCCGCCTCCGTCATCCCCGTCCTCGTCTTCGGTTTGATGGACCGCTTCTACTGGTGGCGCGGCTTCGAGGTCGTCGTCGGCGGCCTCGGCGGCATCCTCACCGTCTTCCTCTTCGGGCTGGTCTACTACGACGGCGACGCCCAGCGCGCGGGCAACCTGCTCATCATCTCCGAGGGCCTGTACGCCAACGACTGGTCCGTCTTCGGCGCCTTTGTCGCTGCGCCCGTGGGCAGCTTCCTGTGGGGTTTTGGTGCGCTGGGCTGCCGCCTCGCGTTCCAGTGGGTCGTGGCCCGCAAGAGCGGCCGCCGCTTCGACGCGCTGGACCGGCCCTTCGGGCCCGGCTTCGGCCCCGAGGCGGACCACGTCGCGGACCGGGACAACGTCGACGTCTCTTCGGATGTCGAGATTGTCAAGCCCGCCGGCAAGTTCTTCTAGACCCGGAGACGGGGAACAGACATTAGCTGCGTAGCATCGCCCCCCTCGGGTGGTTAGTCGCGTACCTAGCAAACACAGACTAAAACATGGAGAGAGGAGAGTTGGAAGGAGTAGTGGTAGTAGTGGCGGGGAAGAAAGGTCTTTTTAGAAGAGAGATCTTTTGAAATGTATACTTTTTTGGGGGGTTTGGAGAGTTTCATCTGCTCCTATGTTACAACCCCCCCAGGCTCCCGGTCTCCGAACAGGAGCAGCCAGGATAATCAAACACGTATAATACAAAATCATTACATGTTTCTACTCCCCTCCTCACTCGTACACGCAGCACATAACCCGGGACGCACATAAACCGGGTTTAAAAACTACCCATCCCCTGATTACTGCTTGCCCGCGTTCCTCTTCTGAAAGTCCTGCTGCTCCATCAGCGCCATCGCCTTCTCCTCCTCGGCCCAGTCCTCGGGCGTCGTGCCGCCGATGGTGCCCCAGACGAGCCACTCCCCGGGCTTGTACGTCTTGGGCTCGATCTGGCGCGTGAGAACGATGTACTCGGTCAGCTTGCGCACCTTGAGCGCGCCCTCGATGCTCTCCCCCGTCCGGGCGTCCTGCTTGCCCAGCTTCTGCGTGCTCACGATCCGCACGACGGCCTGCTGCACGAAGGGGCCCTTTCCGACGGGCGGCATCATGGCGAGCTTGTGGCTCACCACGCTGGGCTCCTTGCCGTGGTCGATGAGCTCCCAGGTGAGCACCTCGCTGGCCCTGCGGCGCGAGACCGTGGCGGAGAGGGACTCTGCCAGGCGGGGCGTGCAGATGTTCCGGAGGGTGTCGCGGTCGGCGGCGGCGAGGGCCTGGTTGAGCTGGACGTGCAGCGCCTTCGCGGTCGGCGCGATCTGGCGCCAGGAGAGCTGGAGCTGGGGCCGCTCGCGGAAGGTGGGCATGGACATCCACTTCGCGCTGGCGATGGCGGCGAAGTCCTTGCCGTGCTGCTTGAGGCGGTACCAGATGTAGCGGAGGAGGGTGCGGACGGCGGCGACGGAGTTCTTTTCATGATCGACGAGGGGGATGGGGACGAACGTTCCTGAAGGGGGGGAGGGCCGTTAGCTGTGAAGGAGGAGAAAGGAGAGGGAGAGGAAGTTGCTAACCCGGGAGGAGGATGTACTTCATGCCCTCGGCCTGGGCCTTCTCCATGTCGCTGGCCCTGTACCCGCTGTCGGAATTCTTGTTGAGCCTGACGTTCGCCCTCATCGCGCCGCGGATGTCAGCCTTCTGGACCTTGACCGCGTAGCCCCTTGACGACAAGGACGGGGTCGCGGCTGCTGCTATCCTGAAGGTGGTGTTTCTGCTGCTGCTTGCTGAGGGGAAGACGACGGTGCGGGCGGCGGGCCTGGCCAGGCCGAGCAGCGGCCTCGCGGAGCGGTACATGATCGCGGTTCAGAGGGGTCTCGCTCGATGGGTTCGTGATCTATGTTTCGAGGGCTCTTGAAAAGGTCGCCGGTCGTCGTCGTATGGCCTGATTATTCCCCCCGGATTGTCCTTCCCTCGCTGTCACCAGAAACCCAAAATTAAAAAAAAAAAACGAATTGGAAGAAACGGGCTGGTCCAAGCTTCCGGAGGGAACGTACCTACAGGGACCCACTTTGATTCTCGAGGCCACCCGGTCCGGGCTCGGAAGGCTGAGGACGGGGAGCTTGGGCCGCACCTGTGGCGGATGTACCTATGTGTGGCTCGCCCGCCTGGAGCTATTGGATGGACCTAGGTTCCGCGATATCGGCCAATGACGACGGCGTCAATCGTCAGTCGACCCTGAGAGTGGGCTATCTACGTATCTCGTAAAACACTGAGGCAGAGGATGACAACGTGCTGTGGCCCTGTGGGTTGGCGGACTGGGATCCGCAGACGAACGTAAGGGGACCCGAGGCGGGACCTTGAACCCTGCGGCCGCGTCACTGAACTGTAGGTTCCGGCCGGGGCGTCGCCGGTATGCAGTTTGACGATCTATTTTCTCGCGATTGAAGCCCTACTTACTACCAGAGGTACCGAGGCGCAGATCATGTATCCGACTTCAGCCCCGGAGCACAACTCGGCCGGAAGAGACGTTCGCCAGCCGCTTCTCAGCCGAGCGCGTTGACAGCTGCAGACCGTTTTTGTGGTTAATCGAGCCGAGGCAGTTTGATCACGGACTCATCCCAAAGAAGACAAACTTGGAGGAATGTCGAATGTGCCCTTGCAAATAGCAGCAAGTGTAGTGTTCCTGGAAAGATTCAGCCTCTCGGATCCCATTACCGAGCTACTTCACCTCCCAGGCACCAAGTCCCTTGTACGTCCAGTCGGTGAGCTGCACCTTTGGGCAGTCGCTACGCAAACCGGGGTCGGTGGTGCAATTAGGTTGGGCACTCATGCGGAAGGGACACCTCTCCTCCGTATCCGTAGTCCCTCCGCCAATATTACCAGGCAAGATAGGAACTTGACGGCACCTGCCACCACAGCCCGTATCCCACCTGGCGCAGCCAAACTCAGCAGGTAAGACTGTCAATCACAGAGATTACTCAGACAATAGAGGACTCAAAAGGAAGGCGAAAGCAAGAAGGAACAGTTAAAAGGTAGCAGCCGTGGAAGCAGCAGATCCCGAATTCGTCCCATTACACACACCTCTACTACTCCTTAAGATTCCAGCATCCATTTACTCCCCAGTGATTATAGAGGGGCGTGGGAAAACTGCATCCATCCATCCATACACCATCCGCCATCCATCCATCCCACGCACGCACATTTCTCGACTGAAACTCAGGACGCAATTAATACGGGCACGCGACCCCCATCCCCTTCCAGGGTTCAGCGCCAGCGCCGCCAGCAGCGGTAGCAGAAACCGACAACAGCAGAGGAGATTTCCATCTCCCACTTACCTTGATTTACCCCGAAAAAAAAAAACCAAGATCAACACCAACCGCCGAGCCGGCACCATTTTATCGACCACTAGCCCCGAACTTCGTGGGTGTCCGGTGCCTGTTCTACCTTGCTTCTTCCGCCCAAAGCCAGCCAACCACCCCGGCCCGGGGCGACCTTGCTCACGACCAGGACGCCCATAAACAACAACCATCACCCCTCCCCTCTCCCATTCCTCCTCTCCTCTCTCCAATGGCCGCATAGAAAAAAACGCAGCAAAACCTCCCCCGACCCGCGCTTCTCCCACATGGCCCCCCCGCGCCGCCGCTCCGTCGCGGCGGCCGAGCGCGAGCACAACAACCACCACTCCGACCCCGAGTGCGACGACTCCGACCTCCCGCCCCCCTACGACCCGGACCTCGTCTCCTCCTCCCTCCTCGAGCCCCGCATCGCCGTCGTCCTCAACGTCCCCAAGCCATGGCGCGTCTGGCTGTTCTTTTGCCGCCTCCTCTCCATCCTCCCCGCCATCTTCTACGCCATCCAGCCCGCGGTGACGCTGCTCGTCCAGGTCGTCCCCGTCGCCGTTCCGGGGGGCAGGAAATCTCTCGCCGGCGGTAGCGCGGCGGGGATGGGTGGCGCTGCGGGGGAGGGGGCAGCATCATACGCCGCGCTGGTCGGCGTCGCGGCGTGTCCGCCCAGCAGCTGGCCGCCTGAACATCCCGAGATACCGTTCCCGTGGACTGAGATGTCGCTGGGGCTTCTGTGGGTATGAAACATGCATCAAATACTGGTCTTGACAGGCTAGGAGAGATCGCTGACATTTTGCGGCTCGTAGTGCGGATGTTCGGCGTATCTAGACTTCTTCTTCGTCGACTGCCTCATGTCCCGATGGTAAGTCGAGCCCCTCCTGGGAAACAGCTCTACGAGTGCACGCGCAAGACAGGACGAATCGCTAACTGACCGGCCTCCCCGAATAGGCTCATAAACTACACCCCGCAAGCCACGATAATCCGGCTGTTGACGGTAACGTCGGTAAACGCCTTCCTGACGGAGCGCATCCTCACATTCTCGGGCGGCTTCGAGGACCCAAGGCTCCTCCTCCCGGGATGGGTCACAATAGCCACCGTCAGTCTCTCTCTCATCATCTACACATCGTGCTATGCGAGAAACACCGACGCAAGCTCACACACCGCCCGACAGACGCTCACGATAGCATACCACATAACCCAACGCAAGATCAACATCAAGAAAGAGACGTCCACCTCGATTAACATCTTCTCCATCGCCAGCTTCGTGAGCATGGTCGCCCTCCTCGCCCAGATGCACTACTCGGGCTCCGACTACCCCTCCAAGCCGTTCGAGCCGCTCCTGAGGCCGCTGTACGAGTACGTCACCCGCGCCGTGTGCGATAACCTCGGGCCGCCGGCGTCGCCCAGCTCGTCGCATCCCGAGCTGTAGGCATGATGCATGCCCGGGGCAGCGAGCGGGGGACTGGGGGATAACGACGGAATTCTGGATTGTTGTATGGAATTGCTTTTTGAGAAAATAAGACATTAGATACCCCCTTACGGAATGATTACTTGGGACTATTGGCAAATGGCATCAGTCGACCTTGGCAACTTGGTTACGTGATTCCTGTATGGAGATTTTTCGTTACTTTGATTGCCCTTGCATACGGACCCAGTTAAGCCGCCCGGATAAAAGTCTAGCACAACTAGGTTTTCTCGGAGGTGCCACAATGCAGCATGACCAAAACCTTCAGCGTTCTGGAATCATGCGGGCGACTGGGACATCACTGTGACGCATATCATCGACATCACACTAGAACTGAGAGCAGTGGTGACTAAGATGTCCATTTCTGACTACCGTCGCTCCGACCGCCCGACCATCAAAGAGAGTGCGGCGAGTCCTTGAGAAAACTGATTATCTGACCATCTCATCATGCGCGTCAGGCAGACGCAAGTCGCCCTTAACCTCGCACCGATAACCTCTTCCGTCGGCGGGAGGTATACCGTCCTACTACGTCGAATCGGGCGCCGACACTGAGCGGCGTGGAAGGGAGACCGAGGCTTGCTACGCCCCCTCGTCTCCATCCTCGAATCCCGGACGTCAACCCCGACAGCATCGTCGGGGCTCAGCAGGAACGGCGGCGACCTGCGGCGGGCTTAAAATCCGTGGACCTTGATGGTCTTGGAGTCAAGCCCGAGGCCTTCCTTCTTGTCGATGAGGAATTCCTGGACGACCTTGCGCTGGTCACCCTGGAGCTGGATGACCTCACCCATCTCGCTGTCTGCTACGATGGTGCCATTGCAAGCTGCGCGCGGGTCAGCATTGGAAGCAGAGGTGGTGGGTGACAAGTGCGGGGTAGCTTACCGAACTGCTTCTTAATGACCTTGAGAATCTTCTTCTGGTCGAATTTCTTTGGAAGACCCTGAACGGTGGTCAGAGTCTTACGTCCATTGCGCTCTGTGTCACATCAAGTCAGCATGATGCATCAAGAGTTCGGCTCCGTCCGCGGTTGCGTGCTAGTGCTACACCGCAAAGCGAGTGTCGGCACGTGCGGCATTTGTGCATCGCGGGCGAGGCGGCGGCCTGAAGGGGGCAAAGTCGTAACGTACGTTGGATCCGTATGTGGAGGTAAGAAGCCTGTTTGGTCTCTCCGGTGTCTTCGTCGGCTTCGGCGAAGGGGTCTGTCGAGGGGGGAATGTTAGCGTGCTGGTTCCGAGAGACATGGCGGTCAGGGGACGGGACCCCGTGAGGCGACGTGTCCGACCGTGACGTGACCGACACCCGGCGACAACGCGCCCGCTGCGATCCACGCGACGAAGGAGACGATGTAGGAGCAGACGTACCGTAGGTCTTGAGATTTTCAATTGACATAAACTCGTCTGTTCGGGGGTGACCTTGGGAAATGGGTTGGGGGGGTTGAACCGGGAAATCAGCGACAGACGGCTTTGCGGAAAGCGGTCTCGCTGCGACGGGCGTGTGGGCTTGGGAAGTTGTTTTGTTGTTGATAGAGTGGAGAGTGTTGGCTGGATGCTGGACTAGAGTCGAGGCACGAGAGGAAGCTTGAGGTTGATATACGTGACAAAAGGGTGGCAAAGACGGGGCAGGGTGAAGTTTGGCGAGGTCTGCTGGGTTTTGTACGTCGGAAGATTTATGGGGGGTGGGCTGGTCTGCAGATCGATGACTGATGTTGTGGACGTGGAAGTTGGGAGAAATGACGGACTCGGTCGGGTGAGTTCAACAGTACTTCAGCGCTCGAGGGGGGTGTGGTGTGTGGGGCGTGGGACACTGTGCACCTAATCAGCGGGAGGGGGTGGTAGGAAGGCACCACTGAATCACTGCCGCCCGCGCTGGAAGGAGAAGACGTGGAGGGGGGCGCAGGTGGGAGGCACGGGTGACGAGGGGCCTGAGCGCACGGGCCCGTTTATCCCCCATTCAAGGCCAGCCTGAAGCGCGAGCCTGGAGCCTAAGCCTGAGCCTGAGCCCTCTGAGCCTACTGGAGATATCGTAGGTAGGTAGGTACGGATACACTCAAGCACTGTGTGCTGAGGGATGTGATTGGCAGGATAAGGCAAGGCCGGACACTAGAGGTAGGTACGAAGGTACCTTGGTACCTACCTCCGTACTCACTCCTGGAAGGCACTTTCCTACTAGGTAGGCGGTCGGCACTGCCCTATCGGCGGTCATTCACTGACCAACCCGCTGGGAGGTAGCCCGACGGCAGTCTCCACCGAGCCCACCATCACCACCACTGCAACCACTCCCAGTGTCACCTCCTTCTCTTCACCGCAGCACTCATCCATCAGTGCACTCTCTCGCTCAGTCGCAGTTCAGTCGATATCAGTCACGTCGGATGTCGTCCCAAGGTCTTCCGGTTCATTTCAGCCCGGGGAACTTGGAAGATGGATGGGTCATACTGAGCTGAGATAAGGTAACCTCCCGCTGCACAGAACACAGAACACAGAACAGTCACACCAGCACGGGCCCCACCCAGTTGTGGCTGGACTGTCGATTGCGATATGGGCTATTTGCGGTTTAGTGCCCCTGGAAAGGAAGCAAGCAAGCAACCAAATCAACGCCGACGGAGGGCGCTGGCAGATCATTCCCATGGTCGCTCACGTTCGTATCTCGAGGTCCTGGACTACCCGGCGTCGATGTACAGCCACCCGCGTGCCCCTGCCGGAACCCCCGCGTCACCGGGGCCCTCGCCGTAACATCCGTCGAGGTCACCCCTCGACTTCCACTACCTCCGTGCCTCGTCTGTCGTTCGTGGACTTGCCCGAGACATTGGGAATCATCTGACGAGGGGGGAGAGGAAACATGGCATTGTGCCTGCCTCTAGCCCGACGGCGCTGCTTATTGTTCGTCTGCAAGGGAGAGGGCGCCACGCGCGCTGCTCGGTTTCGCAACACGAGCGAACGGCGCCCCTTGCGTCTACTGCGCGTCTGTTTCCCTCCCAGCTGGGTCCATATGCAGCCAGCCGGTCTGGACCATCCGCCCGCTCGGTGTCGCCGCAGCCAGGCCGCCCAGCCCTACGACTTTTGACTCCCCCCGGATCCGGAGCCTCCCAGCTTGGACTAGGTGGTCCCCTGATTAACCTCGACCTGGTCTGTTCGAGAATGGCAACGGAATGATGACATAGCTAATGACTTGTCCCATTGCAGAAAACCGAAACCTCTCCCTCTCCCGCAGAGCATCATCATCGTCATCAGTCCAGCTCCGGCACGGGGAGGTGGTCCACGAGCTTCAGGTGCGTCAGACCCAGCTTCCCGAGCGCCTCGACCGCGTTCCGGTCCCGCAGGTCCTCCGTCTCCTTCTCCGTCACCAGCACGAAGTCGTGCTTCAGCAGCCAGCTGCCCTCCTCGACCCCGTACTCGCCCGCCGTCGCCTTGTCCACCTTTTCGAGGTCCACCACCAGGCTGCCCTTGACGCCGAACACGGCGTCCGACTTTTCGTACGGGTCTCCCCGGATGTAGAGTGCCCTGCGGTCGTTCGTCAGTCACGACGCCTCGAGCAAGAGAGAAGAAAGACTCACGTAATGAGGTGATCCCACCCGGCCTTCTCAAACATAAAGTGCAGGTGCGCCGGCCTCCAGCAATGTCGCCCGAGCAGCTGCAGCAGCTTCCCGACGGGCCCGTCGTGCGGGATCGGGTAGCTCACCGGCCTGATGGCCCGGAACCAGAACCGCCCGTCGTCGTCCGAGACCATGACGCACCGCTCGCTCGCCCCCGTCCGCCCCTCGTGCTGCACGTCGTAGTGCCCGCTGCTGTCCGTCTCCCAAATGTCGATCTTGACCCCCGGGACGGGCTTGCCGTGCCGGTCCTTCACCGTGCAGACCACCAGCAGCGGGTCGCCCTCCGGGTCGCCCGACATGTTGGCGCCGTTGTCCAGCGTCGGGGCGTCGTGCGTGTGGAAGGGGCCCAACACGGAGCCCTCGGTCGAGCCGGGCGGTTTTGGGTGGTTGATGCTGTCGACGAGCAGGGAGAGGCCTAGGATGTCGGAGAGGAGGATGAATTCCTGGGGCTGTCAGCACATGCTGCGACTTCGCAGAGGAGAAGGAGGATATAGTGGTATCTTACGTGCCGCACGTCACTGCTAATCTGCCCGCAGCCGACGAGGAAGTCGAGCGCCTTCATCCACTCGTCGGTGCTCAGCCGCGTCTCGCGCGCAAAGTCGTGCAGGTGCGTGACGAGCCGCTCCATGAGGTACTTGAGCCGCGCGTCGCCGCCCTGCGAGTTGATGCGCACCGTGTTGGGCGTGATGTTGTCGATGGTGAGATCGAGGAGCTCCGGGGCCCCCTTTTCGCCGGCCATGTTTGCGGTTATCCTGGGTTGATGTTTGGCTCCTCTTGAGTAGTCCCTCGGGAGAGCTTGCGTCTCTTGTGAATATGTTTTCTCTCTCTCCGGCTTCTTTTGTAAGTCACCTCCCCTCCAGGAGCTATGGTCCCCGGGTCCAGGCGGGACCCTCTTTTATGTAATGCTCGGTAATCGCTGACCTCCGTCCGGGTGGACTCTCTCTCTCGCTCTCTTCCTACGTGTACCGTACCTGCGTCCTAGTGCGTTCGCCCCCCTTGCGCCTGGCGATCCCCGCAATTGACGAGTCGCAAATAACGCCTCGGCTTCGTCACAACTATCCTCACTATTCAATTCTTCTGATTTTCACTTTCATTTCTCATCTTCTCTGTCAGTAACAACAACGAACTACGCCAAACATGGCTACAGTGAACTACGTCAGCGGGGTTTCATACCACGACACTGTCGACGGTCCGGCGGCGGTCAGTCTGCCAGTGCGGGGTTTTATGTAGCGTCTTGCCCCGCCCCCACGTTGGCGCCCGGGCCCGAGCGTCTCTCCGCACCGGGACATGGTTCGGGACTTGTGATATTTCTGTTTCTTGCTGTGTAAGCGGCGAGATGGGTGGTTTGGACTCGCCGTTGGCCGTGATGAGGCTCTTTTTGATGGGCCTGCTTGTATGTATTAGATGGGGACTTATTGTTCGACAAGGCCCACGTTGAGTATCTCGCATCCCCTTTAGCTGTAACAGCCCACCTATTCATTCACTCTTGCTACTGTTATCTATCACCGTTACTACTATCCGTTCTCTTTACCTCTGTCTCCTGTCGTCGTGCCGTGTTCATTGGATGTGGTATACTACTTCGCCAGGGTTGTGGAATCATCGTTCTCTATTTGAGTAGATGCGACTCGTTTTGATGTGTATTGTTAAGAGACGGGTATGTAACGGCCAATCCGGGCCTTCCGACGGAGATCGCCTCGAAACCACGACAACCACCCATAAAACGCCAACGCCAAAGCCATATCTCGAGATGTCAAACGCCGTCATACCATGAAATGTCAAGTTTCCCTCCAACCCTATTCGATCCCCGTCGGCGCTGGTGACCCCACGGCCGACGTGCTCTTCCCCAGAGGCTTCCGTCCGTAAACGACATATCTACCCAAAGGCCCGTCAGCAATCTCTTCCCCCCTGTCCCAACCTTCTTCGAACGAACTCACATGGGCAGATAAGCATGCGTCCTCAAATCCCTCAGCGCAGCCCGGACCTCGGCGCAGAACGCAATCGTCTCCTCGCTGCTCCACCCGAGGAACCGCGTGAACAGCGCGAGCGTGAGCCCCTCGAGCCCCGTGTCCAGGTTCGCGTGCGTCCACGCCCCGAGCTCCTTGTGGTGCGCGTCCCGTGGCCACCGGTTGACGGGCCACCGGCCCTGCCACTCCTCGACGCCCTCGAAGCCCGCCCCGCGCATGAGCGCTGCGTACGTCGGCGCCAGGTCCATCCGCCGGCCCGCCAGGGCGGTGCCCTCGCGGAAGAGGGTCGAGAGCCGGTGGATCGGGCTCGTCTCCGGGAGGGTGCCGTCGTCGCAGCGGTAGGGGAGGGCGAAGTCTTGCATCTCGAGGTAGCCGCCTGGTTCGAGGTTCCTGCGGCGATGGGGATGGTTAGAGAGATAGAGAGGAATGCGGGTGGGGGACGTACGCAAAGGCTTTGGATATAAAGTCTTGGTAGTTGCTTATGCTACCCGCCAATACGCGGCCGAAGATGAAGTCGAAGGGCTTGGACCACGTCCAGTCCTTCTCGAGGTCGTCCAGCTCGAAGGAGAGGTTCGGGGGCACCCTGGTCCGGTATAGTCAGCGAAGAGCGGCGGCGGCAGCGGTCGGGTTCGTTGGGAGGTAGTCACCATGACGGCTGCATCGGGCTCAGGTCGACGCCGATGACCTGCGTGTTGTTAGCAGCCGGCGCGCGAGCGGGGCCGGAGATGTGCGAGGGCGCACACCTGTGCCTCGGGGTGTGCGTCCGCTGTCAAGTCCCATCAGTTCCCGTGACTGCGAAATGCACCAGAGCCGGGCTGGGGGCCGCTCACCGTAGTCAATCGCCCAGATTCCCGTCCCGGTGCCGCAGTCCAGCACGCGCTTGGCGGGCTCGTCCTGCTTCGGGCACAGGCACAGCTTGCCGTGGAGCGTCAGCATCCACATGTGGTGCTGGAGGTCTGCGCATGGGAGTCAGTTATGTGCTCCTCGGCTTCCTCTCCTAGCCCGAGGGGAGGTGTGGTCGTACCGAGCCGGTCTGCTTCTCGTTCGTCGTTGGGGAACGAGTACTCTGTAGCGCGTGTAAGTCGGGACAGGTCGCGATAGGCGGGGGACACTCACTCCCCGAACTCATGGAGTGGTAGGTGCGGCCATTTTCCACCTGGTACCTCAGCACGCTCGACCGTATCGACTCTAGACTGCCTGGCGGCTTTGGGCACAGTGGTCAGCTGCCTCGTGCCCACGACAAACGGAAGGGCGGGTAGGGGTGGGGGCGGGGCTTCTCACCTCTGATATGACTGAATCCGAATCAAAGTCGTCGGCCACCTGTTGAGCGCGTCAGTCGTGTGCACCGAGGTTCGCAGCGATGACGGGAGAAAGAGAAAGGCAACTGACCAGAGGCGGCTGTTCGGGTTCCGGCTCTTGCGAAGCCATCGAGTCTTCTTCTACCACGAGAAAACCGTACGTCCCGGAAAGTATGGGTTGGCGTGCAGAAATGGTCTTGGGCAGAGAAAGCAAAGGCGTCAGGTTGGTTTAAGGTGGAGAGACCACGGACCGAGGACGCTGGAAACGCTCAAACGGAAAGAAGGAGTGGTGGAGGGCCAGTGCCAAAGCGGAGCTTCAACGGCATCGCACCTCAACCCTGCAAAACATGTAAACCAGATCGCCATCTTCCGCGAGATGGAGGGGAGCGACGAGACGACGGACGGGGGAATAAAATCACGAGCAAACACGGGAGTCCCTTGCGACGGAAGATCTTCCCAACCGCATAATGAGGCACTTCCTCCATCTGGCTGGCCGAAGCACACAGGGTTGACGGCTGTCAGGCGAGTTTCCAAAGAATAAGGGTGGTGGAGGGGAAAGCTCGGACTTTGTTTTTGCGATTGGAGGATTGGGAGAGACGGCAAGAGATGCATATGCAGGGTTCCGAAAGCTCCGCGGATGGCATGTCAAACCAATGAGAGGTTCTTTGGGCGAGAGCTGGGAATAACTATTCCGTGTACGGTGTGGCGCTCGAGATTTGTCACCCGGTGGCCGGGCAGGGATATAGTTGGGTGAGAATGTCAGTGCTCGAATCTGAACATCCCGTGGCTTCGTTACTCAGGCTTGGAAACATCAAGATCCGGGGGGCCCGTTGGTTCATTTGACTTGTATGTTTCTGCAAAGCAATAGAAAACCTCGCATCACGAGTCAGGCAAGGCACCTATAAGTTTGTATTGGGCCGCCTCTTTTGGGTTGGTTCCCCAAGTGCCAGACTCAGAGCCAGAGGGTCCACTTATCCGGAAACATTGCCGGGTATACATGTGGGTCTTCCCGGGCCGAGACGACGGACGATGGTGACAACAGAAACTACGGGGGACAAAAAGTAATATCGTGTTCGTGGTACGAAGAAAATCTCTCGAGTTACTATGTTCACCCAAGAAGAGATCTAAGACCCAACACCTGGTCTGCGGGAACAAACCTTTCGCATTCTTCATAACGATCTGCCCTCGCCCCAGTGGCCGCTGCCTAGTTTGCTACCCGGCGCGGGGTACACGTCGCTCTTTCTTCAACCTCCACTGCACCGACGCTGAACTTCAGACTGTCAGAGATAACAAACGACCGATATTTCAGCGTTCCCCATCGTAGGACCAGAGTCATAACAGCACAAGAACTTCTCCCCATATCTCACACAACATATTCAACATTTTCTCGCCTTGATCTCTCAGTCCTAGTCTAGTAAGAACCCCAGCATCGGAAACCATGGACGAAGAGGACGTCCCTCCCTAGTAAACGGCCGCTGTGATCGAAAACCCCGGGCCCAATGGAACATTTGCCCTCCGCCACGATCTACCCGTCGGGAAATCAGGCCCAGGCGAAATCCTTCTCAGGCTCTCCTGCAAGGGAATCTGGTCAGCCTCTCTCCCTCTCAAACAACCGCAACCTCCTCTCAGCACCACCCACTGACGCGCCACCCAGCGGTTCGGAGCTGCGCGCCCTCCGCGGCTGGGGCTCCTACGACCCCGTCGTAGGCCACGAGGGCATCGGAACGATCGTCAAGCTCGGTCCGGACGTTGAAGCCAACCTCCATGGCCGAAAGGCCGGAGTGAAGTGGCTCTACAGCGCCTGCGGCGCGTGCGCGGTCTGCACCAGGGGCCATGCGAGCAACTGCCCACAGCAGCTTAACGCCGGCAAGCGGCGTCCCGGCACGCTGCAGCGCTACGTCGTCGCGGATGCGCGATACCTGACGTTCATCCTGGACGGCGTGCCCGACGAGGAGGCGGCGCCACTCCTCTGTGCCGAGCTGACGATGATGGGCGCCGTGTGGAAGCTGGAGGACGTGGTGGAGAGGGGCTGATGGGTCGTGATCCAGGGCGCGGCGAGCGGAATGGGACACCTCTAGGTCCAGATCGCGGCGTCGCTCAGGGGGTTCCGGGTGATCGCCGTGGACGCCGGGAGTGACCTACTCAAGTGTACCTCATTGCATGTGTATTCAAATATTATTCAAAGTATACGTTACTCTGCCAGTCAAAAGTGCCCACCCAAACGGGTAGGCAGCAAGCTCTCCTAGGCGGTGGGTGTGCTTGATTCGTTTGCTATGATCCCGTCAGGTTATCCAAACGGAAAGTAGTGCTTCCTGTCCCTCCTGCTTCCTACCTACCTTTCAATCTCCGTACCTTCTTTCCCCCTTCATCACAACAAATCATGGCACCCCTCTCGAAGCCCTTGAGCGTTGGTTGGTTGGACGACCTTATCAACCACCAGCTTCCTGATTATGCGTTTTCGAACCATTCTGTCACCACGGGGGAAGCCAAATCACCCCACAAACCGAGCGATTCCACCAAGGATGTGGTCTTCCCGACGAAGTTTAGGCGTGTTGACGAGGAAGAATGGACCAAAATCGCCGACGATTTTTCAGCCACGGTCCGAATCTGGAGAAGTACAGCGAGATGGAGCCAATCATCCTGAAGAAATTCGACGAGATTTGCCATTACAATGAGAGCGACGTGTCGACGACAATCGTACACGACCTAGTCCTGACTGTCACGCAACTTCTCAATGGTATGGAGGACCCCACCAACAAAATGACCTACCACATGCAAGTCGTCACGGAGTGGCAGGAGACATTCTTCACACCCCCCGGACGTAGCAGCAAGAACCAGAAAGCACCGACCAAACGCATTCTAAAACCGGACATTTCGATTGTTGTTCGAAACGATGGGGGCGAGATGAAGGAAACCATCCTGACGAAAGAGACCATCCACCAGTTCCGCTTCGCCTACGTCGTGGAGTTGAAGGCGCGCGATAGGATGCACGGCGAACAGATCGAGACAGCCCTGGACGAGGCCAAGCCTGTGGTCAACACCACCAGTCAGCAGAGCAAGAGAAAAGACTCGTCTCCTGAAGGAAAGACACCTTCCCCCCACAGGCTCCGCGTCCGGAGGTGGACCGCCGCGCAAGAAGTCGAAAAAAGCGACCAGCTCTGTTGCCCGTGGCAGTCGCATACACCGAGTCTCTGTCCCCACAGCGCTATTGCCGGACGCCGATCATGGCGACCTAGGCCAAAGCTCCAGCAAGATCGAAGAGCGGGAATTCGAGTTCCCCGAGTTTAAGTGCTTCCAGGACGTGTATCAGCAGACCACATCTTACAACGTTCAGACGAGGCAACCCGGGACCGCTGCCGCCAACTACGACCATTTGGTCCTTACCCATTTCCCCGGGATGACGATGAAGAAAACGGCGAGAGATCAGTGGATCGAGGGCTGCGGCGACCTGGTGTTGATCACCACAGTCAAGAACATGAAGGCCTACATCAAGGCCCTCGCAGGCCACGTGATCAACAACCTCAGGGTGATTTACAAGGGGCTTGTGGCGGAGAACGAGGGGAAGGGGAAGGGGAAGGGGAAGGAGAAGGGGAAGGAGAAGGGGAAGGAGAAGGCTTGATGAAGATGGGAGCGTGTATAGGTCATCGTGTTAGTCTAGACGGTCCTGTCTCCCGGTGTTCTGCTTTCGTATTCAGGGGGGAAAGGGAGGCGGACGGGTAATAAAATCGGTGTTGCAATTCCTGCTGTTTGGTTTATCCCGTTCATGCTGATTCGTTGCCAGCTCTGACCATCAAGGGCGCCATGGTCGGCACGGACGCCGAGATGGAAGAGTTATTACAGCAGGCGGCAAAGGGACGGATTCGCGCATCCGTCGAGCACTTCCACATCTCGCAAGTCCCGGATGTGGTCTCACGGATGACGAGAGGCGGGATTACTAGGAGGGCTGTCGTCTGTTATTCGCAGACCCAGACTTAGCCGTCAATGTCGACCGCTCCAAAGAATGCGCAATTTTCATTCCGGCAAAACAGGTGATTTTGGGTTCTCTGTTGGCCGTAACTCAAGCCCCACTGTTAGGCCTACCTACTCGGAGACCACCAGGGGACAATTGATAAATAAAATGGAATTATCTGATACCTAATTGTTCGTCTTACTTTTCGACCTTGTCGCTGGCGAGCTCGGGGTCAAAGACGTACTGCCGTGATGCTCAACTGGTTATCATCTCACGATGCTGACCGAAGGGAAAATGAATTCGAAAATGGGAGATAGTCAATCTGAGTTCTATTACAAAAGTACGCCCAAACCTCCCACCACTGACTGTTGTTCTCAGAGCTTCATTAGCCGAAGAACAGGGAGGAGGCTTTTCTCTGGATTTGCTGTAGCTTGGACGGCTCACCAGTTTGACCTCCCTGTCTGATGGGCAAATTCTGCGAAATACCGGCCTCCGCTGGTCCAGACTCCTCTTGTCCAGACTCCTCTTGTCCCGACTCCCCGGTGTTGGGGCTACCCCGGCGCTCTATATAAAATAATCCGGGCCGCGACGAGTACTCGTCCGAGTTGAGCTCCTTCCCAAACGCGCGCAAAAGCCAGTTAGTCAGAAGCTTCTCGTTTTGCAACCGTTCCCGCGGGACCCATCCGGCGAGATTCCTAATATGCCACATGTGGATCACGCCAGCCGGGTGAGGCGGGTTGGGGAAATCGTCGTAAAGGTTCTGGGGTTTCTTGCACAGCGGGTCGATCACCGAGTGGCGGTAGTTGAGGAGGGCGGGGCGTATTCCACCTCCCTTTAGCCGCTGAATGAGAATGTTGTCGGGATGCAACAGTCTCTGATCAACGCCGCAGAACAACTGTCGGACGTAGCCGTCAAGGAGGAGCTCCATAACCAGTGAATGGTTAGCTTCCGAGGTTGGGTCCATGTGCTCTCCCAGCTCCTTGTCGGTTAGGAACTTCGGCTCCAAGATGCCATCGACCGTGTGGCACAAGTCTGAGATCGAGTCGCCTTTGATGTATTCCATGAGAACCACGCCCACACTTCGTCTCTTGTCTGTGAAGTACTCGTGGCTGTTCGTCGTTGTCAGAGTGACGGCCCAGGCGCCGTGAAGGTGCGGTGCAATTTGGCCATCGCCGTGCAGGTCCCACTCTGCAAGCTGCTTGTAGGCTGCGGCCTCACGACTGAAGGCCATGTCAGCGAAGGCAGTGTCTGTCCAAGGCCCTTCGTGTTGAGGGGTGTTTAAAGGAAAGAAAAGAGGATCGAATATCTTGGCGACGACCTCCTCTCCCATGTCAGCCGGGCGCTGATGCTGCTCCGTTGTGCACAAGAGCACCTGTGGACCTGCCCGGAGGCCGCCAGAAAGGGACTTGCTGATTGAAAGCGTGAGGTCCTGGATCTGGCCCGTCTCATCTAGAGACTAGCTCCCCTCATCGTCCTCGGGGGGGTTGGGCTTGTAGGGGGTGGGCTTGTAGTTAAAGACCGCTTGGGTCCTCGGAACCTGGGCAGTCTCAAAGGTGTAACTGAGATCGTCGATGTTGACGCCGGGGGGGATTAGATAATGCGCAGTTCCATAAGGGTTGCACGGCTTGTGATGGGTGAGATGAAGCTTCTGGCCCCAGCCGTACAGATGTGTGAAGTCCGCCGAAATGCTTGCGTCAGTGATGCCCTCAATCGGGGAAATGGGCTTGTGTCTCTCGTCATCGTCGTCGTCGTCATCGTCGTCGTGACCCCCCTCGTCGATGTGACGCTGCCCAATGTCGTGATGCTGCTCGGAGGACATGTCGTCGCTCGCCGATGTCTGACGTGCAAGATGTGGTGGATCCGACAACATCTTGACTGTGTCGTCCGAATGTGCCGTGCTAATGATACGTTGGCCTCGTTCCAACGAGCCAGGAGGGGTACCAAACACGGACCCTTTGCGGGAAAAAAAAAAGTGGAAAGGAAAACCTAGGGGCGAGTTGCGCGAAGGCGAGGTGAGGAATACGAGATGGGGGTCGTTGGGTCGGTCGCAAATGTGGCTTCTATGTGACTGCTGCTACGATGAGGGAATTGGAGGATGAGAAAGAGGAGGGCATAAACGAGACCAGATGAGCAAGATGGGTGAGATTAAACCAGGCCTGCCCGTGTGGCTGATTAACAAGGTTTGAGGCGGTCTAGGTTGCAGAGGAGAAGAGGCAGGAACCGTAGTCAGATGCAGCTTTGAGGGAAGGTACCGACGAGGGGAAGAGGGTGGCTGTTGCCCTGTACTGCTGGGGTATTCGGAAACCATCCACAGTGAGGAAGGAGCGCTCTTGCCAAAAGAATAACAACATGCGATTGGAGAGGAGTGAACCTTCTCCTTGGCAACTCGACTGGGTCCCTCGCGTGCATAGGCAGGCAAACCAAGGCCACGCACACTCGAGGTGAGTTCGAGATGACACAAGTTGAACAATGAGAGGCGCCCTGAGAGCCAGGCTGGAGCAGTGACACTGATTTGGAAGAATAAGAGAGGCTGGTCGATGCAGCCTCGTTCAAGACATCAGTAGTCGACGGTGTAGGTGCCGCTGTTCTCGACCGGTCCGAACTCGCGTACGAGCCAGTCATAAGGAAACCAGCCATGCAGGTAGGACAACTTCTCGGCGCTGAAAGTGTCGAAAGGGTGGGGGGGATGCGGCCATCCCTCGTAGAGGCGCAGCGGCTCCTCGCAAGTCTCGTCAACGACCGAATTGCCGTAGCTGAGGAGACTTACGTGGAGGGCGCCTCCCCTGCTGGAGATGAGTATATTCTCGGGACGGATGAGGCGCTGCTCGACACCGGCGTGGAGCTGCTCGATGTAGCCGTGAAGAAGGATTCTGAGGACCTTCAGACGGAGCTCCGAGCCCGCGACGATCGGGGGGTTGGGCTTCGGCAGCAAGGTGTCATATGCGTTGATGTCGCAAAGGTCCGACATGAGATGGCCCCGAATATACTCCAGGAGAACGAGGCCAACGTGTCGAGTTCTCCGATGGGGGGGAACATTGGGGTTCTTCGTGGTACGGGCGAGAATAAAAGTACCGTAGAACCGCGGGGCAATGTGCGGATAACCCGTTTTCCCTTCCTTTCCGAGCTTCTCGTACGCCGCAGCCTCGCGAAGGAAGGCCCTGTCGGCGATCGTAGCCTCGTTCCAGGGGCCTTGGAGGGGATCGTACTCCCAAGGATAGAACATGGGATCGAAAATCTTGGCAACAACGCGGTCTCCAAGATCAGGGAAGTTAGCAGTGGATGCAACCGAACTAATTCGGCTAATCGTCTTGCATACGACTACCTGAGGGCCTGCCTCAGGGCCTACAGCGAGCATCTTCTCGATCTCGAGAATACCACCGCTACCTCCCTGTCCAGTCTGAAACCTGAAGCCAGTAGGTTTGTATTTGCACACACGCTCAGTACGCGACATATTCACATTCTTGCCGGAGAATCCAAATTCCTCAATGGGGACATGGTTCGGAAACGGACCAAAGAAGGGGGGAACCGTAAGGACGGGCCGGACGATGCGGGACGAGAGGCAGACTCTCCCCAATGGCAAATTGCTTAAAGTCCTCATCGAGGGTCTCATCGTAGATGGTAGTGTCGTCGTCAACTGCTGACTGCATCTTGGATTTGTTGTAGGGGGCTGATGTAAAGGTGGTAGGCGCTCTTTTACTCTGTCCTTATTCACCAAGCTTTGGTGTTTGAGAATGAAGAAGGGGAAAGATTTGAGGGCTGTAGAAAAGACAAGAATGAGATAAAAGAAAAAAAAAAGAGAAAATATTCTGTTTCCTTTTCGGTGGCCGCCTCCTTTGATTTTCTGTCGAGTTTAAATTTGGACTTTAAGTTTGGACAAAGTGATGGAGGCACACTGAGAGCCTGGGTGGCACTCTCAACGACCCTTGATAGAAGCGGTCAGCGCAAGCCATTGCACAAGCCGAGCGGCATCTTGCGGGAAACCGCAGCATGTCAACCGGACGTGCCCGTCCGCCCGCGCGTGCGGTTGCAGCCTGCTCCAGAGGGTGTACGGCTAGATATTACCTCACCCGGACGTCCTGGCTGACGCCTCATTTCAATGGAGACGGAGGTGTCGGTTTCATGCAACAGCTCCCGCCTTTCTCAACGGTGGGATATACACAAGTGTGCAACAGTGTGTTGGGTGGTATATTCAGAAGTGCGAAGCTAGTTCTCTGGAGAATGTTGCTCTGCAAATTCATAACTAGTATTCCGTTATTATAGACAGAGGAGGAGGATGGATGGTGAGAG
>WIGN01000068.1:54969-150837 GCA_014235955.1 Colletotrichum sojae
GAGAGGATGACGGATGGTGAGAGAGGATGACGGATGGTGAGAGAGGATGACGGATGGTGAGAGAGGATGACGGATGGTGAGAGAGGATGACGGATGGTCAGAGAGGAGGAGGATGGATAACGAGAGAGAAGACGGGCAACAGAAGGGGAAATTCGACCATGAGGAAATTCAAGAACACCACTCCAGATTTCACACCGTCCAAGAGACTGAACAATCACAACGAAAGACTCCTCCCTGCCGCGCTGCCCAGGCTACATGTCCTCATTTTGGGTATCACGGGCGTCATGTTAAATGAAGAGGGAAGCGGGATGATCTTGAGAGGGAAGGGGGGTGGTCTTGAGAGGAGTGCGTTGGGCCAAGTCCTCCCAGCTAGAACAGAGTCCTCTTTGGAACTAATCACGGCAGATGGGTTTCATTGGAGGATACTCAAGTCCTTGAACCCGCCGCCATGGTTTTTCCGGCGCCTCGAGATAGTCTCTTACGAGGTCCCTCCAAGTCAGCAGGCTGATTGAAAGCGCCACCCAGGCTTTCGAGATGCCTTGCATTGTCTGATATATCAGGCGAGGCAAACGTAGGCGTGCTACTGCTGCTGTTTTGCTTCGTGGGAATGAATCAAAGCCAAGCGACGCGATGGGGCTGGAATGACTGGTTTGCGGGGATTAAAAAAAGTCAACCAACCTTGATAAACTGAGAAGAACATCTCAATCCCGCGCCGAATTAGCCGCACCCGCGATCCAAATCCAGCCCACAATCTCCTCATGAACTTGACGTCCAAATACCCAGCGCGCACTACTACACCGAGGAGGCTGAACGACGAACGTCTTCTACGGGCCCCTCCGACGGGAGATGCCCGCCTCTTCCCGAGATTCACCTCCGGACTCGACACGGCCAAAGGTTTCGACGTTCCCGGGCGGGTTGCGGTAAACTTCCAGCCTCCACGAGCCGATGGGAATTACTATTATGGCGCTGCCGGTTCAGGGTCGCGGCTCCTCGGTGGCGACCTGGCCCTCAAGTTCGACCGAGTACTCGGCGCTGTTGACGTCGTTTCCGAACACTTGCCTAAGCCACTGGTCGAACAATACTGGTTCTTCTACCCAATTGATTGGGAACCATCCGGCCAGATGCGACAGCTTCCGAACGCCAAACCTGGTGAACGGGTGAGGCGGGTGAAGCCATCCTTCGTAGATTTTCAGCGGCTTCTCCCGTTTCTCATCGACTGTCGAGTTGGTGTAGTCAAGAAGGGCGACGCGAGGCAACTCGTCTCCATGGGGCTTGGAGATGAGGATGTTTTCGGGGCGAATCTTGCATTGCTCAACTCCAGCGTACAGCTGCCTGACATAGCCGTCAAGCAAGATCTGCAGAATCTCCAGGCGAAACTTTTCTGAAAGATCAATCTCCATGTTCAACTTTGGGATCAGGCGACCTTCCACATCGACGTCGCAGAGAACTGACATGCGATGGCCTTCGACGTACTCCAGAATGATGGCACCGACATATCGTGTCCTCTGCTCGACCCGGACTTGTGGGTTGAACATGTTGAGCTGAACGGTGAATGCGCCGAGGTACCCTGGGGCAAGGTGCGGCTTGCCGAGCAATCCCTTCTCTTGAAACTTATCATAAGCTGCGGCCTCATGGGTGAAGGCCAGGTCTGCTAGCGTAGCCTCGTTCCAAGGTGGTCCCATAGGGTTGTATACCCAAGGATAGAACAAGGGATCGTATATCTTGACCACGACGCGATTCACGAAGATGGGAAGAGGAAGTTGACGCGGGAGTAGAGGAGTCTTGCACAGGAGCACCTGCGGACCCGCTTCAGGACCTCCAGAGAGAGATTTCAAGATGGTGAGCGTGATGTGCCCTCCGTTCTTCTGCTGGTCGGTGTCAAAGTTGCTAGGTCTGTAATCGCGAACGAGTTCGGTTCGCATCTTCTTGGCACTCTCGCCATCGAAGCCGAGCTCCTTGGCGTCCATGTAGCTTGGACATTCGCCGTAGTATGGCCTGCCATAAGGAGGGTGTGGTTTGTATGTCTTGACGTCTTGAGAACAAGTTGCTGG
The DNA here is from genome assembly GCA_014235955.1 of Colletotrichum sojae. Lineage (NCBI taxonomy): Eukaryota > Fungi > Ascomycota > Sordariomycetes > Glomerellales > Glomerellaceae > Colletotrichum > Colletotrichum sojae. The sequence continues at coordinate 57,021 of WIGN01000068.1, forward strand.
TTCGGCCCGTACTGTTCTAAATCCTTGTCGATGAAGTCGTCATAGACCCTATCATTATCCTCGCCACCTCCGGACGGCATCTTGTCTGTATAGTAGGATACTCGTTTCTAACAGCCCGTTAGAATCGTCTTCAACAGAAAAGACGGGTATCGTACCTCGGCTCTTCACCTAGGTAGAAATGAGAAGTTCGGAAACGATGTGTGGTGCGGATGATCGACGAGAAGCGTTTTGAGGTGACGATTGCTGATGCAGGCAACCTCGAAGAGTTGAAGAGTGAACTCAGGGAAGGTTCTTGAATGAGAAGAGATGGAGAGGAGAGAGGGGCATTTTGCGCGAATCTGTGCGAGGTCGGAGACGGGGGGGGCGCTGTCTCAGTCACGGAGGAGATTTCCGCGTGACTTTAGTAGCGAAACGACGAGAAAATATGAAATTGACCCGAGGGGAGAAGGAAGAGTGAAGTGAATCGAGTCGCGACCCCAGGAGTTCAAGAGGCAGAAGGGAAATGTTGAGATGGTTGGTAGTGCGGAGAAGGTTTGGCGGCTGACGCACTGAGTTGTCGATGAGAAGAAGTTGGCCTTGCCCTGCGCTCAAGTACCGACCTAGGGCACCTGAGAGGGAAGAAAAAGACGAAGGTGTCAACGGAAAAGGAAAAGAAAGTAGAAAGAATGCACTTTTTCCCCGCTATTGCCTACTTGACTGGTTGCCTTCGGTGCCTGGTAGGTAGACAGGTGAAAAAAGGTCACATGATCCCGCTGAAAGTAAGTTTGAATTTGGACAAAGTGAGGCATCTAGAAAGCCCGAGTCTCTGGGTGCGTGGCGTTTCCAAACACCTTGGTGGCACTGAATGTGCTAGGTAGGAAAGTACGGGCACTCCATACAGAATACTACCAGTTGGTTTGTCTTATCATCGCTTTTCAGTTACCCAGTTGTTGGCTCAGCTGATCCGGAAAACAAACTCACTTATTGCCTACTTTTCTTTTCTCATATTGCTTCATATACGGGATATTAGCCATTAGATCCCTCCCACCCCCCCTTTCGTCACCGGAACCTGCCCCTGTCGTATGAACACAAGGGAAGAGCGGCTTGGGATTTCTTGACATCATATCTCCCTACCCGACGTGCCTAGTCAAGTTCAGACACCTCCGGACATCTGTTCCTCCGCGGGCAGCCATGTCAAACCGGACTTCCCACCCACAAAGCCTGGAGCAGCGACGAGCAGCCAGCGTGGACTCTTGATTTCTCGGCTTGTGGCGGGAGCGGTCATCTGGACCAGGTTGATTCGGACATCGGCCATGTTCGAAGGGACGGGGAGACTCGAGTAATCGCAACTGGGCTCGTCAGTTTCGAGGGACAAAGTCACTCACCCCACGATCAGAGCTTCACCCTCACGTTGCTCCGTCTCCCATCGTCCCGCCCTCAGGGGTAACAGACCAAGCAACCAAAACCAAAAATTAAACACCACACCGCCCCGTTATTTCCTAACACGTCGTGACATCGCATAACGGAAACCATTGCAAGAAAGGGTAATTATATATGCTAAACGCCCCACCTCAAACATTGTCTGTATGAATTTGCCGTGATGCCACCCCCATTTCCGAGAGGACACACGGGCACATGCGGGAGATGGCCCAAACCACCCGTTTCCATATCCACCAGGCGCATCAGGGTGCGTATGTGCGGGGAACCCAGCTCAAATGTCGTGGGAAAGCAAACAAAATGACGCCACTGCCCTGTCCGAGATCCAAGACGGGGCAAGAAGCACAGGAACCAAGAGGGCCCAGCATCGGAACCCTCAGGATGCGTAGTGCAACTCTCAATTCCATGAGAGCCTTCCTTCCCGTATCTCTCCCTCCCTCTTATTCTCCGTTCCTCTTCTCGGCCAGGCCAATGGCGAAGGCGGGCCATTCCCGATCAAGATTGTACATATCTGGTCGTCGTCGTGGGTTTTGGTGCCGTACAAGTACACGGGGGAATTTTGCCTATGGCGTCGTGAAGGGGTCGCATCAGTCTCCGCTCTTCTCTCGTCACTGTCATCTCTGTCTTTTACTTTTTCCGGTTTCGTGGACGTCGTCGCGGTCGACGCAGGAACCCAGCCCGGTACCGCTCGTATTACATTTGGTTGGGACGCGGAGATTCCCCTCTCTACATGACGGTACACTCGCCCTCTTGTTGCTTGCCGATCTTGCTGCGGGAGATGCGCTCGCGCTGCCGCGGTCCGTTCTTACCCGCGCGCTTGAGGTCTTCGAGGCGCTCGCGGGCTTTGGGGAAGTCTTGGGCTGTGGGGGGTTGTTAGTCAGCAAGCTCCAAGACCTGAAATTAGGGAGTAAATACGTACCAGCCGCTCTCCAATACCACCGCTTCGCATCCTCCATGTTGGCCGGCACGCCGATACCAACCTCCGTAAAGTAACCCATGGCGTACTCGGCCTTGGCCAGCCCAGCCATCGCCGCCTTGCGAGCCCACAGATACGCCTCAGTGTCGCTCTGCTGTAACACGTTGTCGCTACCAGTCAGATACCAGCCACTGAGCGACAGTTCAGACTGGTGCTCGCCCTGTTGCGCCGCACGGGAGTACCACATGATAGACTGCCTCGGATCGATAGGGCACCCCATAAGGCCGTACTCGAATGCGCAGCCGAGGCGGTACTGCGAGAACTTGTAGCCCAGGTCCGCTGCCTGTCTAAAGAGCTGGAAGGCATAAGCCTCGTCCTTGATAATGGCGTCGTTCGGCGCCGCCGACTCGTATAGCAGGCCCAATTCGTGGAGCGCGTGGGGATTTTCGGCGTCGGCGCGTTCTGCGGCGCGCTTCAGCCAGCCAACGGCCTCGCGCGGGTTCTTCTGCTGGCCCAACAGTCCCTTGAGCAGAATCATGCCAACTTTGTACATGGCCGGGGTGTCGCCCAGTGTCGCGGCTCTCTTGTACCACTGTATGGCCTTGAGAGGATCCTTGCGCGTACCGCCGCCTTCTTCATGACCGATCTCGCAGCATACTGCCGTTCTGTAGGCAGCTGCCGCGTGGCCGAGCTTCGCTGCGGATTGATAAAGCGTGAAGGCCTCCTTGTTATCGGGCTCGAGACCGAAGAGACCGCGTCCGAGACAGTCGGCATAGAAGAACATGGATTCTGGGTTCTGTGCGTTGGACAGCTTCTTCAGAATCTTGTTCGCGTCCATGAGGTACTTTTCACGGGCGCGGGTTCTCATCTTGGGATCGGCGAGATGGGGTGCTAGGGTGTCGGCAGCTTCAACAAGTCTCTTCGCCAGGCGCATCGCCGACTCTTGATCGTTGGGATTCGTCTTGATAATCTGCCGCAGACGTTCCAACTCCTCCTGCGTTACTGGCGTGGATGCCTCGGTAAATGACGGCGTGCTGCCGGTTTGTTGAGGAGCCATCATCTGCTGCTGTGGCGGCGGCGCACCTCCTGGGCCAACCGGCGGTGTCGGCCCACCGCCGGGCGTGCCGCTGTAGTTGCGGACAGGCGCGGGTTTGTCATTCATGTTGACCATTGAGTTGGGCATGTGACCGGGGCGGACAGGAGTTGGGTGAGACGGCAAAGAATCGGCGCCGCGACTCGGAGATGGCCCATGAGGCAGACCAGGGCGTCCCATTTGTTGCGGGGGGTTCTGTGCTTGGTCCCAGCCGTTCGGCCCATTGTTGTACGCGTCCTGGAAACCTCCGTTCATGGGCGGCATCGGCGGGGCATCGCCAGCCATCTCGAAGACGGCCTGCTGCGACTGCCGCAGATCAGGTTGCGACTTTGTGCGGCTCATCTCCGGTACGCGCTTAGCGCCCGGCTGAGTGTGCTCCGCGATGCCTGGTCTCATGTGCTGGTCGAACGAGCCGCGCGGGGCGTGTGAGGGTTGTTGCGCGTCGAAGTCAGGCATACCACCTTGGCCCCTGTAGTCGTTGCTTGCGTTGCTGTGGTTGCTCATGCGCGGATGGTAGTAAGCGTCGTAGACATCGCCGAACGATGCCCTCGTGTCTCGGTATCCATCTTGACCGCCTTCGTACTCCTCCACGTACCCATACTGTTGAGGCGGCGGCGGCGGCGCAGGGTTCGGAGGATACATGCGCTGCGGCGGCGGCCTGTTTCCTTGCGCTGTCGATGGTCTGGGAGGTACCCCGCCGCGAGGAGGCCCCTGTGGCCCGCCGTACGTAAACATGCGCTGCGGCGGTCCGCGCCTTTGCATCGGGTCGTTGACAGGCATCGTCATACTCCTTGGCGGAGGTCCAAAGCCATCCCTCGGCGGCGGAGGCCCATACCCATCGTCTCGGAAATCCGGTCCTCCGTATCCCGGATCTGGGCCGCGACGTTGGCTCGGATGGCCCCGTGGCGGGGGCGGCCCTCTGCCGTTTGGCGGCCCGTGAGGGGGCGGTCCTTGGGATCCAATTTCCATACCAGACATCTTGTTCAATATCGCGGTTTCTTCGTCAAGGTCTGTCTTTCGGTGCTGCCCAGGAAACGCTGGGAAAGCACCACCGCCGAAGCCCTGGGTGCCGGGTGGGCTTATCGGGCCGCCGTCTTGAGGCCGTGGGCGATTCGCTAGCGATTGATTAGCATACTGTAGGCGCCAACACCGGCGCGCGACATACCGGCGGGATCTGAATTGGCCGATCGCTCATACGGCGCAGGCCGGCCTCCGCGTCCTATGGGAAACCCCCCGCGACCTGCAGGACCGCCGCGACCAGGCGGGTAGCCGCCACGAACGCCGTCAGCGGTCGGAGGCCGTGCTATTGGGCCACCTCTTCCCATCTGTGGAGGTGGACGTCCTCCTCTCGCAGGACCATTGGGGCCCGGCCCGGGACCGTAGTAATCCTGCGGCGGGTAGCCCTGGTTTGGAGGCGGTGGCGGGCCTCTGCCATAGTTCTGGTCCTGGTATTGTCCGCCGTAATCTGGCCCGTAGCCTCCATCGTCGTAGTAGTCATGGCCGTAGCCATCTTGCTGGTAGCCATCGAACTGCTGTTGAGGAGGAGGAGGGCCCCGCGGCGCAGGCCCAGGCCCAGGGCCTGGACGAGGTGCCGGGGGACCACCGCCGTACGGGCGCTGTCCCGGATATCCTGCCATCGTGCGCGATGCCGCCGCTTTCTCCGGTACGAGAAGCGCGTCTGAGGTTGACCGAATTCGCTGACGGTGGGTTGGGAGTAAAGGTCGGAGAGCGCAAGCGTCGGTTTTCGGGGCCGAGGTGTTTTGGTGTTGTGTTGGTACGCGGTGGGCGAGGTCGGAAAAGTGCCGGGCTTCAGAACAGCTCTCAGGCGGCTCGGTATCGCATAAAGGGTGACGAGTGCTAGGAAAAGGAGAAAATTCAGGTGCAGCTCCACAGCTTTCCGGAAGTGGACGGGCTACAGCAGTCGCATAGCTGAAGGGTGTCGAGAAGGAAGCGCAGCGTCCGGCTCAGCGGCGGGGGTTTTGCTGGCCGTCTTTGCTGGTGGTGCTGGGATGCAGCGCGTTTCGGCTCAATGTTGATCGACAGTTTCGGCGGGCCAGGCAATGCGGGAAGCGCGGCGCTCGTTCGACTCTGCGGGAAAACAAGAGGAAGCTCTCCACAGGACCAGCGAGCACAACCAACGAGTGTGTCAAACAAATAATAGGGGAAAGTATACGGATACAGCCACACGCTCACTCAAGCTGAGAGAGGGGGCAGAAAAGGAGAGAATAAGAAAGCGCAATTTGAGCTGCGCGTTGGGCTGTGCCGGTGGGGGGCGGGAAACAGCTGTCAGCAGGTCGTCAATAGAGGCGTCGTTAAGGGGAGATCGCAGGTGTTTCCAGAACACGGCGTCTATTGGTGGCGGTAACAGTGGGGATCGTCGAGAGGACAAGCAATACTCGAGGCTCAACAACCGAGAGCCGAAAGCCAAGAGTCAGGACAGTCGTCCAAGGTGGTTCGGAACGGTCTTGTCTGGTCTGGTGGTGTTGCTCCTACCCAAGACGAGGTGAGGTAGGGGAAAGAGAGCGGAAGGGTGGTTTATTTGGGCGTCAAGGAGTGTAAAAAGGGGAGGTGAGATGGAGGACCTGATGCACGCGTCGACGCAACCACCAAGGAGCGAGCGAGTTTTTGTTGTGTCGAGACTGGGGGGAAGGACAGCGGGCGAGGTAAAGTAATCGAAGGTCTCTTTCTCGGTCGCCTTACTGCGCGCCTTCCAGGTTGAGTTGTGACTTTTGTGAGGTTACTCTTGGCTAGGCTGGGCCGCCTGTATGTAGGTAGGCAGGTACGGTGTACTACGGTACCTTCCACCTGCGAATAGGTGGACATGGGGCGGGGATGGTTAGAACTTAGGTGGCGTCGCGTCTTCCAGGGCCCCCGGACGGTTAGTGGTGCTGCGGCTGGCCTTTGGTTGGTTTCGGTCCATCTGCTCATCGTTTATTTGGAGAGGCAAGTACCACTGTACCAGAGGAGGCAGTTGAGCAGGTGTCTCCTCGCAAGATTGCCCGCTGCTGGACATGAAATACCTACGGACCAGACTCTGCCCATTTCCACAGCAAATATCCGTCCCTAGCCCCAGGAAGGAGGTAATGGGTACTTGCTCCTGTGTTCCTCACTCGACCGATGTAGGTTCGTAATAGAGGCAGATAAAAGCCAAGTAACACTGAAATAATGATTGTTGAAAATACCCTTCGTACCTAGTAAATTTGTATGTCTCTGTCCTTTCCCTCCCCCGAGAAACTCTAGGGTTCGTCTGCTGAATTGCAGTCCCTTCTTCTAAGTTGAGTTCCATTGCTACCATCCGATGTGACGCTGTCGCGGTACTTCGTGGGCCAAGTATAGTGTACTCAAGGTGTCATGCAATCAACTGTAAAAGTCAGGGAAGGAACGAACGCACCTTCACCCCTCAGGCTCTTTAGGCTCGTACCTATCCCACTAAGGCAGGCACGGGATGCAGCGCTCGCACTGCCGCAGTTAGCTCCTTCTCCCCCGTGCCCTTCTATTAGTGGAGGCCCACAGGCACGAGGCGAATCCCACGGGTGCCCTGGGGGGCATTGGTGTGTACACCACTGTATCTCATGGCAGCCGCAAGGGCACCTATGAGACGCATTAACAGACCCAGCAATCACCGCACTGGATCCTAGCAGCTAGAGCCCACCGTATCTGAGCCATCCCCTCAGCTAATTAATAGCCCTCGGCAACAACATGAGCAAAGGCGAACAACAGCATTGCCAATTGGCGACGATAATTCACCCCGCCTACTCTGCTTCTGAGCCTCCCGCTTTCCGCCCCTCCGATATAGATTCGTCGATATTGCCTCCCGCCTGTCACTTCGACCTCTGAACCCAACCTGCGGTGACGATACCCCTGCCCCGGATATAACCTGCGGCGACAACTCCAACTGTCTCTATCCATCGACCAAAGGCGGACAGGCACCGGCCTCCCGTCCCAAAGCACGTTCCTGCTACCCAACGCTTACTTTGCCTTCCTTTACTTGCCTGGCCTGGCCTGGGTGCTCTGGCTCTGGAAAGGTTCATCCGAGCGCCATGACGAGGGCCTTCCCGGTGTATTGACTCCCGCCTGGAACTGAGGTCATGGCTACGGATACAACGACTCCACGCATTCCACAATGCATTCTGAGACTCCCAATGCCCTTCCCCACCCGGAGTCAGTTGTGCTTGATTCTTGAGCAGCAGGAATGCCGCTTCCGGCTTGTCGGCACGAGGCAAACCAGAGACAAGAATTTGCAGTATCCACCAGAGGCTCCAAACCTCACTTCAACAGCTCTTCACTGGCGGGACAAGAAGCTTTCCATCCGCCACCGTCAGTTGTGTGCCAGCAAATTCAGCACCTCGATGGAAGACCGCAACCCTGACCAAGCATGCCGCCTGCTCTCAGCCCCAGGACGGACCTGGGTGGTTTTGGTCGCACAAAAAGTGTCCTATTAAGGCGCAGGGATCAGTCGCGAGGGACGAAGCAATGCGCTCTGGCGGTCCCCTTCCTGCTCCTCCTCAGGTACAACTCTGAGCGCTGCTGTATCAGAAACCCCCCGAGTGGCAAATCTGATTGGGTGATTCTCAACCCCCTTTCACGCTGTCCTCCCAAACATCCTCTGCCCTCTTCGGTCCTTTGGGTTCAACCCTTGGTCTACCTTCAGGGTCTTCAGTAAAATATCACACATGAGCCGCGAGCCGTGAGAAATCAGGGGGCGCCGGCTGGCACTCGGCCGTCTGCTCGACCTCTTCCGCCTGTTGTTGCTGTCCCCAACTCATGCTCCGTTCTATGGGGTTCTGTATCAGAAAGCCAGGGCTTCCAATTCAACGTTACGAGAGGTTAAAAAAGAAAGCGAGAGGAAACAGGCCCAGGCTTTGAACCCTCATTGCTTCATCATCGCCGATACAGGGGCAATTAAGTTTCCAGATTGCCTCTGTGCGTCGAGCCTGTCCTGGCCGCGATATTTCGTCTCATCTCTGCCTTCCACTTCCCGTCGTCCTCCCGCTCGTCTTTTGGGAGAATGAGGTGCTCGGTGCCGCAGGGTATGCGAACGGATCGCGGGTTTCCCTTCAATGACAGCCCGTTCATGCAATCAGCCCGAGGCAGCGCCGCTAGCCTCCTCTCTGGGTCGCTGGGGCTCTCGTGACTTTGCCCTGTTGCCTCTCGACCTGGTAGAGCGAATGAGCGGTTGCCTCCCTGCGGCCTCGCCGATGGTCAAGTTCTCATGACCGAGAGGCCTCGGTCCTGTCGTATCGCTTTACGGCGGGTTTCCGCGTTTCCATCTTTTGCGCTGTACGACACTCTCCGGCGCTTAGTCACAGGCACTGGCTAGTCAACTTGGCAAAACGTTTTTGTTGCCTCTTGGGCGTTCTGCCCCATGTGAAACGACACTGGAAGCTGGACGTGGTCGGTCTGCCTTGAGCACTACGCTTTATTCTGTCTCGGATAACCACGGCCTTCCGCCGACCGAAACATGTCGGACGTAATCCTCCAAGGCTGGCAGGTTCGCACTTCGTTAACCTTAGGTAGGCCAAGGCCTTCTTGAGATGCCAATGAGCGAATGAGGGCACGATCGGACGACCAGGCGATGGAAGGATGCAACACCCCATCTTCCCCAAGACGGGAATGACGGAAGGGAAATCACCTGCACGGCACACAAGCAAATTTAGCCCAGACTCGAGTAATCATCGCCTGGACTCGCCACGAAAGAGGAGAAGAAAGGGCGAACGCTGAAGTCCTCGGTCTCGCTGAAGGTGCTTACCGGCAGGGAATGAACGTCTTTTTGGTGCAGGCTTGGTGTTTCCGGGGAAGTCGAACCGCACATTCCAGTAGGGTCGGTGCTTTTCGTCTAATTCATCCCGTCACCGAGTACTGCTGGTAGACGATGTCACAGAGACACATAAGCAGAGACAATCTTCGGCGAGTTTTGCGTTCCTGAGGCTCCCCAGCCAAGGCGGCTGTGTAAGTTGACCAACCTACGAGATGCCTTTGGGAGGGCAAGACGGCCACCAGTCGCAACTTTTGTCCGTCCAAGCTGCTTTACAACCTGTGGCGCATACAACTCAACGTCGGTATCATGTTGACCAACCCAAACGGCGCGTTGCTGTTCCGCCCGCCTGCGCCGCGTGCCCGCAGGCCAAATCGCTGCGTCGATGATCCCGCGCTGCTGCGAACTGGTCCGTGGGCTCGTCGAGGCAGGCGATGATCATCGACAAAGTGGTGTGCCACACCAGCGGGAGACGTGAGGCCTCGTGCGACGCCGCAATCAACCCCACACGAATCAATGGTATGGGACTGGTTGGGTCGGAAGGGAGGCGCAAGCAAGAGCTGCATTGTGCTCTATTCTCGCCATCGCGACTCACGAGTGGTGTTGGATGAAGGCCGTGACCCACGATGAACGTCTTGGGGGAGGGAGCACAAGCCACACCTGCGCCAAGACTCAATCACCTGCATGGGCCTCCATTGCATCCGAGCATCTAGGACACGCTTACCTAAGGCAGCGGAAGCCAGCCAGCTTTCTCACCGCCTTCCGCATTCAAAGTCCAATGAAGCGCATCAGGTTCGTCATCGATTGGAGATCGCCTCGTCGCAGACACGCCCGCGATCCCCAACTACAGTCTCTCGCCGACTTTCGCATCTCCGCGCTGGGCAAACTGCAGAAGAAACAGTCAAGATGGTGAAGAAGGCTACCAATTGGAAGTTGTGGGGAAAGATGTTCCTGGGGTACGTCCGCCACTACCGAGCAGAACAAGCTACGGACGGAGGTAGCTAACAGAAACTCGCAGCGGAGCCGCAATCTGCGTTGGCGGACCGGCGTTCACCATGTGGGTGACCCCGACCGAAGAGGAACTTTTCAAGCGATACAATCCGGAACTGCAGAAGAGGAGTTTGGAGAACCGCCACAAGACGCAAGCCGAGTTTGACCATTTCGTCACCCAGCTCAAGGAGTACTCCAAGTCTGACAGGCCGAGTACGACGATCCTATCTCTCGTTACATTGGTATGAAAGGAAGAGCTTGGCTGACCAAATCACATTCAGTCTGGACGGTGCGCGACGAGCACATCGAGAGACAGAGGCTGGCGCAGATCGAGGCGAAGAAACAAAAGGATGCGGAGCTCAAGGCACAGCAGGAGGCCATGAGGAAAGAGTCGGGTCTGTCGAACGAGCTGGACTAGCGATCGGTCTGTCCATGACGGGAATGTATGATATGTGTTGGCCGGACATCTCGCGATATACCTGCCGTGAGGGGCTGTAAAACACGCACAGAAGATACCATGATAACCGAGGGCTGGTCATTGGCGTTCAGGGAGGAGCATTTGAACGAACGGTCACACGAGAAAAAGAAAATTCTGATATTCGACGAACAGGAGGTAATCTCAGCTTAGGTACTTGACATTTAATCCATGCATTGGTACACCTGACCTCGCAATGCAGCCGACACAGGACAATCGTTCTCACCGAGCTCGGTGTGGGGAGGTCAAGCCTCGGTGACGATAGCTGCATACCCGGGCAAGTAGGTACAGAGGTACCTCGGCACATACTATTTCCGCAAGCGAAGAAACTCTTGGCACGCACAAAACCATCTCAACACTCGACCATCACCGCAAGCTTCGCGCGGCTCAGCTCAGCCTTATGTCGTCCGTCACGGAGGAACACACACGAATTTCACGGGTGAGTCGAAATCTTTTCTCCGGTCGGGCGGCCTTCCGGCGTCGGGTCCTTGTGTCCTGCCTTAGGCTTTAGTGTAGAAGGACGAGTTAAAAAAAAAAAAAAATCCGGCCTGCTGGGGTCGGACGCCGGTTGCCCGCCCTGGTTTTTCCCCTCTGCAAACCACAACATTTTGCTAATTGCCCTGACCGGTACCCGCGCACAGCTTCCCGCCCATTTCCCTCTCGACTAACCCCCCACTCCCAAACGGCCAAAACCACCACCACCACCTCTCCGTCCTCCAAACCACAAATCCCGTCGATATCTGCCCACCATGTCGGACGTCCAGGAACGCCTTAAGAAGCTCGGTGCCTCCGCGCGTATCGGTATGTTGTAGCCCGAATTGATGTCCTTTTTTTTGCTGGTCGCATCTTCCCCTCTCCCCGCGACCGTAAGAGGTGATTTGACGACTCGTAGAGCAAGGCTGACCGTTGTGTGAACTGCGCGCAGGGTATGTGTGACGAATCCCGCGAAAATGACCCCTCACCACCCAAGAGAGACCTCCCCCCTCTTACACATCACCTCGCACCTTGAGCCTGACCGGCTGCCCCCGAACCGACGATAGCCCCATCGCGATGCCTCTTAACATCCCCTCCTCCGTATATGCTGCCGTGCAGAAGTGACTGACGTGCCGGTTCTTCCCCCGACGACAGTGGCAAGGGCACCCCCCGCAGAAAGGTCAAGCGTGCGCCTGCGCGCTCCGCCGCCGACGACAAGAAGCTCCAGGCTGCCCTGAAGAAGCTCAACGTCCAGCCCATCCAGGCCATCGAGGAGGTCAACATGTTCAAGTCCGACGGCAACGTTATCCACTTCGCTGCCCCCAAGGGTATGTAAACTGTCCCAGCCTGTCTTGTCTGCTTCACACAACATCCAACCCTACCCCCTCTTCCTCCCTTCTGAAGACAGCTATACTAAGTCGCGCCCGCCCGTCACCAGTTCACGCCGCCGTGCCCGCCAACACCTTCGCCATTTACGGAAACGGCGAGGACAAGGAGCTGACGGAGCTCGTCCCCGGCATCCTGAACCAGCTCGGCCCCGACTCGCTCGCCTCCCTGCGCAAGCTCGCCGAGAGCTACCAGAACATGCAGAAGGAGGGCAAGGACGGTGAGGAGGACGACATCCCCGACCTGGTCGAGGGTGAGAACTTCGAGAGCAAGGTCGAGTAAAAAAGAAACAAAATCAACAGACCGGGAATGACAACTTTTTTTTTTGAAGTGAAATAAAAAAAGACATCACACCATCCCGTTGTCTCCCTTCTTTTTAATCCTCTGGTCTTTTTGGGGAGGAGTTGATCCAGGTCATGCCGGGTTCCTATGGAAATACAACTTTTTTCAAGCGTTGTGGGTTTTTCAAGAACTATGAGAGGAATCAAAAAAAGGGAATCAAAAAAAGCAACGAAGACAACCAACTCCCCCAGAGACTGCCAGCCGTCCCGAATTCCAACCGAAACGACGATGTCGGCGCGAGATGATTTTGACGTTCTACGGAGAAACACAAATACGACTGGATTCAAGGGACAAGAGGGCTTCAGGCGCCCAGGAACAACGATTCGAGGTTCATGATCCCCGGCTCCCACCATGTGAATACCCGAGTCTCCCGCATAATGGAACATGACAAACCCGGAAGCTGCGTCGGGTATGTGTATGTGACCTGAGTCTATCGCCAGTGACGTATGCCTGCATCTGATGAGCAACAAGGGAAGACGTATTCTCCCTACCTAAGCCCAGATCACTGCTTCGAGAGACCAAACCCATCATCCCCGACATTGGCAACCCATCCAGCCAATGCCTCCGTCCTCGCATCCTCTTTGACAGCCTGCCTCGAAGTCAGCATCAGCCCCTGCTTGACCTCCGCATACGTCCCGGCCCGCAGAGCATCCAGCAGCGCCTCATCTTCAACGTCCTCGGCAACAGCGACCGCGACCTCCCACATCCTCCGCCGGGCCATCGCGCTCGCTCCTCTGGGGTCGAAGGCCCTGCGCCCCTGAAGCACACCTCCCATCGACCCCTCCTCAACCCCGGAGGCAGTCCACGCAGCAGCGAGGTTACTCGCAGCAACCTTCCCCGCCTTGGCAGCCTCACGCCTCGAGAACTCGAACTCCCGATCCGTAGTCCGCACCTCGAACGGCGTGAAAGCGTACCCTCCTTCCCACACCCGGCCATCCAGCCCCTTCATCCGGCCCCGCGCAGAAAAAGCTCGCTCGCAGCCGGAGACGGAGCGCTGCGACGCGGGGAGGATCAGGGTGGAGAGGTACGCATTCCCGGGGTGCACTAGCAGCGCCGACAGGGAGGAGAGGAGCGATGTGCACTGTCGAAGAGCGAGCTTGTCCGAGCAGGATTTCGACATGGTCGGGGGCGCGTCGCCGCGCGCGGGCTTGCGGCGGACGACGCCTAGCTGGGAGAAGTACGCCCGTCCAGGAAGTACTGCTGCTGGCGGTGAGTCTTCCTTGTCAGGGGGGGTAGAGGAGGGTACAGCCCAGGGGGAGGCGTCGTCCTGCGCCGCCATGGTGAGTTCCATGCTCGCGTCGCCGCAGGGGGCTTCGGAGCAGTACATGTGCAGCTTCACGCCGTCGCGGATCGCGAAGGGCTGCGGGGTTGAGCTGCGCTCGTGGGGGGAGCGGCGGCGGAGGAGGGGCAGCGGTCTTGATGATGAGGGAGAAGCTTCCTCGGGGAGGAGACACTCGTCCAGGAGGTGCCGGTTGAAGGCGCGGATGGCGAGGACCTCGGCGTGCCAGTCGTGCAGCGCGTTGCCTTGGGCCTGGGGGAGCTTGGCGGCGGGGAGACATTTCATGCCCGTCCTGTTTTGCGGCGCGCGCAGATGCGTGTTAGCCATTATTCTTTCACATGAGAATGAGATTGTGGGATTCTGGTTCCTCGAGCTATGTAACACCTAGCTACTATTTGAAATGATACAGTCCATGTGGTATACAATCAAAGGGTGAATTCCAATAATCTTTGAGATGGTTCCTGCAACACAACAGGGAACAGACATCCAATACTACCAGCACCCGCAATGTTGGCTTTCGCACTGGCCGACTTACGCAAGTGAGATGCAGGTCAAGACACCATCCTCCTCAGCGACGATGGCGCTCAGCGGAACCCATTCGTGCAGACCATTGTCCCTGACTTGGGGCTTCCTCTTCGCCGGCAGCTCACGGAACCGCCGTAGGACCAGGTCGGCGATGAGGTCCGGGTCCGCCGTCATTTCCTTCAGCAGTGGTCTCGATGCCCTCAGCCAGATTCTCATACCAGCGTGCAGTCCGCGGTCGAGATCGATAGGTAAGATGTCATTGGCCCAAGCTCCCCTGGTCGTCAGCGGTCCGGCGGCCCATGACTCAGCTCAGCCACAGGGCACACCCGCCACACGAGCATCCTAGCACGTGACGGGCATTCGCTAAGCGAATGCGCCAAGTGGGTCCCAGGGCACAAACGACCACCTCCCTCCCTCGCTCCCGCCCTGGCCCGGGCAAGAGCCACGCACGAAAATTGAATCTCGAGAAGAGAGAGCCTCAGCCGCCCGTCGTTCAACGCCGCCCAATTTCCCCCCCTCTTCGACCTCCCATCACCGACAAGTCAGCCAACGTCCGCATTCAATACCGCCAATGTACGTTCACAGCACCTGGAAAGCAACCCCCTTCGCACATGGGGAGCATCTTGCACACGATCGAAGCGCCCTGCGAGCCCTGAGCCGACACTTTCGAAACCCGCGCGACCGGTGACGTCTCTGTCGGCCACGGGGCCCGGGTATCGTGGGAAGAAGAGATGCTCCCCGAGGAGGAGTTTGGTTTTGCAAAGGGATATTTGGAGCTTGGAAGGACCTGAGCTGACGTCTTGAAAAGATGCGCACGTACGACGACACGTTCTCGGGCCAGAGAATCTACCCTGGAAAGGTACGATGATCCACAACCGCCGCCGTCGCTACTTCTTCTGCCCCTGGGTTACGATGTGCCTGGAACCTGCCCGTCGATTGGAGGAAGCTTTTGGGGAGGAAACGCGACGCATGTTGCCTGCGCAGGGAAAGACGCGAATGGGACACGACTATGACGACTACGAGACGCGATCGACGGGCAAGGGTTTGAGATGGCGCATCTCCCACGGGGCAGAAGAAGATGCATGGGCACGGCACAGAAGATCCAAGACAGGACAGCACGCTGACGAGACTCTGAACACAGGGTAAGCTCTACGTCCGTGGTGACAGCAAGATCTTCCGCTTCCAGAACGGAAAGTCCGAGTCCCTCTTCCTCCAGCGCAAGAACCCCCGCCGCATCTCCTGGACCGTCCTGTACCGCCGCCAACACCGCAAGGGTATCTCTGAGGTCAGTCTACCTCTCTTCTATCTCTCGTCGTCGGTGGATCGCTAACACCCCCCGCAGGAGGTCGCCAAGAAGCGCACCCGCCGCACCGTCAAGGCCCAGCGTGCCATCGTCGGTGCCTCCCTTGATGTGATCAAGGAGAAGCGCTCCATGCGCCCTGAGGCCAGGAGCGCCGCCCGCCTCGCCGCCGTCAAGGAGTCCAAGGACAAGAAGGCTGCCGCCGCCGCCGCCAAGAAGGCCGAGAAGGCCAAGAACGCCGCCGCCGGCAAGGGCCAGACCGGCCGCATCGTCGGCAAGCAGGGCGCCAAGGGCTCCGCTCCCAAGGTCCAGGCCAAGACCCGCTAAAGAGAGTCGAAACTTCTGAGGAATGAGGTCTTTTTTCTTTAATGAATGCAAAAGGGGAAAAGATTTTGTTTTGTCGAGGCAAAGGCTTTTTTTTGTCGGAGAGGTGTTGGTTGGCATTTGGGGGAAAAACAAAAAGAAAGTAAAATGACAACTCTCGAGTCCCATCGGCCTTCCCCCCCCCCCTCCCCCCCTCGTGGACTTTTTTTTGACGCAACACCTCTCTCTACACCGAAGGGGTGTCGGTAGTGGGACGGAAACAGGATTCTTTTCTGTTGACAAAGAGGGACCGAAACTTTTTACATCAACGCGAGACCAGGTCACTACGAATTTGGAGTCGAGGGTTCTTTGTGCTTTGGAACGGCTGGTTCTGCAAACTACACAACATCGCGGTAGCAACGGAATTGCATGGATTGTCCCCCCCAATGGGATTACCAAGTTAAAAAGTCTCTTCGGCCTGGTGATGATGATGGAGTGATGTTCCCTGACGTTGACGCCGACTTTGGTGATGTTGTTGATCACGTCGGTAACGATGTTAATGACAGTGTGAGTGGAGATGCTTGTGGTGGTCGTGTTAGTAGTGTCGGCGTTGGTATGGGTGTCGGATGGTATTGGCGACATTCCCACCTGACACCACTTTCTTTCTCCCCAACACCATCTCAACGGTGTTGGTCAAAATGCCTTCGAAACCAGCCAACAAGGTTGAAAAGCTCGCACGGGAGTCCGAGGACGTGGACGCGGGCGTCAAGCGACGCCAGGACGCGTGTCACCAGCAGAACCCGAACGTAGGTAGGTCAAATCCCGGCACGCCACCCGTCCCCGGACCTCCGTGCTCGCGGACGGCGACGGCCGAGTCTCGGCTTCGGGGGCCAGGGAACCCCGCGGTGAGCAATCCAGTTGAGTGGTGCATGACATGATGAGTTTGCGAAGTTAGATCACTCGGTTCCCGATTCCCGAATCGAACTCATGCTCGACTCGATGACGGCCACGGCCAACAGGCGAATCGGAGCATCTCCCGTCGGCGTCGGTATTCCGAGCTCACCCAAGGCTCCTCCCCTCCCCCAGCTCTGGGAACGCCTGGCAACCCCGCCTCCAGCATCTAATTCACGAAAAGACACAGATTCATGTTGTCCTCATGAAATTTCATTGCTCTAAATTCTATCGGATGCAGAGTGGTGAATCCCGTCTAGCAGCTCTGTGACTTTTGTCTAAACGCACTCCTCCCTGTCCTCGTGATTTGTGATATTATCTTCATCGCTTCATAACGCATCGACCCGGCAGAAAAGCCTCACACCTTACAGAGCCTTGAGGACGGGCTCGACGGCGGAGACCTCCTGACCCTGCAGATCGGGCTCCTTCTCGGCGTAGATGATCTTGCCGTGGTCAACGACAATGGCGTAGCGAGCGGTGCGCTCGCCGTGGTTCCAGCCGATGGAGGTGGAGAACTCGGCGTTGTTGTCGGTGCAGAAGATCTAGAGAGGCAGGCAGGTCAGCTTTCTGCGAGGAAACAATTGCAGTCTGATTGAGTGATGGCGAGAGGGAGGGGAGGCCTAGTGAGGTGATGCAGGGCACCTCATGGTATCATGTTGAGAGGCGTGTTGTCATGGGAGGGGCAATAGTGGGGGGTGGGGATGATTTTTATCGGAGTCGGTGAGAGGAGCCACGGAAGGAGGGGGAGGGGCAAAAAGACTGCGGCGATGCAACAGCCTACAAGAAACACCAGAGAAAGAACTCACGATGAAGTCGTCGGTGACGTTGTTGGCCTTGCCCCAGCCGGACATGACGTAGGGGTCGTTGTAGGCGAGGAAGATGACCTGGTCAACGCCCTTGGCCTTCAGCTCATCGCGCTTGGCGATGTAGCCGGGAAGGTGGGCAGCAGAGCAGGTGGGAGTGAAGGCACCGGGAAGGGCGACGATGATGACCTTCTTGTCCTTGAACTCTGCGCGGCGGTCAGCTTCAGCTTGAGGAGAAAGGATTGAGATTGGCGACTTGACTTACCCTTGGCGGTGTCGTACTTGATGGGGATACCGCAGACCTTGAAGTCAGAGGTCTCGGCCTGGTAGGGGATGTACTGGAAGTTGACACCCTCGGGGAACTGCTCGCCAGCCTTGATAGGAGCCATTGTGAATGTGTGTTTGTGGGTTGGTGAAGAAAGGTAATGGGATGAGTGAGCTCGTGCTTGGTCGAATGTGGTGATGTTGGGAAAGGAAAGAAGCTGAGGACTGGAGGAGAGAGAGATGGCAATTAGTACTACTGCTGCGCGGTCTCTTAGCAACCAGAAGAGGCAAGAGCCCGGGATCGTCGAGTCAGGGTCCCGCGCCGGATTCTGCGAGATTCCAGGGAAGTGGAGCCCGTGATGATTTGTATTTGAGATACCGCGGTGCGTGGGCAGGCGCGGGGCGACCAGTCCTTCCACGTCCAGCGTCCCTTCCACCTTGGGTGGGACCTACGGTTGGGAAGGCCAGGTTCACTGTTCCATCAGGTCGCCGGTGCCACTTGGACAATCGTGGTCTCCAGTAGCCCGTTGCCTCGCCTCGCTATTGCCTCCGTGGCCGCTTCTTCCCCTCTCTTTGGTGTTTGGGATGCCTGGTGGGTGTCCGCAGTTTCTGTGACACAACAAAGTGGGCGACGCGGAATACAACGCACCCTTTTGGCCCTCGTCTCGTAACCGCCGATGATTCCAGTAAAAACTTCCGACACGATAACGCGGGAAGCTAAAATGCCTAGGCAGGCAAATCAGAATCAGTCGTTATCTCTCCATCAAATACATACCTACAGTGTACCTAGGTAGCTGCGCACCTTCGTGGCCCACAGGTCGACATGACGCAAGACCGGTGCTTTATTCCGCGTCCCGTCGAGCTCCGATCCCCGGCGGCATGTCGGGTTGTCGGGAGCCTCTCGGCCGTCCGAGCATCCCCTCCATCGGCGACCATTCGGAGTTATGTTGGTAGCCTGCCAAGGGAATGATTTGTGTTTCGTTTGTGGTTTGTCATCGCGGAGAGGCTCGGAATCGGAATGAATTGGCCTTGGTGCAAATCGACAAGTCGTCAATCAGACTTTGCCCAGGCGGCGTGTCCCCTACCGGCCCGGGGTCCAACGGTCGGTACCTGGCCCCAACGGCCCGCCTGGTACCTGATTCACGGTGCTGCGTCCATGCATCCAGCCCATCTTGGCTTATGTACGGACCTACCTATGTGCTCCTTCCGGCATCTGCTTTTTACCACCCCCTTAGTCATGCCGCTGCTCGACCCCGAAATCGAACTATCACGGGGAGTGTTCTTACTCAGCCTCATGAGCCTTTTTGCCATTTTTGCATGAATACAGAAGTAAAAGCTGCTATTTGCATCTCCGGCGTGCACCGCGACGGCGACACCAGAACCCGCGGCGTCTGTTCAAGGGCGCCGGTGACACCTGTCAAATGCCGATGCACGGGTCGGTCTGCCCTCTGATTGGCGGCACCGTCCGTTGAGTCCAGATGCCATCGTGCGTGCGTCACGTCCTTAAATCAACTTATAACATGACATGACCCCTCGTGAATGAGATATTGGACATCAGCAACAGCACCCAGCACCCATTATTCAGTGAAAACCGAAAGACAAATTTTTAATTCAAAAACCAAAGCCATGGCAACCCAAACCGAGTCGAGACCGCCTCTGCCCCCCTTCACCGAGGAGACGGCGAAGATCAAGGTCAAGGCGGCCCAGGATGCCTGGAACACCAAGTCAGTGCCTCACTTGCGGGGATCAGACAGCGACTAACAAACCCCCAGAAACCCCGCCAAAGTCAAGATGGCCTACACGCCCGACACCATCTGGAGGAACAGGGACACCTTTCTCAAGGGTCGGGACGAGATTGAGCAGTGGTTGACCAAGAAGTGGGAGACGGAAGATGGCTACCGCCTCCGAAAGGAGCTGTTTGCTTTCACTGACAACAAGGTGAGAAACATCGCCGTCACATCCCGGCGTGGGCTGCGCTTCGGGATCTTAGCTAACATTACCATCAGATTGCCGTCCAATTCTGGTATGAGTGGTTTGACGCTTCGGGACAGTGGTGGCGGACCTATGGCCTCGAGGACTGGACCTTCGCAGAGAACGGCCTCATGCGCAAGAGGCAAATGAGCGGAAACGATGTCAAGATTGATGAGTCGGATCGATGGTTCAAGGATGGCGTAGATGTCAACACCGTCGACATCTCTGAGAAGCACTGGTAGACAGACACACGCAGGGCTCTGCTTGGAGGATCGTAGCTCTCGAGCTAAGAAGATGTTTTGGTGCATATAGCATGTCTGATCCTTCCCGCCGACTAGCGCTGCACGATGATGAGACGCAAGATCAAGATTTGTGTTTTGAGACTATCGAGTCGAAGTAGGTAAAATTCTTGTTTGGTCCCATCAAGGCGTGATGGGTGGTGCAGCGGCGTCCTCTTGGATACGCTCAAGGAACCCGCGACGTTGGCATGAGACATGAACCGGGTTGAAAAACGGCACATTCCTGCCACCCTTCCACGGCTGCCGATCAGCAAGCCGAACACGAGTTGCTCGCGAGGCCCTCACGAGGTGGAAACGTGTGTCAAAGCCGTCGGCCTGGGAGCATGCCGGTTGGCCGGATTCAATGATAGTCCTCAAAGACGACACCCAAGATTCATGCGATAGAGCCTTTGGCAAAAAGCATCGTCTGAAGGGAGCAAATAGCGGGTTCTAGCGCCCAAAGACGCATGCTGATTGGGGTGGATAGGTGGTGCTAGACCCAGGTCCACCACGATCGTGACAGGAGCTTGACGCCACAGGTTCAAGACACGGAATGGAGCAGCGGCGCAAGCTGGGTCAAGAGAGCGGCCCTTGCCCACGAGACCAACTTGAGCCAACGGGTTCGGCGGATCTGAACTGAAAAGTCCTCGACTCGGTCCCAACCCGTCGTCGCCCCGACAGGGCACTCCCATTGTCGGCATCCAGTCCGAGAGGGTAGAAGATTCGCCGAGCAGACGCGTTCGGCGCAACCTCAAGCACGCTGGCAGCCACCTACAGCGGTAAGCGAGCTAATGCGGGCCGCAGCTGGAAACCACCCAGATGATCCGTCGCTTCTCGGGCCGGGAACAGCATCGAATTCGGGGACTGACGTCAAGCCCAGTATAAGGGTCCAGTCAACCTGCCAGTCAGGCACCCGGTCAGACTCGGGGCATCTATACGGATGGAGGGTCACCTTGAGATGATTTGCACTAGGACGCCCTCAGCAGCAGTCGACATCTCGGCTAGAGACCTCTAACACTGCCCGAGACCCAGATGCCGACGACGTTGAGGAAGCCGTCGTTTCTTCCCCAGGAACTGGCTTAGACGGAGAGATCATTGGAGTCCGGCCCAGTAAGTGCCGAGCCAATCGAAGTTGCAAGGACTGGGCTCGATCGAAAGAGACCATCGAGTCGGGCGGGACCCGCAGGACAAAGGCTGTGTGACTGTGAGGTCGGCGAGGTCAATCGGCGAAGGCGGCGAGCCAGGACTGGGGGAGGCACTTGACCATTCCTTTTTGACGATGGGTCACGTAGGTAGTCTGCGCTACCTTGGAGCTTGGTTGCTTGGGTAGTCGTGGTTAGTTGAGATCTTGATTGGTCGTTCCTATCAGCAAGGATGGACCGGCCGATCTGCGAAGAGACAACATGATCGAGACGCCCTTTGCAAGGGATAAACCAAACACTTAGTAAATAGTTCGCAGAGGGTATTGCTTCTCCTGGGAAAAGCAAAGACGAAGGTCTTTAGGTCCTCGGTGCCTCTGATGCAAGCTGCGAGAGCGGGGCGCTGATCTCGTACCGGGTGATCGGCTCCAGCGGCTGAGCCATTCACGTCAGTCTCGAAGATAGAGGCGGTTGCACACAGACCCATTTTCTGCAGTTTGGACGATTGACATGAGGTAGTATGTCGAGAGTTTGAACCGGCTGCGCATGTCACTAGCGAACGAAAGTGCAGATTTGGAGGAGGCCATTGACCATGATCGTGGGGGTGAGAGCAGGAAGGAGCCTTGTAGCCCCTGCAGCTCCTCCAAGAGATGGAAGGCGCGTCCCGATCGCTGGAAAGTTCGGGTTCCAGGGGCAAGAGGCATTCAGAGGACCGTGCACGATCTTGGTGGGTCCGATTCGAGCCAGTGGAAGCCGGAAGTTGCAGTGGGTGGGCGCACAGACAACACTGAAGGCAAGTCCAAGCCGGGGGGACCCCTTTCCCTGCCAACCTGCCAACACTGTGAACCTGCATCAGAGGCCACTGTCTGTTTGTCTGTGATGGTGGACCACTCCTTCTTGTCCGTCTCCTCCTCCTCCCGACTGCTTGGGACCGATCTCAAAGTCCAGCTTCCTCCTCATCCACCGTCTGTTCCCAGCCTGGCCTGGCCGCCTTGCCTACGCTAATGACCACAGCGGCGGTGATGCTAGGCGAGTGGCACTCCCCTGGTCCAAAGTTAGATTGGACAAGACGGCGACGACCAGGTGCAACAGCAAGCACCTGCCCTTTTTGTTTCTTTTGCCGCCGAATATCGAATCTGCTGCCGCTCCTCCTATCGTCACCGGCCAAGACTTTCTTTTCCCTAGAGACATCATGGCAATGACAGGCAAGTCTGGATGGCAAGGGATTCAATTATTGTACGGATGTCAACTCACCTGACCCACAGAGATAGACAGTTGACGAACCCAGCATTCCACTTGCGGAATGAAGAACCTCTTCTTTTTTCCGACAACAAAGACGAACTTAAGCGCAACCTTTCCTCGGAGCCGGAGTTTGCCTCCGCTGTCTATCTGGGATGGACCTAATTGCTAAGGTCGGTACTGGGTGTGGGCCGCCTGCAGAAGACGAGGCCCCTGGTGATGCAGTCCAGGCCAGCCCGACCCAGTCGTGAGGGAGGAGGCGTCCGGCCTCGTCATGGTGCTGAAGGTTACCGGTAGCTCCCTCCCGCCGGGTCCAGCCATTTGGAGAAAAGAGGGAAACGAGCGGCTCGCATTGCGGGTGAAACCTTGCTCTCGTCTTTGTTGTCGTTCGCCTTCCACGACAGCTTGAATCGCGAATATGCTATCCACTGAAGAAACCGGAATTCTTTCTTCGACCGTCTGCCAGTCGATCACCTTTCCTCTGGTACGGGACCACGGGGCGACTCGAATGCGTGGTATTCCTCTTCAACATGCGCTTGGGAGACGGGGGAGACGCAGCGATTCTGGAGGTTGCGAGGAAGAAGCAAGTGCAGCTAGCTGCGCAATGTCTCAGCCGAAGAGGCGCTCCTTACTCGATGAGGAAAGCTCGAGATGCTAGTGCCGGATTGCCTTCCCCAATCACCAACTGCAGCGGTTGATCGACTGCAATTCTGCCGTATCGGGTTGTTCGTCACTTCTCTTCTCCGTTCCTTCGACTTCGGCGGGTCAAGCATTGAAGCAACTTTGATGTCCAGGCGCAACCTGTGGTGATGCGAACTGATGACTGCCAGGCTGCCAGACCTCCCAGGAGCAAGACCTCTGACCAGACTTTCTTTTTCATTCTAGGCCTGCAAAAAATACCAGACCTACCAGCAACTCTTACCGACGAGATGTTCCCAATGCAAAAGGCTAGCGCAGTCTTCCTTCTCTTCATGGCACCCGCACACTCACAGCAATGTCTCTCACTCTAATACATTGCCTCCGCCCGAAAGTAACAACGCTAGTACTTCTGCGTCCGTTTCCATGCCTGCCAAGATGGCCTCGATATCAAATTCACGCTTTTGGGTCCGAGGGGAGCGTATCCTCCCCCGGCCATGTCGTCTCCGCCCATTCTCAATACGCCAGCAGACGACAAACGTTTGGACGCCTCTTCCATGGCGGTCCCACCAAGCGCTTCCCCGGCATTGACGAAGCTCTCGGGATCTGGATGAGCCTAGCGCCAGCCGTCTCCGTCAACGGAAGTCGACCAAGACCAAAGACTGACAAGGAAGTCTAGCCTATGGGGTCTGTCGGGTCTAGTAGTCTAGGCCGTCACATCACCTCCTGGCCGTGGGATGGACGTGGGTAGCCGCTGCATCTGCATGCTTCGACTCGTGGGTATAACATGCCCTCCCGTTCCTCTTCCACCCCTCCTGCCGTTTTCAAGTCTGGCTGTTCCTTCGCTACTTCAGCACCAACTGCGTCCCACGAGGCGAGCGTCAGCCTTCAACGTGCAACAGCTTCAGTTTGTTCCACTACTCGAACCCCATTAAACACTTTGTCTTGAGACATCGTTGGTCAAACTCTCCTTCGGTTCTATCTTGCCATTCTCTTCCACTTCCGACTGGCGCTCGCGTCAACACGCACCTTTCTACACCTAAGCTACCTCTCCACGGAACCTATTTCCTAAAGCTATTAGCTGCTTCAATTCTTCTGTCTTTAGTACAGCCACCCTATTCGCCGTATCATTGTTAATTCATCATGGGTCTTCTTTCCCTCTCCTACCGCCGCCCGGTCTACGTCAACAACTCTGCCTTCCAGCAGAGCACGTCTGACGTGTCCGAGAGCGGCAATAGCAGCGGTGGCGATGAGAAGGGCAGCAACACCTCCTCGTCCCTTCGCTCCGGCAAATCCGGCCCTCCTGCTGGCATCCCGGAGTCTCTAGCCTTCGACAAGATCATTAACGGTGGCACATGTCCTGTAGGTGTCCGCCTCTCTTTTGGTTGAGTTCCTTAACTGACCTTCCACCTCCAGCCTTGCACCGTGCGCGACTTCATGAACTATCTCATCTACATTGAGCTCGCTGCCGAGAACCTGCAGTTCTTCCTGTGGCACAAGGATTACACCAAGCGCTTCCAGGAAGCTAACACCTCGGACCTTGCACTTGCCCCGGAATGGACTGCGGCTCAGGAAGCCGAGATCCTCCAGCGCTTGTTCAAGGAGAAGTCGGAGCGCATGCGCAAGAAGCCCGGCCAGGAGATTTTCAAAGGTACCGACTTTGAGAAGAAGACCGGTACTGCCACCGCGGTCATCGAGGATGGCAACCCGTTCTCGACCCCGCCGCGCACTCCCAACGACCAGGAGTCGGTCTACACGGGATCAAATGGCGTTTCCAACGCGGAAACGTACCGGTCCCAGGCTAATGATGCCTTCGCCTCTGTCGGCACCAAGCAGCCATGTGAGTTCAGACCGGCAGCACTCGCTTGTGCGTTCTTTGGCTAACTTTTCCAGTCACCATCCAGCCGTTCCGCGAAGAGATTGACCGTGTTGTTGCTACGTACATTATGGACGGTGCGCCGCGACAGCTGAACCTCTCTGCCAAGGACCGTGATGCCACCCTCCACGCTCTCGCCGCCACCACGCACCCTTCGGCCTGCCGCATCGCACTCAAGGTTGTTGAAGACTCGCTCCGGAAGCAGGCCCACCCCAACTTCATCAGATGGTCCATCTGCAACGGCAACCCCGCTCGTGTGTTCTTCGCCCGCGCCCTTGGTGTCGGCCTCATCGCGATCGCCTTTGTCGTCGCCATCCTGATCACCCTCAGCCATGCGGGCCGCGGCTGGCGCGCCCTGGCAGCCATAGGTTGGGTCTTGGGCATCTCCACGCTCGTCGCGGCATACAAGGGCATGTGCGTTGTTCTCCACGGCATGCACCACCGACACGTGCGCCCTTGGGAGCTCTTCGTCGACGAGGAGAGCGACGAGGACAGACGCAAGACCTCTTTCGAGTCGTTCGGGTCGGCAAACAGCTTCGAGTCGGAACCGTGGATCATCAAGTATGAGAAGCGCAACGTCGTTCGCAAGATTTTCGACCGCGAGGTCTGGATTGAGGAGCCTGCCCTGCGTACTATTCAGGACACCATCTTCGTCCAAGCCATGCTCGCTGCCCTTCTCATCGCTGGTATCTTCACGGCCATCTTCGTCGCCATCCCCACCCACGGATACTTCTGATTGTCTTGACTTGAAACTGGAGGCTGGTCCTTACTAATGCGGGTGTGGCCATAGACAGTCTTGACCAGGAAGTGTATGACTGTGGAATGGGGTTGAATGCAAAATACCAATTTGTTTGGGCACGGCGTCTTTGGGAGGAATCGTGGAGAGTAGTGGTTTCATTTGTTATTATATGAGGTAGTCAACGTAATTAGTCTTTCGTTCATGTCGCTTGGCCTTGGTATTGGTGAAACTCGAATTTGAAAATTCAACGTCCAGAGTGTGGTCAATGTTTGTTTTCTCGTCCGTCGTTCCATCAGGTCTCGGGGTCCAATTCAATATGCAAGACATGGTCTAGCGGCAGTCGAGACCGCCCCTGCTCTCCCTTGCTACTCGACCGCCGACCTGGGAAGCCACGAGTCAGATGACGACGAGCGAGACCCTTGGAAGAAAGGAATTATCCAAGACGAGACAAGACCAGCGTGGTTCTGGGTCATCAGCGTGTGAGTCGGGCCGGGGGTGTCATTTGCGGGCACCCACATGCTCCGGAACCGGAACCGAGGGCCAGATCAGCGCCGCTGTGGGGACTGGGGAATTGGATCCGGGTACCTAGACACCTAGGTAGGTAGATAGCTGCTGAGTGAGACAAGTTGGCAAGGTAGGTCAGCAAGTAAACAAACAAAGGACGTAGGGTCCGGGTCACGACTGGTCCACAAGCGGCCCGGGGGAGGGGGCAGAGTGAATTTCCCGGGAGCGAGTATAGTGGGGCCGTGGGATGCACGGGGCTCACTGTAGACTGCAGTGTAGGAGCTCACGTCTGACGCATGGCCGGAGTAAGCAATATGCAGTTCCTCAATTCAACGCCCAGAATGACAATGATCTTTGGGGGCCTTGATCGGCGCCGAGGGCAGTGCTTCGTCTTGGCCCCCATTTCGAACCGCCGTCACGGGACCGGTGGGGTCCCTGCCGCCGGTAACTTTCTTTCGCTGTAAAATGACTCGGTGCGGCGGTGCTTTCGGTGGACCCCACTCTTTTCCCCGGCCAAGCCGGGGACATAAGTAGGGCGGGTTTCGCCTTTGGCGAGTGAATATGTACCGCTGCCGGCCCTCTTCGAGGGGGCTGTGATGAATAACCACGACTTTTTGGAGTGAATCACCACCAACACTGACGATGACTACGTTTCTTCACGATTGAGTGAATCATGGACGAGGAAGTACGAGGGATATAAAAACGACGTGACCCGATGGCCCGTTTATGCCCGTTTCTTTTCGACAACACACTACATCGATATCACACAACCGTCACAAGAAAATACAAGCGCAAAACCCGGATACGAAAGATTGCTCGATACGTAAAACAATCCCAATTCGAAACACAAACCCAAAAGAAAAGAAACAGCAAACATGACTGAAGGTTGCGGGGGCTGGTTCGCGGGCGGCACCGGTGGGATCGACTCGATCGGCCAGGGGACCTCGGGGTCTGTGCCCGTCAACGGGCCGCGTCCCGTCTGAGGGGGGCTTTCCGGAGGCTTAAATTATGAGATTGGGGTTGTCGGCCCTGGGGAGTAAAGGCGTCTTGAGGATGGGGAGTTGAGGTCTTATTTTGAGTTTGGGGAGTTTGGGGGTGGAAATTCAGTTTGCAGTAGCCGTCTGGTCTGGTCGTCTGGGAGATACCTAGTAATGAAGAACAAGTGAACGCATTCGGAACAGTACTGCCTGATCTTGGAGAATTGTGCCTGGGGTTTGTCAACTGATCCCGTGAGATTCATGCGACCCAGCGACAATGAACATCTCCGTGACGGTCACCTCCAACGGGTTCAGCATAGCAAGCCGAGAGAGTCGCATCACATGTAGTATAAATAAACATCATTTACTCTCGGCGCCATTTTTCTTTTTCTTGGGAAGACACAGACTTGATGATCTGCTTTCTGATGCTCGGCGGGCCTGAGATCCACCTCGCGACCCTTTAACTGGCTCTACAGAATGATGGCTTTGCTTTTCGCGGTACTGGGGGTTCTGTGATGCTTCTAAGAGTGAGCGGGCATCTTTCATTTTTGGGCTATGGGCCGGCGAATACGCGAGAAGTGACGAACGGAAATGAAGGACGAGGAGAACGTAAGCCGTCGTGACACAGGGGGCTGATTTCGCATTGACAACCGATGCCTACCCGTTTCCCAACTCAAAGAAATCGACGATGGAGCTGAAGTAAGAGGCTGGATACGGCGTCGAGTACGTTCCGGCGTCATTGTAGTTTTCGCCGACAGGCTTATATATCGGACGTTGAGTCCGGTAAGGTTGTTGGCGGCCGGGCGGAGGGGGGGCTGGCCGTGTTCGGATGATCATCCCGCTCGGAACGGGGAGGCGCACAAAGTTTCGACACCGCATCGGGAGGCTTAACCTAATGTTTCTTGGGAAATTGAGACGATGGCGTCAAAGAAACTCTATTTTTGAATCTAATAAAGTATTTATATTTTCTGTAGTTAGTCTAAAACCAAAATCGCTAAACGTCGCTGCTGATCGAAGCACCCTAACATCCCCTTCGTCCTCTCCAGGCCTCGTCAGAAAGACGTTCCCCCTATCCACACCTGAAGCTGTATCTCCCAACTACCAAGTGGATACCGATCGCATCGGCAAGGGAGCAACTCAGTTGCAGCAGCAGATCTGCAAAAAGAAACGTCAGCAAAAGAAACACCCTTTCACAGACACTTGCAAAGGTGCTCGACTCACCGAGTTGCCGCGCCCGGACTTGGAGTTGCTGCAGCACTTGAGGGCGGAGCAGCTCTCGCCCTTGTCGCCACCCTTGGAGCAGACGCCGGCGGCGGCGCACTGGCGCGTCTCGAGGAGGGAGTTGACGTCGGCGGAGCCCACGGGGCTGCCGGGGGCGGCGGCGGCCAGCGCGGCGAAGAGGGTGAAGAGGACGGCGGAGGCGCGCATTTTGGCTGTTGTTTTAGAGATAGTGATAGAGGTAAAGCGTCAAGCTTGTGTTTTTTTCTGCCGGAGAAAGAATGTAAGATGCTTTTGGGAAGCTTGAATGAAAGGACTTGCCCGATGCTGACTGGTTTGATGCTGATGATGATGGAAAGACTGGAGCCAAGAGAGAGAGGAAGGGGAAGAGATCAATAGAGTTTAAATAGAATTAGAATAGAATTAGAGGTAGATGTGATCATGCGACGAAAAGCAATCGACTCGTGCCATCTCATGAGACGGCACCGCCCAGCCAGCCCGGTGGACGCTGGGCCCCGATCCAAACGGCTGGGTTTGAACCGTCTCGTCTCGGGGGTTGTCGTCGATCGAAAACCCTGCAAAGGAGGAACAATCCGCATGATCGATGAGCGCGAGGTCGTCGCACTCAGTCGCTCTCACCGGGTGGTTGTCAACGCACGACTCGCCCGCCCCGGGGGGCCGGGGCCGGGCCAGGGACGGGCCAGGGACGAAAAAAAAGTGTCCGGCTCGAGTTGCTGGAATCTCCCCGGTTAGGAAGGGATCTCGAAGGACGCCTAGTCTTAACGGTGCCTGTAGCACCACAACGCCGTTTCGAAGCTGTGGCCGGGCTCGCGAGTCAAGTGTCCTCTTGCTGGCGGCCTGGGTCTTGTCGGGGGGGGCCACGTGAGTCGAACGGGATTCAGCAAAGGGCATCCCGGTATTCATAAGTTGGTCTTTTCGTCTGATCTTGGAAAAACGCGAATAAAGTCCCTGGCCCTGGCACACACATGAGCACCGCCAATACCGTCGTCAGCTTGGGTTGTTCCAGAAGGGCCAAGAAGAAGAAACGGGAACCAGGGCAGAAGACCCGTGAAACTGCACGCGACAAAGCAAAGTCCCTCCGTTTCGTACAGGCGCACTGTCATAATTGCACCTTGTAATTGCTTAATACCTGCCACCGTTTTGTTTAAGCGTTTGGGGTTGGGGATGTCTCTCTTTTGTTTTTTTACTCCTTCTCCGAGGCAATCGGGTTAAAGCGTCTCTCAACGCGATGGGGATCGATTGACCAGTAAGACGCCCCGGTCGCACACGACGACTGCCCGATGCGGTAATTGCAACTACATAGTTGACCAGTGGGGTTCCGGCCCTCCGCGGTGGCCGATCGGGGGCCGCAACTCTGGGGACTGGGGGAAAGATGAGCCACGCTTGGCAGGCAACTCCGCAGGGTTAGATATAGCGATGGAATATTTAATTGATCGCATTTTTAAACTGTCTTGGCGGGCGTAGAGGATAACCTGGTGAACACAGTACCAAGGCAATTGAGCGTACGGACAACTTAGACTCGTCTTGGCGACTATCCCCTGCTCTCTTCCGTGAGTGTCGATACCGAGGAGGCGCGACCACCTAGTGTAATAACCCGCCAGGGTTGTACGGTAACAGAAACCAAAAGTCTATGGAGAGGTTTCGTCATTACAGAACCCGAGCAGGCCAGAAGGAAAAAAAAATGGCCCGTAGGAGCAGTCCGGGCTGGTTTCGCCTCACGGGCCAACGTCGTGTGCCCTACAGGGACTTGGGGGAAATGCCTTGCGGGGATCACCGATGTTGGGTATGGCCTGTTTTTGGACTCATGTTTTGGGGGGTTTGTCTGAACCTCTGGCGACTACTCCTCTTTCCGTTCGGATTCCACGCGTAATCAGGCACACGTTAAGGTTTGGTTTGATGTCTGAGATACGTAGTAGTTGAAATGATTGGTGGGTTTCCCCGTAAAGCGCTGGTGCACTGCCCTATTCTGTCTCGAACTGTTGCTTCCGTCTTAGGTTGGTCCCTACCATAGCAGGACGTTGGTGTTGTCTCCGGGTTTTGTCGACTCATGCGTACCGTTGTTGATAGCCTGCCTCGGTCTCGGTTCCTTCTGGTAGCTAGAAGCAGGCGGGAACCCTTTAACTCAGATTCAACAAGGTTGAAACGGCACGAGATCGTCCCACGACGCATATGCAAACACGCGCATGTCTTCCGGGCCGTCATAAATTAAAAATAGATCAACGACACTCTGCAATATAGAACAAATAACACCCGCAGTGCTGTCTACCAGGAGCCCCGGAGCCGGAGAAGAGCGAGAGGGCTTCGGGTCGCCCCGTTCAGGCCGTGCAACTTGTCGTCACAAGAAGTGCCCGCAGCGGCCTGGGAGCGGGTACATGAGCAACTCAGGGGTTTCCGGATGGCGTTGCAGCGAGGCGAAACTCTATTGTTCCGGTTGTCTCTGTTGTTCCGGCTGGCCCCTACCCCTAACCATGACACGAACTACACAAGTTCTGGGCCTCTGGAACTTTTCCAAGACACATCCTGATCGATGTCAATCGTAAAAATTGATTACTCATAGAATAACTTCGAGAGCATCTCCGGATCAGTCCCATTGCTGGAGAAACCCGTTGGCCCGCACAAAGTTCCTCCTGACGACCTCGGCGTGCGCCTCACTCCTCGGGACAAAACGCACCCGGAACTCCTTGAGCGAGTGAATCAGTCCCTCCTGGTACGCTCCGTAGCTCGTGTCCAGATCCGCCTCTCGCTCGATATGGAACGCCCATAGCATCTGGGCCACGACGCGCCACTGGCTTCGCTCGGCGAGGTGGATGCCCGGGCACATGCGCCGCCCTGCGCCGTACGTGTAGTGGTCGCGCTCGGCGTACGCAGGGGCGTTGGCGAGCTCGGGGGCCAACTTCGACGCCTGGGAGAGGTACCGGTCCGGGTTGTAATCCGACGGATCTTGCGAGTAGTGGTTGCTGTCGTGGTTGAGGGCGCTCGGGGGTATGAAGACGGTGCTGCCTGCAGGGATGAGCATCCCGTTGTACCACGCATCTTCCTTGGCTGAATGAGGGAGGCCAGTGGGTATTCTGGGCGATGTGCTGTCAGCTTCTGCAAGACCGGAAAACCACGTCAAACTTACACAGGCCTGATCCGCAGTCCTTCCTTGACGATACAATTCACGTACGGCAAATCGTCAAAGTCGGACCACTCCGGAACCCTCTCGATGCCACAGACTCTATCAATCTCGGCCCGAGCCTTTTCCTGAAACTCGGGGTGCTGCGCGAGGAAGAGGATCGTCGTGAGCATCTGCGTTGCGGTGGTGTCCGCCGCGCCCATCTCCACACCGCCGAGGAAGTTGTTGAACGCCGTGTACGGGAGCAGCGACGTCTTGTCGCCCTCGTCGAGGAGCCTGTCGATCAGCGACTCCCTTCTGTCGCCCTTGCCGCGCCGGTCCTCAACGCGCCCGCGCGCCTCGTTCCAGATGCCCGTCATTGTGCGGTAGAATCTCTCTCCATTTTGTAGAGGCTTGTTCAGCCAGTTGGGGACGAGTTCCAGGGCGGGGAACTGGTCTACTGGGAGGTAGGTTCCCGGCTCGAGGACCTCGGATGCCTTTGGTATGGTTAGAAGGTTGGCTTTGCGCCAGAGAAGGGTGACTGTACCCCGTCCATGGCGATGTAGACAGCCTAGGGTCGTCAGCTCCCGTCAACAGTCTTGGCAGACTCTCACGTACATGACCCCAAAAGGACTCGAATCGCGGCGCTCTATGTCCGTACAAGGTGATCGTCGCGATCGAAGCAGTCGTGCGCTTGACGCTGTTGCGAAAGTCGCCCGGCCTCTCGAGCAAGTCAAACATGAGCTGGCTGATCCTACGACATGTTAGTCCACGGCTGCACACCTTCAGTTTTCCACCCCCCGACGCACTCGGCTTCTTGAACAGGTCTCAGGACGGTGTCGAGGTTCTTCGGCGAGAAGTACTGTCCTATAATCTTCCTCTCCAGCTTCCACTTGGGACTCTCGTGCATCAGGGCGATGTTCTCGTCTCCCAACGAGACAAAGACCTGTCGGTCGCGAGGCCGGTCGTTGAAGAGAGCACCCTGCTGGTTCAGGAGCTCGTGGATGGCTTTTCTGTCATTGAGCACGACGATGGTGCTGCGTCCGACCTTGAGTGAGTAGACCGACCCGTACGCGTCGGACCACTCTTTGAGCCTGAAGACGGTTAGATGAGCACACTATTCGGAGGGTATGCCTCTCTTACTTGGCATGCAGGCCCCGCGAAGGCAAGAGGTGGGCGTTTCCGAGGATCGGGATAGTCGGTGGACCGGGTGGTAGCAACCTTTCCCTGCGACCGAAGGTGAAAATCCTGTGCACCAGGAAGGCCAGTGGGATGATCCAGGCGAGCGACCACACCGTCGTCGCAAGCGACAAGTTCATCGAGCCGGTCAACATGGTCGAATTTGACTGTGGCTGTCGGGTAAGCTTGGCCGCGACTCCAAGCTCGTAACGAGCATCTCGTTGAGCTCTTGCCTCGACAAGGCGGATGAGCTGCTGGCGACATATATAGGCACATCAACCGGATGGCGACGTGACACAAGGCCGCCAGACCTGAGATTGATCAACATTCCCCCGCACGAGAATAGGTGCTACTCGTCCCCCGCCAGCCTGCCTCGTGGTGGTGACCGTCGTGCCGTCGTACAAGAAATCATTGCCTCGTCACCTGGAGTCGCCGCCCGTGTCATTCGCGTGGACACTCAGTGACTGGGCCAGTTGGGCAGCAAGCATTGGGGGCTGGCATCACAACGGCTGAGATGTTTCAGACCCTCGCGCCACTCGGAACGTCAGCGGAAAGAAAGAAGAAACATGTCTTGGTTGCCTGCCGGCCTGCCTCACGATACCTTTGATTACCTAAAGCGGTCGGGGGGAACTGTGCATGCCGTCTTGGCCTTGCGACGTTGGAAGTTGCATTGGATGGACAGTATTAAATGTGGGCTGCAGGCAGAATACATGGCCAAGAGATGTCCGGTTATCCGTAGGTAAAATGAGCTCGTCGGGTCGCCTGACGGTACCTTTGTGATCGACAAAACCAGTTTCTAGGTTCTTGCGGACCCTTCGGACGACTTTCGGGTGGCCTGCAAACTCAATCTGAAGTCAGTCGGTGTCGATCAGGCGTAGGTTTCGACCTGCAGCAGCATCCACCCAAGCGCTCTCAACACTGCATAGCGCCTTCCTATATGATTGCCAATGTAAAGATAAGATGTCGCATACGACCATACCCACTGGAGAACTCGGGATCCCGTCCGCTCTCCCATAGATAAGCCAATGAGGGCCGGATTAGTAGTTGGGTCGGTGACGACCAGCGAATACCTGGTGTTGTATGTTTTGTGTTGGGTCCGTTCCCTTTTGGTATTCCAGTGCGCACGGGCTCATCTATGGGAGACGGGACTGCCTGCCCGTTGACGCAGCCAACCCTTCTTGGACCATATGTCGCTACTGCATCTGTAATGGTCTTGTTTTTTTTTTGAATCAGATGTAATCAAGGGCGATCGAGACGAACAGGGATGACAAAGACGAAGAATCCTGGAAGATGTAGACAGTGCCCTTAGGCAGGTAACCCGCTACCTACCGTCCCGGAGAGCTTCTGTTTAGCATCTCGGTAGTCAACTCCAAGGCCGTCCAGCGTACTTTTCTATTCTTTTGCCAATTGAAGAGAAATAGACAGATCGATCGATGGTCTTCGTGAACACTTTCCCATCAAGCAGGAAACCAGTTACGGAGAATCATCGCTCCCAACATTACTGGCTCCCGGCGCAAGAGAAGGCTGGCTGGCTGCGAGCCATCAGAGACTTACTGCCGAAAGTCATTAGCAGTCGACGGATTAGAGGACGACGTCTGACATCTTAGAAAAAAAAAAAAAAAGCTCGAACCATCCAATCAACAACGCAAAAAACAACGTCTGCCTGCACATGAAACCCTCTCAAATTGCGTCCACGTTCGTGGGAGGGAGGTAAACATCCGTCCATGAGACAAGAAAAACCCATACCTAGCAAAAGCCCTCATGAATGCGCGTATTCGTAACGGAGCGAGATACGAGGTTTTGGCCCACTCCCCCAATCCCCACCGCGTTGGTCCCTTTGGGGTATGAGAAACCTCGTACTGCTGACTTGCAGTCCTCCCTGTAGACTTTTTTCCTTCGATTCTTTCCCCCTATCGAGCCTCTGGAGTGAAACGGGGCCCCGGAGAGGCCGTGGAGGATGTGCCGATGTTTGCTGCTCGCCGTTGCCCGATGGCCTATCCCGGCGACATTCGTGATAAAACGATCCTCGTATCCATGGATTGAGCATGATACCCTTCTTGGCGCAAGAATCTCTGCAGACTGATTTTCTTCTCCTTTCTCTCTTGTTTTCTTTATTTACATTGTTTCCCTACGACTAGCTTTCTTTCAGCTCGCAGACGCCGTTGATGTAATACCAGCCGCCTCTCGTTCAGACCGAGCACCGCTCCCTCGCCGAGCTACGATGGCTCTCTCCTATCCCTTCGACCCGGCCATCGTCCCCTCGGGCGTGTTGTCGAGCTACTTCGGCCTGATCGCCATCTTCCACACCTTCAAAACGGCACGCTCCGGGGCCTGGGCCATGATTCCCTTCTGCGTGGGCGCATGGTGTAAGCCGAAATCCACCACTGCTCGCCTTCCACCTTCTCAGCTAACAACAAAAGAACAGTAGAATCAGCCGGCCATATGGCGCGTTTCTTCTCCGCCCTCGAGTCCCTAGCCCACGACCCCTCCCTCGTGACGTACCTGTTCCAGGCCATCCTAACCCTCTCGGCGCCCGCGCTCTTCGCTGCGAGTCTGTACCAGCGACTGGTTTGTGCTGTCGTTCCAGACCGTAAGATGGGGCCGAACCATCAGAGGAGGAGGCAGCGGCGGTGCCTGTTGGTGTTCTGGATCTGCGGCGAGGCCGTCTCGTCTCTCCTCAAAGCATGTGGTGATTACCTCTCCCTCCCTCTGCCGAGTCTGACGTATCGTGGCTGACTGTGACCGCTTTCCCTCAGGCGTGTACTTCATGACCGCCGACTCCGAAGTCCCCGTTGGCATCGGTCGGGAACTTGACGCCCGTGCCATCGTCGTGCAAGTCGTCCTCCTAGCCGTCGCCGTGACGGGGGCCGGGGTGTGCTTCGCCAGAACGTTCCGCGCCCGGTCTCAACGCCCAGCAGACATCACGATCCCCGACCGCGGGCAGCTTCCGCTGATCACGTTGTGCCTCGTAGCCCTCCTTCTCCGGTCGACATTGCATCTCGTCGCGCACGACGACGATGCCTTCCACCAGCGGGAGTCCCTGAGATACGTGGTGGAGGCGTGCCTCATGGTGGCGGTGGCGGCGGCGGGGTTCTTCGTGTATCCGAATGATGCGGGGGCTGGGGCCGTCAAGGACGGCGAAGAGGCGCGTTCGATGGTCAATTACGGTCCGGTGTATTGATGCGGCAAGTTCGCTGTGGTGTGGAGATCGACCTTTAGTTAAAGAGTGGGAGACCTCACCGTCGTATTCTTCGGTCGATCAAAAAGGGCCTAACATTCTCGGCTATTGGAGCGATGAGAGAGATGACCAGTCTTTGGTCGTATAGTACATCTGAACGTCTCTTCCATCTCGAGTGCCTCGGCGGCAGCGCTGACGTATTCGAGGGCACTGCGACAACCGGTTTTGCGGTCATCCAGACGACAGGGCCACTGCTCTTTTCAAGGGCCTCTCTCCGATGCCTTTCGTGACCTTGGCCTCCAGTAGTTCTATGTCCCGCTCTAAGCTCTCCGCGTCTTGCCTGTACAGGACCTGCCGCCTCCTCTCCCAGAGGAAGTAGAGGCCGACGACGACCAGCGTGAAGGGTACCGTGGCGGCCCAGTAGACCCAGAACCTCGGGGAAATCACGGAGGCCATGTCCGGAGCGTCCTTGAAGTCGAAGAAAGTGGTCGAGAATATCGACTAGCGAAGAGGTCAGCTTGCTTGAAACTAGAAAAAATATCGACCCGGACGAGGGCGGCTATGTTCTTACGGCCAGGAATGTCCCGGGGAGGAAAATAGCGCCGAGGAGCGATATGCCCTTCATCGACTCCGAGTCGCGCTTACTTAGGTAGGCGAGTTTCTTTTGGTCTGATGCGATCTGCAGGTTCAACTTGCTATCTCTATCGGCAATGAAGTTGCGAAGCTTTGGATGGGTCGCTGGTCAGCAGCTGTCCGAGCCGAAGTGCGACAGAAGAGGAATCGAGGAAGCGAGCTTACGACGTTGCGTTGGACTTCAACTCTCTGCAGAGTGGCGTTCGCGTACGTTTCAATCCGTCGCCACCGCTCCCTGTAGCAATGCAGCCTCGAGAGTAGCCGCCTTTGGAAGCGCTGCATTCGAGGGCTCCTCCTCTCTTCGGGCACTGCATTCATGAAGAGTCGCGCAGCCTCTTCCATGGATTCTATGATAGAGATGTGACTGGCCGGCGGCCGCCAGAGTGCCTGTGCCTGGCAGTCAACGAGGTCCCTGGCTATCGCGTCCAGGTCAGTCCCGCCCAGGGCGTTCGCGGTGACGCCGTTGGCGTCGATCTCGTCCGCGCCAACTACGTTGCGCAGGGAGATGGCTTGTTCGAGCCTCCGCAACCAATCTCGTGCGTTGCGCTGCTTCTGTTCAGGCGGAGCCGACGAACTGCTGGTGAAAACAATGAGTGGCAGCAGCATTGCGTGCTCGATATCTGAGGCGCACGCACGAAGATGCATAACTGAGCTCACGATGTCCGACGATGGTGTCCCCTTGCAATACCCGCTGGTGATGCCGGTGCCGAAGTTGTGGCTCAAGATCAGCTCCCAGCCCCTGGTCTTGCCGCGTTTCCGAACGTCACCCTTTCGAAAGACCATCTCTGCGCAGTAACCATTAGCCATTTTGTATGCATATATACTGCGAAGGAGTGGGGTACCGACTCAAGCACGTCCTTCCGTCCTCGTCGTCCATCTCGCACCAAAAGAATATCCCAACGACACTCAACGTTGTGACGGCCATGCGAGGCAAATTCAGGGTCTTCACCATCGACTTGTACGCTTCAATCGGCAAGCTGATGGTCCACGGCGCAAAGGTCTCGTTGTCGCAGGCATCCTTCTGCAAGCTGGGGGAATCAGTTGTGCCGTGCGCTTTTCCTAGGATGAGCCGCAGGTAACGCACATCAATCTCAATCCAGAAACCAAGTGCACCGATTCCGGCACCTTGTACATTTCGAAGGCGCCCTGTTTCCCACGTTCAGCCTTCAAACATGTTTTCTACGGCATGCGTCGGCTTGAGCAGAGATATCGCTTACTCGACTGTGCAGGAAATCGTCAAACTGGTCCATGGCCAGGGGGTTCTCCTCGCAAGAGTTATATAAGGGATCCTGGCCAGACAGTCACGTTTAAGTTTGTTTGCGCAAGGAGCAATCTGACAGGCGGAACATACGGAGTAGTCGAATATTTCCACATAATGGGTTTGTTCTTTGACAACCTTGCACCAGTTGACAGTCTCTTCGAAGAGACACTCGTCCAAATCAAGACTAGGATCCATGTTGGATATGTTCGGTATTAGAAAGTTGAACCTCTGTCAATCAGAAACTCCAGCTGACGGCCTTCCTCCGCCTTTTAGGCAGGCTGCAGCGAGCACGCCTAGGTTGGCTCGCCTCGAGGCAACGATCCCGAATCGGACAGGTCGTCACGCTCACTGCATGAGAGATGGAGTCGCTGATTGGGCAGCCTCCCACCGACGACCGGCATGGCATCGTGATGGCGCGAAGTGGCTGTATGTGTATGTAGAAGGGTCTCTCATTCTGCACCTCCAAGTGGGAACAACAACAGACAGAGGCGACAAGGGTGACAAAAACGACGATGTGGAAGAGAGGATTGTTAGCAGCGGAGGGAGCCTGAAGCCTGAAGGAGACCTAGGAGGGCAGGTGGCCCGTGCTTCTCTACAGCACGCACACCTTGGGAGGTAGGTACCTGATGGGCAGAGGCAGGTACACTGAAACATCACCAACAGAAGTAGGCGCGATACTTTGGCGAGGCCTGGAGCCTGACGTTGACCGCCATGAGTATGCATGCCTGTCTGTCCCGCCTGCAATTATGTGGACGTCAATCTTTGAGGGGGGGGTTACTGGACAGTTAAATACGTACTTACACAGTGTCTCACGCTGGATGGACCCCTACATCCACGAGGCACCCAAACCCTCGGGTCCGAGAACCAAAATGGAGGGTCCAGACTTCTCCAAACAACAACACGGCTACCGGTACTACGCCAAGCATTCCCTCCACAGCTTCGGTCGTTCGCCAGGCCCTGAGTAATCAAGCTCCCTCGAAAAACCGAGGTAGTACGCGTGCGTCAAAACGATCAGAAATCAAGACGGAAAGATCAACCATCGGGAGGGGGTGGACGCTGTGACACGGTCCCGTCAAACGCTAAAAGCGGCAATTTCGGGCGGAAGTGTGGGGGGTTCCTCCCTTTCTCCAACAGCTGTCAAAACACTGAACAACGAAAGACAGAACGGCAAAAAAAAAAAAAAAAACAGAGTTTCAAAGAGACACCGGAACCCCGATGGGACCTGGCGGAGGGACGGACCGGGCATCTCGTGACCGAACCCTTTCCCTCCCTCAAGCGCCGGCCAAGACTTTTTCCCCTTGCACTAGGTAGTGTACCTAGATGGTTGGCCGACCGGTGATTGCGTTCTAATTTTATCCCTTGCACCGTTCCAACGTGCATCAGTACCTTGGGGGAAAAGCCTTAACGCGATCTCCAACAGCAATGGCGGATAGAGCAAACAAACCACAAACCCCGCCGACCGGAGACAACGCTCGGATCGTTTGCTTCGGGGGTGTAGGACGCACGAGTTCAGACGGCCGTGTGACAACTCGCTGGACCTTCTACGCGGACCCCAGAAGGGAAAGGAGAAACCCCCCGGACATGCATGCCGTGCCTCTGTGCCTCGCCGCAAAAGGAGCCGGGAGTGAATAAGCTGTCGGAAAGTGAAGAACGCAAGAGAAGAAGCGGGATGATTATAAAACCCAACCATCCAGTCCGCGGGGAGACACCTCCTTTCCTCTTCCCCCCCCCCCCCCTTCCTTCACACTATCTCCGGCTGACCATCTACCCCAATTGTACAATCGCCATCCATTCTGCAGCAAGACCGGACGTCCCGCCCGAAGCTCCCGATTCCCGCGCGCGCTCCGTACGACGCATCGCACCACTGTCATTGGCGAGGATCTGGGTGAGAGGAGCGGTTGAACCGGGTTCCTCGGCGGCAACTCGTGGGGTAAAAAGTCACCAAACAGCCGCAGAAACCTAAGAGGAGTAGGAGGCATTTAAAAAGGACCACCCCGCTCCCGTCGTCTTTCGGCTTGAGCTGTCGTGTCGTGTAAGGCTTCTTCTTGACGACGTCCACAGCGACCTTTCTCTCAAAAACAGGTGAATTTGTCCCCGTGACTTTTGTGTTTGTATCCGGGGAGGCTTTCGGTGGAAACAAATCCCCCCAATCCCCGCATCGTGTCGACCCCTCGCGGCCCCCGCCCTCGCGACATTCTTCCCCCGACCAGGCCGAGGCCAGTCCCCGCCGCTGCGCAGAACCCCCCGCTGATCGGCTCTAAGCAGACGGTCCAGCCTCGACCCCCAGGCCGACGCCCGAAAGGACCACGAGACTCGCACAACTTTAGGCCCAGCCCACCGCCGAGCACTTTTCTCGCAGGTCAAAAATCCCTTTTACGCTTCTTCGCAACCCACCCGCGTCGAAGAACCTACATCTCACGACAAGATACCATCAACACCGAAGTCACAATGTGGTCCAGCAAGCGCGCATCTCCCCCCGCCGAGGGCAGCAGCCCGACCGAGCCCGAGGCCTCTTCGCCCATCTCCAGCAGGCAGAGGAACCCCGGCCGTCGCTTCGCCCAGATCGTGAAGCTCAAGCCCGAGTACCTTGACAAGTACAAGGAGGTCCACGCCAAGGTCTGGCCCGAGGTCCTCAAACAGATCAAGGAGTGCAACATTGTCGACTGTACGTGCCCGAAGACCCGTGTTCCAGCAAATTTGACGTGACTGACTCTGCATGCAGACAGCATCTTCCACGACCCTGAGTCGCGCATCCTGTTCGCCTCGTTCAAGTACGTCGGCTACGACTACGCCGGAGACATGGAGAAGATGCGCGAAAACCCCAAGGTTCGCGAGTGGTGGGCCATGACCGACGGCTGGCAAGAGTCCCTCGTTCCCGGCGCCGTGAGCAGCGAGGCCGGCGAGCCGGGATGGTGGAAGCCCGTCGAGGAGGTGTTCTACACGCCTTGAGCAGGATAAAGGCAACGGGTGGTATTTGCATTGGTTTCTTTTTTAAGTCAGCGACGAACCGAATGACAGCACATCTGCTTTCTTGATGACATTCGATGGTTCGTGTTCGTTGATGGCGGAGTCACGCTCGGGCTCTATGGACGCGTGCGTGGTATTTTGTGACCGGTGACCGATGGCCAGTGATCGACGGCCCCTCCGAATCATTTGAGACCCCCAAACAGACCGCCAAAGACACCGCCGGGCCCTCCGCCGCCCCCGCGCTGGCCGTGGCGCCGAGCCTCGGTCCGGATCCACTCCTCAAGAAAGGCGCGGTCGGCCAGCTTCTTCGCGTCGTGAACCTTGGTGGTGATCTGGGCTTCTTGGTTGTCGAAGCTGAGGAGAGTGGGAATGGAGCTGATCATGTAGGTCATGCCCAAGCCGCCGCTCATGTTGTCCGGGGCATCGAACTCGACGGTGCAGTAGCTCACGCCGCCCTCCGCCTCGCCGACGCCCGACTCGATGATGGATCGTATCAACGGGGCGACGACCCGGCAGGTGCCGCACCACGAGGTCGTCCACAGGGTTATCAGAGGCGTCCTGGACGAGGTAGACAGCATCTGGTAGGTATGGAAGTCGTCGGGACGGCGGACACTAGCGACAAGCGGGTGTTAGCAACCGGGGACGTAGCACCGGACGGAAAACGCGTCTGTCCGTTGTGAAGTACCGAGGGGCGGCCCACTCACGATGTGTAGATCTGATTCTTGGCCGGGGCGGTACGCGACGTGGAGAAGCGGGCAGCGGCGGCGGTAGCGACGGAGTGCTTGGGGAACGGGTGGCGGACGCCAATAGCAAGCCCGCTGCTGCCCCGAAGAGCGGAGCGGGCTGCGTGTCTCGAGAGCTGCATGGAAGGGTGCGTCGCTTTGCGTTGCGGCCCGGGGTGTCTGGTCTGCTCACACGCAGGCAGTCCGGTGCTGGGTGACGTCGTTGAAGCAGTGGGTGGTGGTGCCTCGCGTTGTCTCGTGATGCAGGTGTGCAGGGTGATATGCGACAAGCTTCTCGGCGGTAACATTCAAGCTGGCGGATCCTTAGTGTAGGGAGATAGACAGGTTCAGTGTGCGCAATTGAGATCCAATGGCTTCCCCCATCATCTGCTGCTTGGATGGTCATGCTGAAAATGGCGGCTGACCCCATTGGGGAAGGCGGCCATGTTATGTGGGGAAACGCACGATGACGTTGTGGGGTTGCGGCGATTGATGACCTAAGCGGAAGTTGTACCGCATCTTCCCTCCTTTTTTGTTGTTCGTTCGTATATTTTCTGATTTTCCCAGGGTAACTGCGGCTCTTGGTCAAAGTCTTGGCATCTTCGACCTCCCCCCAATCGGTGCGGAGGAATGGGGTTTTTCAGGCTTCCGCTGCGCTTTCCTTAATTCCGGGTAGCATACAAAGAGCTCCTTCCTGCTTGGCGTCACCGCCTCCTGGAGGACAAGGAAGGTACCGCCTCGACCCCGGGTACGCTCTTGCCTGAGCTGGAAGTACCTAGTGAAGTAACTAGGTATGGGGGCAAGGTAGGGGAGGTACATCCTTGAGGTATGGAGTACAGATATCTCCCTGCGGATAGGGGTCCAGTGGAGGATCTTTGGCCTACCGCTTCCATCCAACGTCGACTCGAGCATGTGGCCAAACCCTGACGGCTACCTGCCTACTACTTTCCTAGCACAAGATTCCATCGATTCTTGCCAATATCCAGTCATCTGCCATCTGCCTGCCATCTGTTCATCTGCCTTTCGTATCTTTCTTGCTGCCGTCATTCAAGGGAAACAGACGTCCCCGACGCACAAACACGTGCAGTAGCAACGCCCCCCACGGAACCCGCCCGACGCGACGCATCAAAGCACACCGCGGTGCCTCTACTCCACCACCCCAAGTCGCCCAGACCGACAGGATACGCACACGATCCCTGTTCTGCGCCTCTCTGCTCTTGACTCGGTCGCCGCCGCCCAATCCTGACGGCGCCTTGCTGATTCTCTACTCCGTCCCATGTCTATCGCCAATACCCCATGTCTTGCCAGGGCATAAACACCCAGTTCGACGTTGGAAGAGGGCGCCGCTTGGCCACGCCATAAAAACCTCGAGGTTCATCCTTGATGCGCTGGTCGTCTGCCCCGACTTGAGACGCTAATCCGAGCCGTCACTTTAATCACTTTAATCACAGTCAAACGGCCTGCTGCCCCGTCTGACGACATCTCTCCGCACGGACGCGAACGCCTCGCGCATTGCCGCTATACACGCCGTCCACCGCACCGTTGCTGTTGTCGCTCTTGTTGTTGTCCTGTCGAATCGACCTTGTTGATCTCCCCAACACCATCGCCCGCCTCGCTGCAACCTCGCTTCTCCAACCTCATCTCGAGCTGCCTCTATCATCTGCCTCGCTCTCATCTTGGTCCTCGTACCTGGTGCCGCTTCGAGTTCTTGTGCTGATTCGCACGCTGATACCCTCATCCCATTCAACGGGTTTCTGCAACCTTAATATCAACCCCCGGCGCACGGCCGAGCAAAACCCACCTTTATGCACGACCGAGCCTGAGAGTATCGCCCCTTGCCGCCTTGCCGGCGCTTTCGCTTTGCGCCCACAGTCGTCTTTTCTCTTTTTCTCAACGCACTCGTCTCCCTCTGCTCTTGCCAACAACTTACCTCAGAGCGCACGTTAGCCTCTTCTTACGCACTCGCCATAAAGCTGCGCAGAAGCTGTCCAAATGG
Source organism: Colletotrichum sojae (assembly GCA_014235955.1). Classification (NCBI taxonomy): domain Eukaryota; kingdom Fungi; phylum Ascomycota; class Sordariomycetes; order Glomerellales; family Glomerellaceae; genus Colletotrichum; species Colletotrichum sojae. Next base: position 100,420 of record WIGN01000068.1, read on the forward strand.
CGGGCGTTCTGACGTGGAAGAGCCGCTTTGGCGGTGTCTTCGGAAATAAGCCCGACAATGGCGAGAGGTCGGATGACGAGCCTGCCGGCCCCCCAAAATGGAGCATGGGCGTCCTCAACGACTCCAAGACGATTGAAGTTCCTGGTGAGCCTCGAGCCTCCTTTACACTGTATCCTTGGCAAAATAAACATCCACTAACACCTGCAGGTTCTGTGCTCCTTCTGGCCAGCGACCGTAACGAGCCCTTGGGCTTGCGCAATGCCCCCGCGAGGACCTCGCATTCCTCCATCCCCACGGGTTTCCCGGAGCCGGCCGAAACGCCCTCCGGTCGCCGGTCTTCTGCGTATTCGGCCCCACCCGCACCCGCACCCGAGAAGACGACCAAGGATGGCATCATCCTCAACCCCCAACCCGAAGAGTCGGCCAACGACCCCTTGAACTGGCCCGCTTGGCGCCGCGACTGCGCTCTGCTGTCGCTCGGCTTTTACTGCATGGTTGGCGGCGGCATGACCCCCATCCTCGCCGCCGGCTTCACAAACGTCGCCGAGGATTACCACATCGAGACCGAGACCGTTGCCCTGACCACCGGCCTGTACATGATGGGAATGGGCCTAGGCTCCGTCGTCTTCTCGCCCACGGCTATCTTGTACGGAAAGAGGCCCGTCTATCTGTTTAGTGCCATCATCTTCATCGCCAGCTCCGTGTGGGCGGCCTTGTCGCCAAACTTTACCTCTCTCATCCTTGCAAGGATCTTCCAGGGAGTTGCTGTCAGTCCCGTCGAGTGCCTTCCCTCGGCCACGATTGCCGAGATCTTTTTCCTGCACGAGCGCGCATTCCGTATCGGCATTTATACCCTGCTGCTCCTGGGTGGCAAGAACCTCATCCCCCTGATCAGCGCCGTCATCATCCAGGGACTGAGTTGGCGATGGGTGTTCTGGTGAGTTCCCATCCATGTTCGATGCAATTTGCGGAGTCGTTTACTAATCTTCACTGCAGGATCGTTGCCGTGGTCGTCGGTCTCTGCGGCGTCCTTCTCTTCCTTTTTGTCCCCGAGACATTTTGGGACCGTTCGCCTGTGCCGAAGTCACGAAAGCCATCTCGGAGGCCGAGCTTCAGACACCGCCACTCGTCTCGCCACGAGGTTCCCCAAGTGGCGCCGGCCTCCGCAGGCGACGCCGACGCTGTCTCCCACAGACCGCAATCCCCGGCTGCCGCAGCTCATCCGCACAAGGATCTCCACGTCGGATTCGCTCCCGAGGCGACCCCAACAGCGAACGTCGACCCCGAAAAGCCGTCCGACACAGAAACTACCCCTGCCCGCACCTCCGGAGCGTCCAGCACACCCGCGTCCGGCTCCGACTACTTCTCCAAGGCTCCCGCCCTTGAGAGCGAAAAGCTTCCCGGCAACCTCAACTCACCGCCCAAATCAATGGCGTACACGCACACCCTCCGCCACCAGCCGGCGCTCTCCTTTGCCGAGCAGCTGAAGCCCTGGAACGGCCGTCTCAACCACGATAAGTGGTTCAAGGTCATGCTCCGCCCCTTTGTCCTTTTCGCATACCCCGCTGTGCTTTGGTCTGCGGCCGTCTACTCCCTTTCTGTCGGCTGGCTCATTGTCGTCTCGGAATCCGTGGCGCTCATTTACCGCAACCGCGAGTCGTACAATTTCAACGCTCTGCAGACGGGCTTGGTGTACTTTTCCCCCTTTGTCGGCGGCATCCTCGGCACGGCGGTGGCTGGCAAGGTGAGCGACATCATCGTCAAGGCCATGGCGCGTCGCAACGGTGGTCTCTACGAGCCGGAATTCCGTCTTGTCATGGCAGCCCCCGTTCTTGTCACCACCGTCATCGGGCTCATGGGCTTCGGATGGTCTGCCGAGGAGCGCGATCACTGGATCGTCCCCACCGTCTTCTTCGGCTTGATATCCTTTGGCTGCACGCTCGGCTCTACGACATCCATCACATTTTGTGTTGACAGCTACCGGCAGTACGCCGGCGAGGCGCTGGTCACGCTCAACTTTAGCAAGAACATCTTTCACGGACTGGTCTTCAGCCTGTTTGTCACGCACTGGATCACCTCCGACGGGCCGAAGATGGTCTTCATCTGGCTCGGCGTTATCCAGCTCATCTTCTTGCTGGCCACTGTGCCAATGTACCTGTTCGGCAAGAGGGCGCGCATGTGGACCGTGAGGAGGAATCTCATGGAGAAGTTCTGAGATTTGCATTCATATTTTGTCATATATCGGAAGGCATTTGTGCATTTGGTCAGCGATACATGTTTCTGCTGTTTTCATCACCATTGCATGGTGTTCTGGGAGGGCATCGCTCGGTGTTTCTTTCGCATTTCCTTTTCTTCTACGCGGGGTTTTGGCATTTCCACAGCATGTGTGCCGGAGATCTTCCAGTCTTGCTAGACGATACCATCTACACGCATTCTAGACGGCTTAGATCAATCATTTTCATCACCAGGGTTCCATTGATGCGGACCTCGATTCCAGTGACGGGACTCGTTGTTCCACACCCCAGGTTGAGTACTCCACATTCCCTCAGTACAGTATAACGATGGCGGACAGAAGCGACGAGGATGACCTCTTCCATAAGGTTTTGTTAGAGGGCTAGGGCTAATTGACCGAAGGGGCTGAATCATATTTTATTTTTCAGAGCAAAAACCACACAAACAAAGGAATTACAAAGTGTAATGTATTCCTATGGACCTGCTGACGTGCCCAGCCCACAGGAGACATCATCCTCGTCGGTTGAAATATATATATATATTACCCCAGTCGCCAGCCGGCTGATTGACCCTGGAACTGAAGCTGGGAGTCGAAGACGACCGCGCCGGAATCTGGGTTCACAGTCTGGCCGTATGAACCTCTAGCGGAGGGCATCCGTAGGGGTCCAAAAGCTATGGTCGGCAAACTCCTTCCTCCCCTTCATGCGATGTCCATCCAGGGACCACTGTTTCCCTGCGCGCGTCCTTCACCGCCCCTGTCCCCCCGCGTCCTTGTATTCACGAGGCTCTCGGAGCCTACCAGGGTACAAGTTCTGGGCCAAAGCCTCGAGAGAAACCTTGGGTCTGTTTTGATGCTGCTGCAGGACGTATTGGCTTATGCCCGCGGGGTTGACGTCGAAGCACACGAAGCGCACCGCGGGGTGGTCCGACATGTTGGCCCAGGTCGCGAGCGGGACCTTGAACAAGACGACGACGACGCCCGGGTTGGCATCGTGCACGTCTTCGAACTGGATCCGCCTGTAGGACCCGGGCAGCTGGCTGGTCGCCCAGTCGTCGAGCCTCTGGAACGTCAGGCCGATCGGCTCGTCGCCCAGGTGCGCGCTCATGACCACCCGCACGGGGTCGAACTCCACGAGCGGCCTGGGGGCTGCCCTCCACACTTCGTTCAGGGCGTTGTCTGAGTGGAAGGGCGCGAGGTGGATCGGCATCCTGTCCGTGTTGTACCGCTGCCGGTGGAGGGGCATCGTCTGCAGGAGCAGGTTGGCGTTGGCGTCCTTTGAGAAGGCGCGCGCCGCGACGAGGGCGAACAGCTGCGTCGCGGTGACGATCAGCCTGCGCGAGGCGACGTGCGCCAGCTCCTCCGCGAGGTTGGATGTGAAGGATGAGGGGCCGTCCCAGCGGGCCTGGCCCGCGTGGCCCGTGGCCGCGACGACCTCCTCGTTGCAGCCCAGCCCGGCCCCCAGGGAGGAGTAGCACGAGTCCATGAGGAGGAGGACGTCGCACTCGGCGGTCTTGGTCGTGCGGTTCGTCGCGCGGGACCAGTCCACGGACGCCTGGCCGCGTTTTGTCGGGGGGGTGCTGGGGTAGAGGCGGAAGGTCTTGGGGTCGGACTGGGCGAGGCCGACGTAGTAGACGATCAGCAGGGCGTTCTTGTCGAGGACGCTGAGGGCGTCGGCGAGGGCTTCCGTGACGGCGTGGGCGGGGCTGTTGTCGCCGCCGTCGTCGCTCACGTCCATGTCGATGTCGTTGTCGTTGCCTCTGGGTATGTTGAAGTGTCGATTTGGGTAGTTGTAGTGCCTTCCGAAGACGTTGGTGATTTTGTTGATGAGCGGCTCCAGGTTCAGGCCGTCCGTCATGTCTGCCTCCCAGCACAGCGTCAGGACGCGGACGTGGGTGTACCCGTGGGGGGCATCAGGGGTGGCAAAGGTGTGGTAGTCGCTGAGAGAGGTTTGGAGAAGGCCCCGGAAGTCTTCTCTGCCCATCTTGGCGGGCTGCCATGCGTCGAGGGGGTGGGTTGACGACATGGTGATTGTATTTGCTGGGCTGTATTCAGCTTTGGCTGGAGGGAAGAGATATAAACAGTGATGTACTTGAAGCAGGTGATGGGCGATGCCAGTGATGGGGTGGGGGGTGGTAGTAATGGGGCGACGAAGCTGGTGATGGGGCAAAGCCAAGTAAGGGGCAATGCCAGTTGGTGTTGTGTCTGGGGGAGGAAGTTTTTGTTGCCGGATGAGAGACGACGGGGCTTTCTTATAGATGGAGCTTCTGGCTCGATCTCCAGACGAATAAAAGGAGATGAATTACACGGAGATAGAGACATTAGGGTTATGTATGCGAGGGCGTCGTGATGGCGTCCTGTCTTGATTGGAGTGGAAAAGTGGGAGTTGAAAAGTTTGATCAGTGGGCGTAGGCATCACAAAGTTAAGTGAGAATGACCCTGTCCAATTTGACTGGGTGTCCCACTTACAAACTCAACTGTTGTGACCGTTGTCGTTGCTGCCGCTGCCGCTGCCGCTGCCGTCGTCGTCTCTGTTGCTGGAGTACCACTCTCGAACTCTTGAAGATCCTAACAAATGGTATCACAAGTATAATGATCAGGTATGTAGCGGTTACTCGGGTATACAAGTAGGATACTGATCGAAATAGTCCCGATACCAAGTTAATTTACGCGGGCTCTTCAGACATACTGTACAAAAATATAGATCGATCATCTATGTAAGCCGGCAAAAAACCCGGCGGCAATGCTAGTGTACACACGATCCAAGACGATTCTGAAATCCAGTCTTTCCAAAACACAACTCATGCAGACAGGCAGGTATCCTCCCACGGTCGCATTTCGGGGTATCGAAACGCCCGCCATTGCCTCTCCCACTCCCACGGCCACTTCCTCGACATGGTGGTCCAAAAGTGCACGAGCTCCTCGCTGCTGACCTTCATGATGTTGAAGGACGGGTCGCTCAGCTCCTCCGCGGTGCGCTCGCTGCTTCTCTCGTCCTCGCTGCTCTGGACGAAGAAGTAGTCCGACTGCGGGACGACGCGCCTGTCGGCCGCGTCGAGCCGGATGGTGTACATGCCGTCCTTGTCGGCGGGGTCCCCTCGCTCGGCATTCAGAGCCTTGACGAAGACCTTCCGGGCGCCGAGCTCGAGGTACCCCCGGTCGAGCTTCTCGTGCTCGAGGAGCGACTCGAGGCACTCCCTGTCGGCGAGCAGGGGGTAGTCGACGAGCATCTCGCCCCCGTCGTCGGCGCCGACGACGCCCGCCTCGTCCTTGAAGACGCCTTGGGGGCGGCCCTCGCGCCAGTTGACGAAGATGCGCTTGCACTCGTCGGGGGAGGCGTCGACCATGTCCTTGCCCTCCATCGTCACGATGCGGAGCTTGCGGCGGACGGCGGCGTTTGCGGCCTCGCGACTGACGACCTCGTGCGCGTTCTCGGCGATGTACGCGAGGTAGCGCTCCCAGAGGGCCTCGTCCGAGTAGTCCGTCCGGCAGAGGTAGAAGCCCCATTCGTTGGCGTTGAAGTCGCCCTCCTCCAGGGCGTCTTGCACCCTGCGGACCGTCTGGTACTGTCGTGCCGGCGTCCTTTGGAGGAGGCGGCACGCTTGCTGGCACGCTTGCTGGCACGCCTGTTGGCACGCCTGTTGAACGAATCCGAACATTTTTCGGTGGTCTGCTAGTGGGTCATTTATGTTAGACGCAGAGGGGGCGATAGTAAGGGGACAGTAACGGACGACAGCGAGGGGGTGGCTGTAAAGGGGCTTGCCTCAAAGTAAAGGATCTCGAATGGTATTTATCGCGTTCTGGCAGGTGATAAATGACACGAAGGCTGAAATATAGTCGGTTAAAAGTATGTATTTATGTCCTCAATCTGAAAGAAAATAGGAGGAATCATCTGGGGGTGGGAGGCCTTTAAAAGGCATGGGCGAGCTGCTCTATCTCCAGTAGTCACGGTCATGGCTCTTTCCAAAAGATTCCTATCGGTAGGACAAAATTTTACTCATGGCCTTTCCCGCAAGCCCCTTGAAAAGTTTGCAAAGTCTCGACTAACTGAAAGCTTGCCTGTTGGTATCACGGCTCGGTTGTGGGAAGGGGCGCGTGTCGTGATGGCTTCGGAAATAGCATCAGAAAGTTTCAGCGCAAAAAAGAGTTTTCCAACCCAGGCAGCCGTCCAAGAACTTGTCAACTTCACTGGTCTAGAGATGCCCATTTCCCCCCCTGGGCTTGGTCATGGGTAGTCTACTTCCAGTTGAGCATCGTCCCTGGCGCGGACGACAGACTCTGACGTCCCTCTCTGCGCTGGTCTGGGGCCGCCACCTTGCTTTCAGCGCCTCGAGTGGGATTTTAGGCGCCATCAGAGGGGGGAAGAGATATTCTCCTTCGCTTCATCGCGCCTGCTGCCTGTCGTCTCCGTTGCGCTTGCGCTCCTGATCGCCCCTACCACTCCTCACTTTCCCAGCCAAGAACGGCTTCCTCGTAGGCCCGGCCATGGCCGTGGCGATGCGAACCCAAACCGCTGGTATCAGGCACCGTTGGGGTATCAGTATTCAACGTCTACGTTTGACGCGTACCAAGGTGGGACTTCTAGAAGAAATGGGAGGCTGGGTCCAATCTCATCCCGTCGGATTGGGTCGTCACTTGTATCGTGTCAGCCGTTGCTAAATTAGAAAGATGGAAGAAGGAAGTAAAATAATTCGGACACGGCTCTCAACGGTCCAAAACACGACAAAAGGTACGCAAATTTACCACTCTATACTCAATATCAAGATTTATGTGGCTTTAGGGATAAAGGACAGCCCGGATGAGTGACATGCTCACCCTCTGTTTGTTGTAGGTAGTCATTCTCAGGCTCCAGACTCACCAGCGTCGACTTGACTAAATCCGAAACACACTCCGGGTAACACTGACTTGTACCACCTGAGCCAACTCAACTGCCGGAACAGATAACGTCGACGATGGTGTGAGTGATTGGTTGCGTCAATCTCGCCGGCCTCTCACGGACATGACATGTCGTCGGAGCCCCGCCCGCCGATCCCTGCCGGACCCCGGCGCCGAGCCCGGGGGCCGCAACCCTAAATGCCTCACGACATAGTCCGGACTCTCGCACGATTCAGCATCGCTCATCACGATTCATCATCACACAACGCGCCGATGGTTTAGTGGTAAAATTCTCCGTTGCCATCAAGCAGCGTCGGGGAGCCGGGGGTTCGATTCCCCCTCGGCGCATTTCTTTTGATTTTGAAGGTGTTTGTTTCCTTGGTTGTTGAGCCAGTGTGCATCTGGGGTTTCGTTTTTGAGTGTCTGGGAGTTGTGTGTCGCTGGTTTGGACCCAACGCGTCGCTCTTCCAGCTTGGAATGGTGGGAGTGTAATGAGGTTACCCGCATGAGGTGTTCATGGCCTCCCGGTCTCGCTCTGTTTCCATGTGTATTTGGTTTCGACCCTGCATGCTGAAGAACTGATCCTCTTCCGTCGCATTTCGCGATGCATTTCACCGTATTACCACTTCCAGCTGCGGTGGCTGTCCGGAGCCCATGCCGGAGCCCATGCCGGAGCCCATGCCGGAGCCCATGCCGACTCCGGTTGAAGCATCGCTGCCCAGGAGCTCTTTGAAGTAGATTCCTCAGAGTCAGGTAAACATTTTGAGCATTCAAGGTCTCGACGCTCAGAGAAATCACCATCTCCATTCCCTTTCCCAAACACTCCGTCCCCACCAGCCCCGTTCGCCAGCAGCGCGTTCCCACATCTCGTCGCGTCCCCACGATGGAAGCCCTCGCTTCATGTGAGCACCACGCATCGGGCACATCACAATCCCACAGTCTCTGTGGCTCAGTTGGAAGAGCGTTGGTCTCATATTCTGTCATGCATATGACTCTGGAACAAACTCCGGAGACATCCAAAGGTCGCAAGTTCGAGCCTTGCCAGGGACATTTCTTTTTGCTCATTGGCTGCAATGCCAGCAGCACCCGTTTGCTTTACTTTTTGTCGCGGAGAGAGAAGAGAGATGACTGTTTCGGTATTGGACCGACAGCAGGTGTTCAGCAATGATAGCAGCGCATTTCTAGATAGAGATGGATGGACTAGATAATTATTGTAGAGAATTAAGATTCCTACATGCGACGTTGTGCTATTGTAGTAAGTACTAATACAGCGTATGGTTCTGAGTCTCGTCAGGGTTCAGAATTTCGCGGGTCAAACAGACCTACTACTGTTAGCCTGACATCCATCCCGCCCCGACGTCAGTACAGTGCCCCGCACCACACTGACCGTCCACAGTACCAATTACCCCACCATCACAACCACCAGCGCAAAAAGCACATCACACCCAAGCAAGTCAAGACCTCACTTACAAGAGAACAACCACCCATTCCCAGCCTCTGCATTCACACCCGCAAGCCCTTATTCGCTCCATCACACCCTCCCGACCATGGCGACGAGGATACCGCACGTGCTGGAGAGCTACCTCGCCCTCCCGCCCGAGTGCGCCCAGATCCTCCTCACCAGCGTCCTCGGCGCGACCACAAACTGGCTCGTCCTGCGGTACCTCTACTCGTACCTCCGCAAGCCCAGCCCAGGCGAGGAGGCCGCACCGGCCGAAGACGTCAGGGTCGTACTGGTCAGCTTCATGAGGGACTTTGCCTTTTGGAAAGAGGGCGCAGGCAGACTGGTAAGTCCCTACGCTCTCTCACACCTCTGGGTGTATGAGAAAGGATTCCGATGACTGACTTACTACACAGGGCCTGGACCTCGAAGGCCTGGGACGAGGCGGCAAGTTCGTCTTCGTCGACGGCCTGACGGGCCTGTTCAGCGGCCGCGCGCCCCCGGCGTCCAGGGGCAGGAGGTTCCTCTGCGGCCCGGCGCTGCCGGCTATCCAGCGCGAGATCGAGGCCGCCGTCGCCGGCGTGCAGGCCGAGGGCGCCAAGACGGTACTGGTGGTCGACCAGCCCGACCTCCTCCTCGCGGCGACGGAGGACGACGTCACGGGGCTGGCGATGAGGAACATGCTCCTCGATTTGCAGGAGGTGCGCAGGGCAGCTATCTCAACCATTGACGTGAGTCATGCTGACAAGGCCGATAGAAAGTACGCGCCTCGATCGTCACGGTTGCGGCCGACGAGCCGCTCGTGGCGTCCCAGGCGACGACGCTGGAGAAGGAGCACGCGGGGCTGGTGCTCTCGCTTGCGCACGCCGCGGAGACGGTTATTAGCCTGCGGATGCTGGACACGGGGAACGCGAGTGATGTGAGCGGCGTGTTGAGGGTCACGGCTGGCGGGGATGGCGGCGGGGAGAGGGCGGTCGAGGAGACGGAGTTGCTGTACTTTGTGGGCGGGGATGGGAGCGTCAAGGTGTTTGGGCGTGGGCAGTGAGGGCGTCGAATGCGCTTCGGTCCGGGGATGGGAACGGAACAGAGGATGGAGGCATGGGAGATGGGCAAGATAAATGTCATCAAACGCGAAGGGCGTTGAAGGAACTCGGCTCAAGACCCTAAATCAACCATCACCCAACTGTCGTGATCATGGACAGGCGCTACACGACCGACAGACAAGAGCGGCACACGGGTTTAACGCATCAACGGGACTGGGATGGCGAGATGGTCAGAGCAAAAATCCCTTCATTGCGAAGATCCGATCATGTTCCCGTAACAAAACCCCCCAGCGTACCGTTCGGTAGAGGTATCACTAACGCATAAAATACCCATGTCATGCCAAACACGCCAAATGCTTCTTCGTTTTTGGGGTTTGACGTTTTTGAATTTTGGGGGCTCCCTCTTTTTGTTTTGGTGAGTGCTCGCTTTTCCGTTTCTTCAAGTCAAGCGGAAGGGGAAAAAACAAGAGGAGTTTTAATTCGTGTAAATCGTTTCCCGGAATTGTTCACGCCTTCCCTTTTTCTCTTTTCCCCTCCCCCAAGGATGCCCGAATGCACTTGATTTGAAAGAAACCTATCCCTGCCTTCCCATCCGGAAAACACTTCTTCATGTCGAGAGTGTTGGCGGCAGTCGCGACAACCGTTTTACGATTCCCACATCATCGAGTCGACCGAAAGAATTGACGAGAGATAACGCTTCATGCGGTGGTGGGGCCGGCAGAGCCCTTGGGGACGCCGGTCTGGAAGCCGTTCTTGAAGCGGCGGGAGACGTCCTTGAGGTAGCGCATGCGGCCGGAGCCGGTGGTCTTTCTCCGCTTGGCCTTCTCGGACCAGTTGTCTGTCATCGGAAAACCTGTGTCAGCATCTCTGACCCTTTGTTCTAGAGTGTGTCATGTGGTGGGAGGGAGTGTGGTCCTGTATTGGGACAGGACGGGAGTGGGATATCGGGTGGTGGCGATTCGAGCCTCGTCTTCGTCGTCGGGATATGAGGGAGCAAACGTACACTTGCGGGTCTTGGCCGCGGGGTAGCCGCAGGAAGCGCAGGTGTGCTTCTGGACGTGAAGCGAGCGGCGACCTAATCATTCCATGTTCCATCAGCGTTCTGGGTCCTTCGGGTCTAGTCTTCGTCGTCGTCGAAATTGTGCGTCTCGCGATTCGCTTCGTCTTCGTTTCTTCGACTCGTGGGAGTTTGGCAGGACTTACCGCAACGACGGCACAGAACGTGCGTCTTGTTGTGTCTCTTACCAAACGAGGAGGTACCCTTCGCTGCGAGAAACGGTCAGCAATTTGGTCACATAACCAAAAGTCGCCCGGGGTTGGATTCTTCTCAATCGTTTTCACGACGAAAAGAACCCCAAGGCGACGGCCGCAACGACGTACTCATCTTGGCGGTATTCGGTGGTCGACGATGGTGGTGCTGAGGTTGACTGGTCGGTTAGTTGGTTTGGCGGAGGAATCACGTTGGAAAGGACGATTGAGTAAATTTCCTGCCCTAACTGGCGAGTGTGCGCAAAATTCCAGTGTGGAGACGCGGGCTTCCTCTGAGCCAATCAATGTAATGCGAGTCCGGTCACGTGGTAGTCGGGCTGGACGGCGTGGAGGCCAATCAGTATTGTGGGAGGTGCAGGGGCCACTGCATTTTGGCATGGTCGACGGGGCCATGCCGACGGCCCGCTAATGCAGCAAATCAGCGTCGCGCAGTCAGTTGCAGTGGGTGGACAGCGGACAGTGGATATTGTCACCATGCAGCGGCACCGCGAAGTGCTGGTTTCCTGAATATGGATGCATGCGCGCATCGTGTTGTTGTTCTTATTGCCAAAGCCAGAACGCCTCCGTGCCCAGTCCCTAAACATTCCAGAATGCCTCGCGCGGGTATACAAAGTTCATCACATCGTCCACTAATCTCCCTTTTCCAAACCGCAGGGATGTGATGCTCACCCCTGGATATCCAACATTTGCTTGAGCGCAGCTTCGCTGGCCCTCAGCCACCTGCCCCGCTCTTCGAGATCATCCTCATCGCCGCCAGCGCCGTCCTTCCGCCGCCTGGCCTCCTTGGCCGCTGCCTTGCTGTTCTGCCTCTTGACCTCGAGAGGTTGCAACTCAGCCTGTAGCCTTTCCAGCTCTTTCCTCTTGCGCGGCACGCGGGCCTCCAGTTGTTCCAGCTCGCGGTCGAGTTGCTGCTGCTGCCTCTTCTTCTCGTCCACCAGCTCCAGCGTCCTGGCGAGGGGCAGGTTCATCTGCGGGTTCAGCCCGGGCGCCTGCGTCTCCCTGAGCACCGCGACACGCTCCTCCAGCTCGAGAATCTTGTCTGGCAGGTCTCTCAGCTTGGCCGTGTCGAGCTGCACGCTCTCGTAGCGCTTCGCGAGCTCCCTGCCCTTGGCCTCCAGCCGCGCCACCATGTCTGCCACCTCGACCTTGAGGGCCTTCAATTCCGCCTTGGCCGCGAGGTTGTCCTTCTCCAGCTCGAGGTTCTCCTGCGGTGTGACGATGACTGGCGGGTCGCCGACGATGGCGCGGATGAACTTTTCTTTAGTGACCTGCTCGACGTAGGAGAAGCGCAGCTTGGCGAAGAGCTCCTTGTAGTGCTGCAGGTCGGCCTCGAGGCTCGACGGCGTCGTCGCGTCTTGGGATGCATTGGAGGCGTCCGACGTCCGCTGGCGCGACTCCTGCGCAGCTGCGCTCGAGATGGGCTCGCTTAGCCTGACGATTGAGATTTCATTGTTTTCGTTGAGGTCCTCGATCTTGCGCAGTACCTGCGCTGCTTCCGACACGTCCATCTTGCTCTCAAGGTTTTATTGATGGACATGTGACTCGAAAAGTTTGTAGGGCGTGTGTGTGGCGTGATTGATGTGGCTTTTCTTTCTCTTTTTTGTCGACAAAGCGCTCCTTTGCTGCTAGAGTTCAGGGTCTGGTGACGTTTGTTTACTTGGGTCCCGAATGGGAAACAGTGGCCCAGATACAAGGGTGACTTATCGTTATCGGGCCCCTTATCAGCACCACCCCAGTGTGCCTGCCCCCCTATCAGAATTTCTTAGACCCCTTCAGCAGCCGTTTGTTCGTCTTTTTGTCGATCAATCTCCTCCACCACAGTTTGCGACAACACCAGTGCTTCCTACCTTGGCTATCCAACACAACCCCGCACCTGCTCCTAATACCTTTCTTCACCCAGGCACTTACCACCGGCTCTTTTGCCAGCATTTTGGCAATATTTCTGGCTCTCAGCTGCCTCAAACGCGCCTTCCTTGACCGCTTCGCCAACACTTGGACCCTTGCCAGCCTCACGTCATCAGCACTGGATGTGGTCAGTCTGGATCTGAGCTGCGCTTGCCTCCTGCTGGAAAGGTCGCAACTGTCCCTACCTTCTTTTTTTTGGAAACTCCTAGACAACCAACTCCGGCAACACCATGTCAAACCACGAAATCCTCACTGACGACTACGTCGCTGGGCTACTCGCCAAAGAAGCAGACGATTGCTCGTTGAAGTACTCAGGCATGGGGATGGAGGCGTTCCGCTCCGACAAGAAGTACGTTTGCGAAGCCCCTTCGGCTCTATTAGCTTTCATTCTTAACCTCAGTTCGCCATCGACCAGGCCGGCAAACATGCCCAAACCGAACACTCGCTTCCTGCGACACATCATCAGGGACACCAACACGCACAACAAGAACCTGCTCGCCAAGGAGGCGGCCGAATCGCAGGCGCGGCTAAAGACCCTCGAGCGCACCGAGGAGAAGGAGAGGAGGAAGCGCGCCGGGCCGCAGGACATCCGCAAACGACAGATGGGAGACATCAAGGCCATCCTCGGCGGGCGCACGGAGAAGCTCAAGCGGTCAGGCGAGAAGTCAGATAAGAAGGACGATGCGCCGCCGCGCAGCAGGCACCACAGGGACAGGAGGAGCGAGTCGCCGGAGCGAAGGAGACACCACCGGAGTAGGAGGGACGACTCGGACTCAGAGCGCGACGATCGACGGAGACATAAGAGCGACCGGCGGAGATCGCGCTCGCAGGAGGACTCGTCCAGGCGACACCGCCACCGATCACCACTGGGGGCCAAGGATCTGATGTCCAGATCCCGCTCGGAGCGCGCCAGAGAAGAGGACGGCGAGGACTTGACGTCACGGTCTAGTCGGGCAAGGAGGGAGAGAGACGGCCTCTCCATCAAGGGCAGCAGCAGCAGGCGCGCGGAGGAAGCGAAATCCCCCGCGGCAGCGTCCGATTCAGATCCCCTCGACGACATTATCGGCCCCGCCCCGCCGCCGGCCGTACGCTCCCGGGGCCGCGGCGCGGTATCGAACGGATCGGGGATCGACAAGCGGTTCGAGGCGGACTACGACCCGAAGATGGACGTGGAGATGGAGGACGGCGCCGGTGCCGGCGAGGACTGGGACGACGCCGTCGAGGCCTTTAGGGACAGGCAGAAGTGGCAGCAGCACCAGGAGCAGCGGATGCGGGCGGCCGGGTTCGGCGAGGACGAGCTCAAGAAGTGGCGGAACGGCGATCAGAAGGACGAGCAGGACGTCCGGTGGACAAAGGCCGGGGAGAAGCGGGAGTGGGATCGGGGCAAGGAGGGGCTCAGCGGCTTGTTTTCCGAGTTTAACTGATTCGGACGGCTTGCGGGCATGGGGTCGTTATTTTTTTGGGACTTCTAAAGCTTCATCTTGCAGGCGTTGGATGGGCATTGCCTGGCGGAATTATCATGGTATTTCGTTTTCGGCATTCAGCATGGCTTCGTTATCTTGGACAACGACCTCTTTCGGTGTCCCCTCATGGCGGTTACGACCAGATGATAGAAAGGTGCATTTTGAAGTTTGATGATTGGATAAGCCGGGCGCAAGTTTCTTGCTTAACAGTTGAGAATGGTGCGAAGCAGATACGCATACCTTCTTCTGAGGAAAGATTCTGAGGGAAGAAATCCCGAGATGCTTTCCACGTGCGTGCCTAGCCGTGCTAGCTAGCTCGTATCACAACACACTTTTTCTTATCCGAGACTCTTTTTTTTTTCCCTCCGTCCGATCGTGAGTTCATTAAGATGGTATGCATTGAATTAGTTAAGGCTTGAAGATGAGATGAGGCTGGACGGAAGGAGGGGGCGGAGCACCGTCCCCCTCATCTTGCTTCAACCTCACTCAGGCAACGGAGCTTTTTTGCCTCCCCCCCCCCCCCCCCCCCCCCCCTCCAATCCACTTCTCATCGTCCTTTCTGGGCTAATTGATGACTTTGGTGCGACGGGAAAGATGACTCGGCCGGAGCCGAAGGGGAGGAATGTCACTTGCACCGTACAGTTGCAGGGCGCGGGGGTGGATGCTTGCAGGACGTTTCACAACATCTGAGGAATGTCAACGTCAAAAGAGTGAGGTCCACTGTTCGAACCCCTCTTCCCCTGCCCGGCGTGTGAAACATGTGAGGGTAATATGCTCTTTTTTCTTCCCTTGTCCCCTTTTCTTTCACGTTCGCATTTGAGTAAAGGCCAGGGGTTTCGATGCCGCTAGAGATCTTACGCTAGATATCCCTTTGGACTTTTCAGGTACACTACGCAATTTGGTTTCATGGAGATCCGGCGTTGGCTGTTTGCGGCATGCGCAACGGTTGGAATGTTGGCAGACGCCTCATGAACACTGCCACGACGTAGGTTGTCGCTGATTTCCGAATGCTTGATGCTGAGGCGGATCAGGGCCGTGGGGGCCAATATCAGATCCGGGCGGGACGCGGGGCCAGAGATGTCTGGGACCGGAGGAGGAGGGGCGTGTAGGTGATTGATGAAGGGTACGTCAACGTCATGGGCTATGCTGTCTCCCACGCTGGAGTCTTTCTTGCCAGCCGCATGGAGAGAGACAACGATGATGCTGATCTCGCGCGGGACTACTACTCCGGGGCTGCGACGAAGCTCATACTATGGTGACGGGGACTGGGAGAGGGGTTCTATGGGATGTGCCATCGTTGAGGGGAGGAAACAAAAGGCGCATGTTGAGCGGTGTGTTTCCTGCGACCTTGGGGTTGAATTGAGTTCACGACATGGGGCAAGGTGAGAGAGGTGGTTCCTGCGTCTGTCTCTTTTGTTTGGGGCTAACGTCGCGTGCCGTATCATTTTACGAGGTCGAGCTCTTGATGGGCACGTGATGCATTCTTAGATGCAGACGAGCGCGGAGAAGCTTATCTTGAGACGATGATGGAACGACTCATGCAGGCACTTTTAGACAGAGCGGGCGGGATGTTGCGGGCGACAATACTGGCGTTCATGATGTGTGTGGGAGGTGGCGCGTGGTGATTGTGTTAGTGTGAATGGTTCAGGTGATCTGATGCAGATGTACCTGAGGTAGATAGATTTCGGTAGGAAGATGACTTCTTGGCTTTTCGGGATGGGTTGGGGTTGTAGATGGACGCGGCTGCATCGGACAAGTCTATTGATGCCAAGCGGAAGGGAGACGCATCTGGACCGTCGCGTTCCTGATGTTGCTTTGTCCAGATGGGCGGGCGAGGCGAGGGCGAGGGCGAGTGAAACTTTTGGGATCACGAGGGGTCGCCCATGCGCGTGAGGTCATTGATGGGTGTTGGTGTGGTGTGGTGTGTGAGAACCGGTGGTGAGAGGGAATATCTGCATTCGTTACTTCCAGCGGAGTGCACTGTAAGCAGACACCGTAATAGTTGCGTTCCTTGGGTACCTCATCAGCTCGTCAGAGCCGAATCGTTGGGATGCGAACAGCAGCTCACTAAGCCTTCTATGGCTGCCTTAGGTACGGGCGACCAGACTCGTCATCGCAATTTCCCATCGTCTGTTGGATTTCCCCCTTTTCGTTCGTATTGAGTTATATCGTAAGCACCGTATTGACGGCCGGGAAAGTCGGGTCGCGGGTCTCGTCGGCACCGGCGCTTGCGGAAACGGCCTCTTGTCCAGTGGTTCTTTCTTTGGGATGAGTTGCTCCACGATGCGGCGGACGGCGTCAACCTGAAGCGTCTGATAAAGTGGGGGCCGCGTGGTGCGTCTTCCGCTGAAGCTCCAGTCGTAGTGTTTCGCTCACACTGCACTAATCCACCGAAGCGATGCGATGCGATGGGTACCAAGACGGGGCACGCTTGACTTAGTGAACCTTGGGAAGGGCAACAGTGGTTCAGTTCAGAGACAGAAGAAAAAAAAAGAGGTGCCGCCCAAGCCGGTGGGCGTCCAGCCCAGCCCCTGTTCGGCCTGGCAACTGTCCTTCATTGGTTGGGTAGGCGGACATGTCTAGGCTTGGGATTGGGATGGGCGAAGAGTCGAGACGCGGATGGGTATTGATGGGGGGTCGGTGAAAACTCGTCAGGTCTTGCGGTCAACAACAATAAGTTGTGTAAGCCATGAATAAATGTTTGTGTGTTTGTTTTCTAGTGGTGAGGTGAGTCTTGGTCGACCGAGTCGTGAGGCCATTGCCCACTCTGTATGAGTGAGCTAACCCGGGAAACCCCGTTTCGCGTCAGTCAATGACAATGGTGCCATTGAACAACAACGAATCGAGGGCACCAGTTGCCAGGGTCCTATTCTATGCGTAGATACCTAGGGAAGTAAATAGGGTAAATAGTCACGATTTAGGTCGGGTCAGGGCACATGAGTTGCTGAGGTACCGACTAATTACCCCGTCAGTGCTGGAAGGCACTTGCACTTGCACTTGCACTTTTCACCTGGGTTGCTTGCACCTGCCTCTCTTCCTGCACCTGCATCCATTGCACTTGCCTTCAGCCGGACAGGGTCCCTGAACATCCCCGAGGGCGACCGACCCCACACGCCGCCCCCGCCGAGGTGCCGCCACTGCCCTCTCCTCACTGGTCAGCGCGCAATCATCGTCACAGTCTTGGTCTTGGGCAGTGACACTGACACTCGGGTCGCCTGCCCCCCCCCCCCCCCCCCCCCCTGTATTAAGTACTTAGCTTAGGTACAAGCCAGCGCACCCAGCAGAGCACAACAGCAGAGCCCAAGCAGCGAGGCTCGTGTCACCACCCCCCTAACACTTCCATTGGACTTGGGAGCAACACCGCCTGCGCCCCTCTTCGCCCGTCGCCTGCCCGTGGTCTTCCGTCCCGCCCAGTCTGCCCTGCTGCACCTGCACTCACTCTGCACTCTGTGCATGGCGCCGCTACCAACCCGGTGCTTCTGGCTAAATAACCTGACCTGATCGACAACATCGTCATTACTTTGCCCTTCTCTGCTTCTCGCCCCCAAATTTTTTAGTTTTCTTCCTCTTCCTCCGACCTTTGTTTGAACCGACCGATCCCTTCCGGACCCCAAGGGAGGCTCTGTCTGTTCGTCTCTGTCGCCGCCAACTACTCTCTCCTATCGTCTTCAGCCTCGTCCTCGTCACGATCCCCCGAAAAGAACGACGGCCACTTCCTCCCCTCCGCATGATTCTGCGCATGATACACGCCTTTCAAGACCGCCGCTGAGCCACTGCCGGCTGCTGGTCGACTACCGACCGATCCTCGACGCCTCCTGTTCCGGTGACCTCGTCGTCATCCTCGACCAACTGACCAACCAACCGGTCGCCGAGTCGTGCCGCGCCGTGCCGTGCGCCGAGGCCCCCCTCCTCTTGTTATCTCGACCGACGACACAGAACCTCGACTTCTGATTTCCTTTTTCCCTCTTCTAACGACCGTCACGATACAAACATGCGTACTCCAAGAATCGCCATTCTCGTCCTCTTCTGCGTCGCCGCCCTCTTCCTCTTCTGCCGATCCGTCGCCTCAGTGGCACGCTCCAGTGCTGTTATCGCCCCGGCTGCCGTACCGCGATCGCGCTTCACCACCTTCTTCTCATTCACCGCGCCCTTCTCCATCTTCACGCCAAATGCCGCCATCAGCCTGACCGACGACAACAGCACATCCTTCGTCGCCCGTCCCGCAGCATTCGGCCCCAACCTGCCTGTCAAGGGTCTCAGCGGCCAGCTATGGATTGGGAGTGGCTTCGCCGACGATAACCTCCAGGAGGGCGAGGGGGAGGGCGAGCTCGGCTGTAGCGACATCCCCGGCTGGGAGGATGGCAAGCCCAACTCCATACTCAAGTCCGCCTCCAAGGCCATGTCCAAGTCCGACGCCAAGGCTGCCACTGCTGCTGGCAAGCCCGGCCGCCACAAGCGGGACAAGTCCGACAAGGACGCCGTGCCCGAACCTGCCGCCGCCCCCGGCGCCCGCCTCAAGTCCAAGATCCGCCCCCTCGACGATGGCACCGACGACTACCTGCACCAGGGCCTTGCCAGGAAGCCCATGCCGAACCACGACAGCGCACTGCCCACCGAGTCGACCCACGCCGATATCCAGTCGATACAAGAGGCAGCGGAGATCGCCGGGAAGATCGTGCTGCTAAGTCGCGGTGGCTGCGGCTTCCTCGAGAAGGTCAAGTGGGCCCAGCGCCGCGGCGCAATCGCCCTCATCGTCGGCGACAACCAGAAGGGCGGTCCCCTGATCCAGATGTTCGCAAGGGGCGACACATCCAACGTCTCCATTCCCTCCGTCTTCACTGCGCGCACCACCGCCCACCTGCTGTCGTCTCTGACGCAGCCGGGCAGCTTTATCGAGGACACCATCGACGAGCACGGCCGGCCTGCGCTGAAGGTTCTCCAGTCCGACGGCACCAACCGGAAGAACAGGAAGAACAAGCAAAAGGCCGCCGTCACTGCCCCGACCCCGACGCCCAAGCCGACGGCCACCCCCAAGGCCAGGCCCCCGAAGAAGGAGAAGCCCGCAAAGGCCGAGGAGACGAAGCCTCGCGTCGGCTGGTTCAGATGGTTCTTCTCATGGGGCCGCAACACCGCGTCTGGCGATGGCAGCATCCAACCTCCAAGCAGCGGCCGCCATAACTGGGTTTTGGTCGACGACTGGAGCGAGGAAAATGACAAGAGCATTCGCGACGGAATCGGAAAGGCCGCCAAGAGAGGCAAGGTAAAGGCCGTCGCAGACCGCAAGACCGAGGACAACTTCCAGATTGGTGTGCAGGACTGGAGGGACCCGGATCTGGTGGATGCGCCGAGCAAGGAGAACGAGGACAGTGCGTCCAAGGAGCAGGCCGCAAAGTCAGGCAACAACGCGAAGAATGGAAAGGATGTCACTGGGCCCAAGGGCGGAAGCATCACTCCCGGCAGCGGCGAGTACAACCCTGACCTGCGGCCAGCCGAGAGCAAGGGCTCAGCAGTAGGGAAGGACTCGTCCTCGCATGGCGGCCTCATGTCCAAGATTTTTGGAGACGACGACGGCGCCGATTTCTCCAAGGAGGAGAAGGTCAAGGGGCTTCCCAAGTTCGATGAGCCGATTCCCGACGATGACGATGACGAGCCTGTCGGTCACGAAGGGCTGTGGGTCACGATTACGCCTTCGAGCAGCTCTAGCCCGTTCTTCGACACGCTGCTGGTGCTTGTCATCAGCCCGCTGATCACGCTCAGCGTCGTCTACGCGCTTCTGATCCTCCGCGCACGCATCCGCAGAAGACGCTGGAGGGCACCCAAGTCGGTGGTGGAGCGTTTGCCGGTGCGGACCTACCACACTGTCGCCGCTTCGCCGGTCCCTTCGCCTAGGATACCGTCGCCGACCAGCGCCACCCCCACCACGCCCCTGCTGCAGCAGACCCCGACGCGGCCTCGCCCCCGTTCTAGGACGACGACGGGAATCCCCGAGTCGGAGAGCCTGCTGTCGGTGAACTCTGCCCTGCAAATGCC
Source organism: Colletotrichum sojae (assembly GCA_014235955.1). Lineage (NCBI taxonomy): Eukaryota > Fungi > Ascomycota > Sordariomycetes > Glomerellales > Glomerellaceae > Colletotrichum > Colletotrichum sojae. Next base: position 120,676 of record WIGN01000068.1, read on the forward strand.
GAGATCCCCGTCACGGGCCGAGCACGAGAAGGCCAACGGAAGCTACTCGGGCGAGTGGAAGAAATACATGGGCCGCCAGGTCGAGTGTGTCGTCTGTCTGGAGGAGTACGTCGACGGTGTCAGCCGCGTCATGAGCCTGCCTTGCGGTCACGAGTTCCACGCCGAGTGCATGTAAGTCGTCCCTGTCTTCATCTCATAGTTCCATGCTAACGTACTCAGCACCCCCTGGTTGACGACACGGCGCCGAACATGTCCCATTTGCAAGGGCGACGTCGTCCGATCTCTGGCCCGCGGATCCCCATCCAGTCCCCGGTACGAAGCATACCACGATGACTCTGACGACGAGGTGGAAGCCGAGGGCTCCGGGTCGCAGGAGCGAGACGAGGACGTCGAGCAGGGCATTCTCTCCTCCGCACCGCGCGGGCGCCAGAATCGGCCAGACGGCTGGTTGGGCATGTTCTCCGGCAGCTTTGGCGGGTCGACCCGCTCGAGCCGCCCGCAGGAGGACCGCACTAGGTGATGACTTGGGTGGAATTGCGATTTGCTCTTTTTGGCTCTTTCCGGCGGTTTATATTTTTGAAAGCATGGACCGACGCCCCAGGGATAAGGGGGTGTATCGGGTGGAAACACGGCGTAATACGGGGTTTCTGGGAAATGGGAAACATGGGCTGCATGGCCGGGGATACCGCGACCGGCCCCCTTCTTCTTTGAATGGTATGGGAACCTCACTACACTCGCTTGATTGCCTTTTCTACTTGCTGTTATCTTTCGTGGTGTGTCCTAAGCGGCTTTGGCCCTCCTGCCTGTCGAGGCTTGTAAAGGATTAGATGTGGGGATAGTAAGGATAGGCCCGGTGGAGGTGGCTATTATACCCGTTTGTCCGCCGTTGGGGGACACTTCTTTTTGGAATACACATTCCACTCAAGAGACGATGGGTTCTTGTTATGTGAAAAGGTATCGTGGACGTCTAATTTGGGTATGAACATGCCTTTCCCCTTCCGTGAAGACCACTGCCACCCAGCGCCGTTTCGAACAAAACAAGTGAGGATTAAACATTATTAGCAGGAAGTCAAGATCCGGGTTTCTAGATGTCGTTGTAGAAGATCATGCGAGGCACGTCCCGGTCGCAGACGGCGCGGAGCCAGGCCGCGCCGGGGTCGTACGACGAGGCGACGGAGCCGGACTCGGAGGGTGGCGTGTGGGTGTCTAAACCCCCGCGAGAGGAGTCCGGGAGGGAGTCTGGGGCGCAGCGGGAGAGGAGGTGGTCTCGGGATGGACCTTTTGGGAATGCGCTTTTGGTATTCAGTCTTGTTGTCTTTTGCTCTTTCACGACGATGATGTCACGGGAAGAGACGGGGGAAGGAGATGAAGGATGGAGATAAAGGATAGAGACTTACAGCGTCATGCCGAGGATACCATCCCACAGATTCGCCGGCGCTTGATCCGCGCTGCGGGCTAGGAAATCCCTCCCCCTAGCCAGACAGGCGTCTATCTCCTTCTGCAGGGACGGAAAGAACGGCCTCAGTGATAGTAGCGAGATGACCAACCCTGCGGCGCCGGAGACGAAACTCGGGCCCGCGTCCTCGGAAGGCCAGATCCCTGAATCTTGCTGTAGGCGCAGCAGATCTGCGAGCTTCTCAACCAGCCGCGGGGCGAGAGGGGGACTGGTTAACACCAGTTGTGTGAGCGTTCCCAGCTCGCCGTCCACCGCTACTGAAGAAGAATCGGGGCAGGACCAGGGGGAGGAGAGCAGGTGCTCTGATGTCTGGACTATGACCCGAGAAACTAGTGGTGCTGAGGAGGGGACCCAGTGGCGGATTAGGCGGAGGAGGTACAGCGTCCCCGCGAGGCCGTGGAGGAGGCACGTCGGCAGCTGCGTCTCTGAAGACAGAGCTGGGGTTAGGAGGGACAAGAAGTGCCGGACGTGGGAGAGATCGGAGGATATCGCTGCGCGGACTGCGACCCCTGACAGAGCGTCCGTCAGGCCGAGGAGCGGGGAGGACGGGGACGGGGAGGGGATGTTGGTTACGTAGGCCACGGCCCAGTGGCGCGCCGGGTAGGAGTGTACTTGCAGACGGGGGTGGAGGGAGGAGGTGGCGAGGAAGAGGTAGGCCGTGCCGACGTGGGATGTTAACGGGGTTGTGAGGGTTAAGTGGGAGGATTGAGGGGGGGAGGTTGTTAGGGTTCTGGAGAGGTGGGTTTCGAGGGACATTTTTTGGTTGTGATGGTGAGGGTGAGTGAGGTTGAAGTGTGGTGGTGTTGTGAGGTGTTCCCGGGCCCGAGTGCGGGGTGAAGGGCCGTGGCCGGGGGGAGGTACTTGCGCCGAGGTACCTCTGGGCAGAGGCGCGCGGGGAAGTGGAGACGGATGGTCGGAGTTGGGTGCGGGATCGGGGGCGTGGAGTCCGGGTGTGCGGGGGGAGGTGACGTTGCAGGGGCGGGGTGGAGAGCTCCTGGGGCTCATTGGAAAACCTGCGGCCGACGACATCTGGAGAACGGAATGTGTCTCGTGGTTCGAGCAGGTGACTTACCCGCGACATATAAAATGTTCTCATTACCACAGTTCGTTATGATTTGCCCTACAGATGGTTCCCAGGTCGGATCGAGGTGCTCACGGGCGTTGTCGAATCGCTTTTTCTTGTCCGTCTTCTCGGCCGAAACGACAGCCATATCTCGTCGGCGAAGACGGCTCCTACGACGACAGGCCAAGCACGCCCGAAGGCTCCCTCCACAAACACAGCCCACTCGTCGTCCTTCTCGGGGTCCGGACGGGCGCCACCCCGCTCGTGCCACCATAGGCGTCGGAGGGCTTCTTAGAAACGTGCTACAGAATACTCGCCGTATCTGACCTGTATACGATGGAGATGAGGGACACCGGGGAAGACTCAATTCCGACATGTCACTAACATGGTTGGCCATTTCAGGTACTACTTGCAACTTTGAGCTTATCAACTGCGAGTACGTGAAGCTGTGGGCCAACGCTTACACTGTTGGGGTTGGGGCGTCGAGTCTGGGTTGGTGCATTGCGGACGGCATTGCGAGGCTCACTTTATATCGGGGATTCCAACATCTGGGGAATGAAATGTGTATCGGTTCGTACAGGTGATCGGCCAGTGACGTATAAAGCCGGCTTGTACCCACGCTGTCAACGATCGAAACTCCCGGATAGCTGCAAAGAGCGCAGCGAAGAGGAAGATTGGCCGCTGACCAAGGTAGTGAAGAACCGCTTCGAGTGTGATGCGATGTTGTTGATGTTGACGGGGAAGGCGATCGGACGATGCTGTTTGGCCTGTATACGATGGGAATGAGGGACGACGGGGAAACCCCACGGGACGACCTGATCGAGGTCAAGGTCTTCGTCGGCGAGGAGTCCAGCAGCTCGATTACGATTATCTTGGACGGCTACTAGTGGGCCGTAAGGGACTGATGCAAAAGGCCGCCAGAGCCGCGCCGTTGTCAACTCATTTTGTTGCGCGACGTCTCCCGTCTTATACTGACACTTCACCGCAAGATTCAGTTGATTCACCCCACCTTTGACGCTGGTGAAGGGAAAATTTTCTTTGCTCAGCTAGGCCCACGTCAATTATATATCACCGCATCCTTCGCACTACAAGATATCGAGTCAGCCAGCAGCAGCCAGGAAAAGAACATGGTCAGAAATGGCAGAGGCGGTGAGCTTCAAACGAATTATGGAGACCACAGAATGCAGGAATGGAGAAATACGAGGATAACGGAACTAACTACAAGACCGCCTGCTCTTGGGGGGTTCCGTTGTGCTTGTTGACGAGCTGCTCCGCTCCGGTCCGGAGAGTGGGGCCGCGATCGGACCGAAGGGGTGGGTTGGTTAGCCCCCGTATGCGGTACGGCCATCGCTGAGACAAGCAGTTATATGCGTTGAATGCTCACCTGCCTGCCTGCTTATCTACTTAGAGTATTGCCGTTTCTCAGAGCTTATGAATAAACTTGGCAGCTGTTGGTGCACCGTGTCTCATGGCCAGGGGTCTTTTCTCTCTCGTCCCACTGGCTGAGACGTTGGCATCACCCACAGTAATATGTATGCATCACCTGCTGCCTAGATGGCCATCTATGCCGATGGACTTCTAAAACTTACCGAAAGTTCCTTGCTACATGTCAAATCTCGAGATTTCAGCCGCTGTAAAAGCTAGCCGACTAGGTCGTTCCTGATGTGTATCATCTTTAGTCAACTCCAAGATGCCTCCTCTGTGGTCGTTTGATTGGGCGGGCTGCCAACTCCCAGCGGTCCAACAGGCTGGGGATTGTTTGCTCTGCGACAGGCACCTTTGCAGGACTCACCTGCGAGGCGAGTGGCATACGTGCCCGAAGCCAGAGGTAATTTGCTTTCAAGACCTAAATGTCCCTGATATGCTCCGTGAAGTTATGTCTGATCCTTCTTGTCAGACGAATTGGAACGAGTACAGCGCCCAATATGTGGCAGCAGAGTCCCGGCGGCTGGAGGACCTGTGCCGGAAGATCGACGGCGGGAAGCTATGCAAGCGCGCGTCGCAGATGCGCAGCGACGCCGACGTGCCGTGCACAGTCGACCTCTCCCCGAAGAAGCTCTCGGCCATGATGGGCGGGCAGAACTGCCATGTCGATGTCGTGTTTGCGGACGGCGTGGTGTGGCTCGCGCGGTTCCGGCTATCGAGTCCCGTATCGCCGCCGCCGAAGGTGCGCGACTACGTTCTGCGTAGCGAGGCAGCGACCATGGAATTCCTGCAGCGGCGCACGCGAATACCCTCTCCGCGCGTGTATGACTGGGCCTGCGAGTCCGACCCAACGAACGCAGTCGGTGTTGGGTACATAATGATGGAGAAGATGCAAGGCACGCCGCTGGACTGGCAGGGCGCCACGACGGCACAGAGAGAGAAGATCGTGCGGCAGCTTGCTGGCATTATGCTCGAGATCGAGAGACATCCTTTTGACAAACTCGGGTCGCTCATGACGACGACGAACGAGTCTGGGATACAAGTTCAGGGCCTGGCGCATCATTCCACGTTCCAGTCCGGCGAGGGCGAAGGACCGCCAGGGCCGTTCCGTTCATCACGGGAAGCCTCGCGCGCCATCGTAGAGGCCCACCTCCGTATGATCGCCGGCGGTGAGATCGGGACGGCCGAGAACGCAGTGGACGCGTTCCTAGCCCACCGGTTCCGGCTTGATGTTTTGGATAGAGTCTGGGTGGAGGAAGAGGGCGAAAGATTCTTCCTGAAGCACCCGGACGACAAGGGCGACCACATCCTAGTCAATGCCGACTTTGACATTGTGGGTCTCATCGACTGGGAGTGGTGCGGCACCGCGTCGAGGGAGGAGGCCTTCTCGTCGCCGTGCATGATGTGGCCCGTTGCGGCGTTTTACGACGGTTCGAACGAGTTGTCAGACGAGGAGATGCTGCTGGCCCGCGTGTTTTGCGAGAAGGGCCGCGACGACCTGGCTCGTTGCGTGCTCGATGGCCGGAGGGTGCAGAGGTTTTTGTTTGCGCTCGATCCTGACGGGGCGTCGCACGAGGACAGGAGGACGTTTGCTCGTCTCTTCATGGGTCTCAAGAAGGTATTCGAACCGGGGCATGATGGCAAAGAGAGAGGGATAAAGGAGGAGTAGTGGGAGGCTTGGAGAGCTAGAGCGCTTGTGAAGTGGGAGCACGACGAGTTGTTGCAAGCTATACTGAAGGGGAAATAATAAGTCGCCGGCTTGTTTTTGAATATAAAAGAGATTGAATACAGACACTGGAAAAAAAAAACACAAAGACTGCTCATCTGCTCTCGAGAGTGGTATGCTACGGTTGTTGGAAGCAGCTCCGCTCTGGCCCGGATCGGGCCTGTGGTCGGAGTGACGATATAGATGGTACCTATCCGAGGATTAAGCCCATCACCGATATACTGTAGACACGTAATTCTTGCTGGGAGATTATTGTTACGTGCAGTAGTGACCTTGGATATCTGTAGGTGTTTCCCGTAGTGTGGTTATAGGGAAGGACGTATCTAGGTGAAGTATGTATTAAAATGCTAGATGCCAACCGGGGGAAGGAGCAGTGACAATGCGTAGGTGCCTAAAGTAAACTATCCAAGACGTTCCATCATGTCTGCGCGGGAAGTTGCGCTGTTATAACCATGGCAGAACTTAAAGAACGGCAAGAGTACGTACGTAGGCAATGGCCTGGCGGGCGTATCTACAACACCGCTCTCTTGTCTCTCTCTCTGTTTCTTACACATTAACCATCATTTTGTTTAAAGTCTTTTCATCATGAGATACCCCGGCGATTGCGAGAGAGAATTCGCGAGGTATGGCGAGGGCAAGACGCTGCGTCTCGTTCCTCACCACATACAGACTCCTCCTTACGGTCTCCTCCAGTATCCGAGCCCCAACCGGGAGGTTCTGAGAGACGTCAAGACTCGACTGAGCAGCTTCAACCCCAAGAGGCACGTTGATCCCAAAACCATCGCCACCATCAAGGTTGTGCGATCGCTTTCCGGCGGTCTAGGTGGTGACGCCCAGGTTCTCCTCTGCGAGCTGGTCGGCTCTCGTCCCAACGTCGACGAGCGTCGGCACATGGACTTCCCACCCTCTTCTCCCGGTAAAAACCCCCTCTTTGTTGCCAAAGTCTTTGACCCCATGTTCTTCTGCCCACGGATCATCCCGCCCATTGACAACTTCCAACTGGCCGACCAGAGGTTAAGCCGCGAGTCAAGCGCGCTGCAGTACCTCTACAACATGCACATACGGCGCCGGGGCATCATGGGGCACCCTCACATGGTTCCCGAGTACTACGGCAACTGGGCCGTCGAGATTGATCTCGACGACGGCGAGACTAGATACGTCGGCGCCGTCCTGATGGAGTATATCAAAGGCCCATCGATCGAGAAGCTGTGCTTCCGCGACACTGAGGGACGGCTGCACCCGCGCGACTGTCCCATCTACGCCCCCGATACCCCGGCACACGGGCTCACAGTTGACGAGGACGTCCGAAAAGAGGCCCTGAAGCAGTTCTTGGAGGGATTTGCCGGGCACTTCCACATCGGCGTCGAGCACCACGGCGCCCTGGCTAGCGACCTCTTTGTCCTGCTGGACAGGGGCGCAGCCAGAAAGGTCGTCCGCGTCGTAATTCTCGACTATTCCACTTGCCGGGTGTTGGAGAAGACCACCCAGGCACGCACCGAGGAGTGGTGGTATTCCCACTACCCGATCCAGCTTCTGCCCCATCCGCCCCATCCGTTCGAGACGTTCAACGTCGAAGCCTTGCAGTTCCTGCAAGGCTGGATTTCCGCGGAGTGGGAGGAGGAATACGCCAAGTTCGACGACTGGCTTCGGGACGAAAGGGACATTGGTCCGGTGCTTGACGGAGCCAAATGGTTCGTCTTCACCTCAATTCGGTTCAGGGCAAGGAAGCGGGAGCAAGAGCGAGCGGAGGTTGCTGAGAAGAAGCGGAAAAGGGAAGAAGCCGCTAAGAGCCGGCCGGCCAAGGCGTCTCGAAGAGGAGAGAAGGAGAATAAAGAATTTGAGGCAACAACATATCAATGGTCACATTAGCACACCCCAGGGAAGCCGTAACAAACAGTCCTAACCTCTTCCTTGAGATAACCCAATGCCAATAGACGAGGGGTCTGCGTCCGTCACATGTGACGGGCGAGCCGTCGACGCTTTCCGTATGGTTTGTGGCATTCGATAGAGGCACATACTGTACAAGAACCACAACGAACTTCTCTCGCCTTCGCGACGAGATCGCTCCTCTCCGGCGCGGTTCTACGGCCCTAATATCCTCAGCCCCTTGAAGATTTCGATGGTGAAATAAGAATAAGTCTAGAAACCAGATCCGAGAACCGCGACGCGAAACCGACGCACAAGGGGCGGCGCGGAAAGCGTTTTTCGCCCCTGGGTCGTTCGCAGCGGCTCTCACTGCCTCCTCTTTATATTACCGGAACCGGGCGACCAGCTGGCAGAGGTCGGCTCGGCCAACCGCACCGGTGACCTCGTACCGGCCCTGTGACGCCCTTCCCAACTCTCTATCCTGCGACGTTTCTGCGCGCTTAGGACGAGGCGGCCTCCTTGACCTTGTCCTTGACCTCCACGGCCACATCACCGACGGTCTTCTTCTGGGAAGCCTGCCACATGAAGATGCGAGTGCACTGGACGACACCGACGACACCAAGGAAGAAGTTGACGGCGGCGAGGCTGGTGGGTTGGTCAGCACGGCTACCTAGGGAACAGCTTCCGCGGGACAACATACAGGTAGTTCTTGGGCTTGATGATCAAGCACCAGCGGGTCCAAATGATGCCGGTGGCCGTCAGGGCACCGTTCTGGGTGAGGGAGAGCTTCTCGGCGGGACGGGCGAGGTCGGCAATACCGGCGAGGACGAGGGCCCACTGTAGATCGGAGACATGGTGGTTAGCAATCCATCTTGTGCCTGGTATTCCCGGTGCGCAGGCACTCGTGCGCCGGCTCTGCGACGTCCCGCGAAGACGTGCTGACTGTGTCGGCCAAAAACGCATATTCGAGCTCCGACATCGCGGCCGGGCACGGACAAGGGAGGGGAGAGAGAGCCTGGAAGCCTCAAATCGCGGCGAATCGTACCTTCATAACAGGGGCCCTGCGCAAGAAAACATTCAGTCAGTCAACCTGCCGTACGCAAATCCTCTTCTTCCAGAAAGGGAAAAAAAAGAGAGAACTCACCAGAAGTGCACCGTCTTGAGACCGACGGGGCTGTCCCACATGCGCTTGAACCAGCTGACCTGGGCGGCGCCCTCGGCGGCGCCGGCGCTGGAGCTCTGCCACCTCTTGGAGCTCTCGCGGAACTGGGCGCGGAACTGGGAGGTGCGGAAGGCGTTGCGGACCTGGGCGCCGGCGAAGGCCTGCTGGCGGAGGACGGGGCGCGCGGCCTTGAAGAGGGTGTTTGCGGGAGCCATCTCTGCGGATTTTTTTCGAGCGGAGCTTTTCCAGGAGAAGTCGATCGGTCGGGGGGAGGGATCTCGTGGGCGGATTGGAAAAATGCCTCTCTGTCGCGATCGCGGGGTGTGAGGGAGGGGAGATAGTTCCTGGAGGGAGAGGAGGATGCGAGGTTGAGTCAAGGTTGAGATAACCCGGAAAAGACGTTGAGATTGGGAACCTCCGGAAAGCACGCCCGCTGCTCCATAGCTTTTTTTTTTCGGAGGCAGCACAGGTACAGCGGGCAGGGAGGAACCGTTGCACAGAGCACCCTAAGCGCCCCGGCGCCAGAGCCTACAGGTACAGTGACAGCCCCCCTCGCCAGCCGGACTTAACCGGAGACAAGCGTAAAAAAAAAAAAGACCCGGAGAGGAGCAAACGACAAACATCCGCTTATCGGGGGCCCAGCATGCCAATTTATGCAAGTGCACAAACACCAAGAACCTGTACAACCTCCGCCCCGGGAAGACTTTATGCAACCGGACCCACTAGCGGCACATCTCGTCAACTTCAATCCTCCCAGATTCAGAGCTCCCCAATTAAATCGACCCCAATTGACCTTACCACCAAAACCCGTCCCACGTCCTCTTCCCCGTCCGCAACGCTCAGCGCCAGCGCCGCGAAAACATGTCGAGCAAGTACGCGTTCACCAAGGCCCTCAAGGAGGTGCGCTTCCTCTTCTGCCAGACCGGCGAGCACAGCGCCGCGACCCGGTGAGTTTTCGAACAGTTGCGGGATGGTTGGCCCAGAGCCTATATCCAGCCCCGAAGCTCCCCATTGCCGCGTCAATTGCTGACGTATGACCCCTCTACAGCTCTTTCCTGACGAGGACGTACCCGACGATGAAGAAGCACAACCCCCAGACCCCAATCCTCCTCCGCGAGGCCGCCGGCACGCTACCCAAGATCTACGCGAGATACGGTTAGGACAACCCCCACCACCGGAGGGAGAGGAAAGGCCGAGGAGGAAGAAAGAGACGAGGAGAGGGACGCATGCTGACCAAGTGCTTTTGTCACAACAGAGTTCGGTGTCGAGAAGAGCCAATCGCTGGAAGGTGAGAACCCCCACGAGTCCCTTTACTCGACAACAAGAACGACCATCACCCCGCAGACGACCAGGGAAGCAGAAACACAGGGAAAGCTGACCTCCGCTCGAAACAGGCCTGTCGGACAAGCAGATTGAAGAGACCGTCACCGGCCTGGTCAAGAGCAGCGCATGAACGGGACGAACGGATGACGAAGAGGGAGGAGGGGTTTGTTTGCACGCAATCTAGAAGAGAGGAACCAAAAAGAGGGAACCTGTACCATCACCTTGTTAGGGGAAAGAATACCGAAACAAGTCTCGACGTTTTTGATAAATTCTGTTTCGGCGTCTGCATACAGCGGCGGCCTCGGTTCATCTGGCCCTGGACTCGCTCCTGGCTTTGCCGCCCAAAGATGGGGGGATGTAGCTGTCGGTGACTCTTTGACGGCTAGTGGAACCGACGGCCAATTGACCCTGTCGCCAGGTTCCAAATGGACTCTATCAGAGCCGCGATCTGCGCGGCGTCGTCCATCTGTCTCCGCCCGACCCTCTCCGTTGAGCTGAGCTTGGCTGTGCGTACTATCAGGCCGGCGAGGACAGGTTTGCGAACGACCATGGGTACGTTAGGTATGCGACCGAGCTGGATCCCAGTGTTTGTCTATCCACATTAAGCCGCACATGCACCATGTGGAATCACATACGAGTCACATGTCCACACGAAGTCCGTATTCATGGCATCTGCCTGATCCCGTTTTCTCTGATGCTTGTGCTGGGTATGGACACTATGGGTGCTGCCGAAACGAGGGAATCTCCCAAAACGCTTCTCTAACCCGCCCTGATCCGGATCACCGCTGGCTTCTTCTCTCCAATTACCCATCAAGCCAATCCCAGATCTTAGCCCCCCAGCCACGTGCCACCTCTCCAGTATACTCTGACAGAACATCAAAACTGCTTTCCGCGTGAGCCTCCCCCGCCCGACCACAAATCTACACCTTGCTCTTTTCCTCTTGACGCTTGCCCCATACACTAGTCGGCGGCAGGCCTGGGGCGGATGTGGGTGGAAACGAAGATTGCTCGTTCTTGTCGCCGAGGTGATCTTGGCCCTGCGCCCTTTTCTTCTTGGGTGACCGGCGCTTCTTCGATTCCTGTTTGCCATTGGGTGGCTGATGCTGCGGCTGACCAATCTCCGGCATCTTCTCATCCTCGTCGGTTTTCGTGGGCGAATCACTCGGCGACACTGTTCGCGAAACGGTTCGGGAGGAGAAGCCACTGTTGTTGTGATGCGGCTTGGATACCACCAGAGGGATTGGTGCGAGCTTCCGCTTAACGCTCGTTTTCTCTGGCGGCGCCTGCACACCAGAAGGGGTGCTCTCCTGGCTTTGGGGCTTGATGGTGAGTGTGACATGGGGTAGTTCGGACCGTACAACTGTACCAGAGGGCCCGGCTGATGGCGTCTCCTGAGGCAACTGCTTAGGTCCACCGACGTCCTTCGTAGAGACGGTATTCGCCTGCTCATCATCAATTCCTGCAGCATGGCTAGGTGCAAGATCCTGCTCAGTCTCGAGGCTGGGGGTCTTCATGCTGTGATCCGTGGGATGGGTGATGGGCACTGCGGCTTGCCCCTCCTGTCTCTCGGATGGTGTCGTTGAAGGCTCTTCAGTAGGATTTTGGGGACTGCTTGGCTCCGTTGCCTGGGCCTGGGCCTTGGCTGCATGCTTCTTCTTGTTTTTCCCACTCTTCTTGTTTTTCTTCGTCTTTTTGGGAGCATCTGCAGCTGTCTGAGGAGTGTTTTGCATGGAGCCCGAGGCTGAAGGTTGCTGAGCCAGGCTGTTGCTTATGATATCGTCAAAAGCGTCCTTCGCGGCTTCCCCGTTCGAGTTGCCACTGACTGGGGCCATCATAATGATTGGTTGCGAACGGGCAGGCGTGGTCTTTGGCCGTTCGTAGAGGTCAACGCGCTCCGCCGTCTCTGCAGTGAAGACGTTCCTGTAGCTTCCCTTGCCATACTTGGGGCTCTCGTTTCTAAGCTCCGTAGGGTCTCCGGCCGTGGCAATACCCGACTCACTGTGCTGGCAGCTGTCCGCCACATCATTCGGGGGCGTCGGAGATTTTTCCGGCTGTTGCTTCTTGGTTGGAGTGACTGGCAAGCTGACCTTGATTGGCTGACCTTTCCCATTGACGCCAGGAGACTTGTCACCTCGCAGAACTTCGCTCTCTTCGAGTGTCTCGGGAAGGGCCTCTTCGGACGGAGGCTTTGACTGTGCTTCGGCCTCGGCTGGCGGGACAACGGACTTTCCGTCTGTGATATCCTGAGGCTTGGGAATAGAAGACAGAACCGTACCCGAAGTGGCGGCAGTGGCACCATGCGCGGTTGAGGTGGTAGCTGGCTCAGTCTGAGCAGGCAGGGGCTCGATCATGACGGCTGAATCGTCCGAATCTCTCGACCCAGAGCTTCGTTCACTAATCCCTCCAGCCTTCGAGAACGTGTATTCCTTCACCGGCGATCTACGCCAGAGGGGCCCATTCTCTGTCTCGCCGACCTTCTCCCAGTGTCCTGGCGCATTTTGCTGGGGACTGGGAATAGAGGGGCTCTTCTGTCCTTTGTTTGTCCCATTCTGCCCCTGTTGGCCTGGATCGAAGCGCGAAGGGGGCTCTCTTGACAGAGATCCGGTCCTCATCCGTGAGCTGTGACCGTGTTCACCTCCCAACACTTTGTCCGACGGAACGTACTTAGAGGACGAAGGAAGAGGAGGGCGGTGCATAGGAGGCGGCATGTTGAAGACCTGGGTAGCAGCAGGTGCAGAGACCGGTGCGTTCGAAGACGGAAATCGTCCAGAGCTCCACGCTCGAGGGGTGAAGGGAGTCCAATTACCCAGGCCAGGAGCTGCGGCAAGCGGCGTGTTTGAGGATCGAACGAAAGAGCCCATGGGACCGCTGTGAGATGACCTCCTGCTGCCGTTGGCAGTCAAGGGACCTTGCGAAGGGCTTGGATGTGAAAGTGACCTTTCAGCTGGCCTGCTGCTCCCATCGACAACCAAAGGAGCTTGGGATGCAACGCTAAGCTTGGTTGGAGATTCGGGGATGCTTTCCAGAACCTTATTTTCCTTCGAAATGACGAAATGATCCAAGCCACTAGGCGTAGTGGGAAAAGGATGGCCCGCTGTTGATGTGTTAATGGAGTGTGCACGAGAAAGATGGATTGTGCTACTTACCAAGCCAGTTCTGCATATTGCTCTGGTGGAGTTGAGCAGCTGCAGTGTTGCCGGGATAGACGGGCGGGTGCAAGCCAAGCTGACCCGCGAGTTGGTGTTGCCGATGAGCGAGAGCGGTTCTTAAGATTTCTAGGCTGAACGGATCCAACTGTCGAATCTCCTCCAATTCGCTGCCATTGAAAAGGCCCAGCACATTGCCCCAGTCACTGAAATCCCGGAGCCTCGTCTTGTTCTGGTTTCTGGCGAGCCACTCATCGCACCACATGCCGACTTCGAAAGAAATGCCATGGATGAGATTATCGCGGATCATCTTATTCTCGTGAACAAGATGACAAACCAGGTTCCAGAGGTTGAGGGCACCATGATGAAAGAGATCGACGCAGTCGAAGTAGTCGTACAAGTCCTCCCAGCAGGTGGGTTGCGGCATGGACTTCATCAGGTTCCAATGCTTCTTGCGGACGGAGTTCGCGTGGTTCTGAATGTCTTCAGCGCACCAGAGGTACACCTGACGGTCTGTCGCCGTGTCGGGCGTGTGGGACAGGGTGCGGGCCGGGAGAGCGCCGTTGTTGGTGCTGAAAACAGCTCTGACCTCTCGAGCCGGCCGCAGGTAGAAGTCCATGGAAAGGCTGTCTACGTAATACCGGGGGATGCTTCCATCGCTCGTTTTGACCATGTTGTAGTCATCGGGAATCTGGGAAGGGTAGAGATGATGATATGCAGCGCTAGTATCGTGCTTTGGCGCTGTGTAGGAAGTCATGGGCGTGTAGCGGTGCTCCGACCGGCGCTGCGAGCCGACCGTAGCATAACCGTTGTTGGGTGACGGAGAAGGCTGGTGGACGAATTGGCCTCGGGAGGAGCGATCGTTGTGACCATGGAAACGCCGGTCCTGAGGAGACCCGCCGCTTCCTGCTCGGTGCTGGTACGAGGGAGCCATGCCGGAGAGTCGAGTTCCTGTAATCCAAAGCTGGGAAGTTTGATGAGAGGGAAAAATGGATGAGACGAGGCAATTGGGATGACGGAGATGCAGCAATGTGCGGAAGGTGAGAGGGTGAAGGGGTTTGAGATGAAGAAGTTGCGCTGTCAGGGGGAGGGACGAAGAGGCCGAGATGGAGATGGAGCAGATTGTCGCAGGTTGAGGGAAGAGACAAGGCGTAAGGAGCAACGGTAAGAGCTGAATAAGGGAAGAGGAAGGAGCGACCCAAATAATAATTTTGTACCTTCCTCTCGTCGACGGCAGGAGGGAGTTAAACCGCGTCTGTCTTCAGAGTCCCACCAAAGGCAGCTAGGCGGCAAGAAAATTGGACTGAAACTTTGTCCTAGGGACTTTGATGAACGGAGTTGATGCTTTGACGATGTCTTTTTCATCTTCCCAACTATCCCCAGAAAGATCTGAGGGTCTATTTACTTGCCTTGAGCATTCTCTTGTCGACTCAGACGTCAAGCTGTCTGAGGCAGTCGCGATTCCCTTTCGCCATCCTTGGCCCGAAGTCAGTCGTGATGCTCTGCTGTGCGGCCTAGTTGGCTCTTTTTAGCTTCTGCTTCTTCGAGCATCATGCGGACATTGGTGATACGCGCTCTCCTACCTCATAGCAGCCCCCAAGATCACAGCATACTGCAAATCTTCGATATCAAAGACTAGCAGATTGTGACAGGTATCGGGGAATTGGAAGTGTACAGCCATCATAGGAAAATCAGGAGCCTTGAGAGGCGGTTCCCTCGCCTAGCATACACGACCCCTGAAGCTCCAACCTCGTGAACAAGGGAAGGGGCCTTTCGGGAATGCAAACACAATGTAGGCCATGCGACAAACGGAATACACACTGTCTTGGAGAGGGAATATGTTCATCATTCGACTAATGTACCAGTTCAAAGGAGAGATCAATGGTATTTCATTATACAAGGGTAGTAATAGAGGCGCTGCCATTGCACGTCAATGAGCACTTGTCTCTCAGCTCTTGCTGCTGTTCAGGGCGTTGAGCATCTTGAGGATCTCAGATTCGTTGTCGCCGGCGACAGCCTTGCCATTGTTCCAGTCGACAATCTGCATGTACCAATCAGCTGGCTTTGTTCACATACACAGCTTCCTCCACTCTCCCAAAGATCCAGCCCAGACTAGGGTAACGGCACAAGGGAACGACGGAGCACATACCACAGGTCTGAGGAAGTTTTCGGAGTTCTGCTGGAACTTCTTGAGGGCCTCCTGCTCGGTGGAGGCGCCCTTGATGATGGACGAGACCCTGCTCTTCCCGACGTACTCCAGGATGGTCTTGACCTGGTCGGCGGTGGGGGCGTCCTCGGTGATGTTGAGCTCGAACTCGGCGCGCGACTTCTGGGGGTTTGTCTGCACGCTGTGATCGCTGGCCTGGTCCTCTGTCGCGCCGGCTGTGGCGTTGGCAGACACCTGCTTGAGGATGGTGGCAGCCCTCACGGAGGCGGGCGAGCCGGCCTTGTGGAAGAGGGTGACGATGTCGAGGGTCTTGTGCTGTGCGGGAGAGTCAGCGGACTGCGATTCACATCAATCAATTGGGGCAGCGGGTGCCTTACGAAGCGGAACATGTTGGCAGTGGTGGCGTGGTTTGTTTGCAGTGAACGGGAACCTGATGCGGGCGTGCAGCTTGATGCGATGAAGTCGACGGTGGAGCTCGGGGAGCTTCAGGGATTTACGTCATCTCAGCCGGGCCGCTTAGCTCCAGGTGCCAATGTCGAATTAGCGCAAGGGACCGGGAGAGGGGCTGGTTGGCTGGACCCCTGGCGGACCTGGGCCTGGTAGCTGTCTGGGGTACGGATGGCTGCCACAGTACTTTGTACCTACCGTAGCGTGCTACCTGCCTACCATTTGCCTACCTCTAATTAGGACCTATCTACCGGCCTAGCCAACTACCTGTAAGTACCTAAGGCGCCTCAAGTAGAAGGGAGGTACATAATAGGCAAGAAGAGAGTGCCTACGAATATTACCTAGGTTGGAGCTCTGATCAGAGTCGGGGATTTCTGCCACAGGATGAATCACTACTTGGAAATTTTGGCAGTTCCCACAGTGATGCATTGATGGGGAAGAGCTTCCAGCTCCAGCAGGCGTTTTCTTGTGCTGCAGGGGCGCACGAGCCTCATGGAAAGGTCCTGTATTTTCAGCGTTCACAAGAGCTACTACCGGGGTCGCAATGCTTGAATCGGGTCTTCGGGACACGGGATAGCGACAGGTGACAAACAGGCCCTGGGCCCAGCCTCAACTCGCGAGAGCCATGGCTGAACTGAGCCGCAAGTTCAAGCTTTGCGAGCGCCTTCTCCCATTCGTCGCAACAGTACAGGGGTGTTCGCATACGCGGCACACGAGAACACGTCTCTTCAAACCCAGACGTGCACTGTAGGCACGTAGGGCTGAAGAACGACAATCCAGGTGTTGCGACTACGACCGATCCGCCCACTTACCAACTCAACATCTCGCATCGGTGATTTTCGCTAGACAGGCACCTACCGCGAGTAGTTTGGGCGGACTCGAACATCCGTCAAGGCTTTTTGCGGAGAATATGACAACTGTATGACGTAGGAGGGGGTTCTGCTCCGGTCTGAGCTGAGAATCGGCGCTGGAGACGTCATGACGTAGAGAATGCAGTGAAGTAACCGGTGGGGGCTACTGCGCAGAGATGCGCCAGTGCGACTTGCGAGTGGCGCCTACCTCACATATAGAAAGAGCCTTCCGCTGCTGGATACCTAGGATTGAATCTGACTAGAACAACGCTTTTCTCTTCATCTTCACATACACTTCACTGCGAGACCGTATTCCACCTACCGTACCTATCCAAACTCACATCTCACACAATTCTTCAAAATGGCTGGAGACTCCAAGGTTGGCACTAGCGGCGTCTATGAGGCTGGTGACCAGAGAAACGCCAAGAACGAGGACCTCCAGAACGCCGACCGCTTCCACGAGGGCAAGGAGAACTCCCACCAGGCCACCGATTCCAGTACGTCTAGATCCGTTGCCGTCGCGGCCATTCACTTGCTTGCAGAGTCTGACTTTCTCAGAGGACCAAAGATCCATTGCCAACAGGCTCGCGGCTGAAGAGGTAGGCGTGACCATAGCTGCTCTTGGGACCCCTCAACTGACACCCAGCGCAGAAGAAGGACAAGGAGGAGGAGGCTGAGTCTCTGTCCAAGAAGGACCCCACGCTTCCCGTACGTGTTGCTCCGCGCCAGCAGGCCTGAATTATATTGACTTTCACCAGGCGAAGATTCACGGCAACGAACCCTCATCGGGCGCCAAGATCGATGCTCAGCTACAAGCCGAGGACGAGCAGCGTCTGAGAGAGAAGGCTGGCAAATAAAGGGAATGATTGAATGTTGTTAATGATTGGCGTTAGTCAGGAAGTATGAGCAGATAACTTCGTAGCCACAATCAATGCTTTAGTGGTTTCCCCAACGAGGACCAGGTGTAAGGCCGTGATGCTATCTACATTACAAACCTGTTGGACATACATGTTCACCGGATGAAACACATGGCAAGTAGACGGAGGGAAACGATCTGATATTGACTGTATTGATGGTATCATTCTAAGCTCTGATCATTTACCTGATGCCAAGTTAGCAATGGGTCTCCCATGGGCAGCCAGAAAGCAAGTGACAAAATTGGGTAGGAGTCAGAATATGTAAGAATGTGAATATCACGTATTCAAACGATATAGCCACTCCGGCGAAAGAGGGCCACCGAGAGAAATCAATCGCAAATTGTTCTCATCATTCCAAAGGAAAAGATCGTCGAGGGGAGACGAAAACAGATCGAACATACCTTTTGTGACGCAGGCACATCGCATTCAGCTTGTTTGCTTCGCAGCTCAAGGCTGGTTGTTGAGATTGAAGAGAAGGCAGACTGACGGAGAGCTGTCTGCCGCTTTTATGGTGAGGAAAAAATGTTTGTCTTCGGTGGAGCCCAGGCAGAGAGCCACAGTTCGCTTCAGCGCCGCGCTAGCCCTCTTTGGGCTCGAGGACTGCCGGGTCGGCAAAACCCAGATCCGCTCCGCGCCGCGCCTTCCAATCGCTCAGAATTGGACCCAGCCCTAACATTTTCGTCAATCAAAAAAAAAAGTGTGAAGTGCGTCTCGGCAACCCTCACAACGACTCCATCACTAACCACAGCAGCACATCTTCGACGTCTGGTAAGTTGACGCGCCTGCCCCCTCCCCCCCAGAGTCAACAAATACCATTCACATATCCGCGTACCGTCTCGATCGCATCCGGCTCATTTTCTGACATCGAACCCCGAACTCTAGACCGACCAGCAAAATGGGTGACGCTACCATCGAGGGTTCTAAGTGGCGACTGGTCGAGGTCGGCCGCGTTGTTCTGATCCAGGGCAACGGCCCCTACGCCGGCCGTCTGGCGACTATCGTCGAGATCATCGACCACAAGCGCGTACGTTCAGACCCTTCCCCGCGAAAAAGAGATGGAATCGACTGGTTTCCCGAAATTCGAGATTTGGAGGACGCATGCAGGGCCTTGGAACGGCGCAAGGCACAACCGCGACAGAACAGGATATTAACATTTGGTTGACATAGGCTCTGGTCGACGGTCCCTCCGCAGACCCCAAGCTCGCCGTCCCCCGCCAACCCATCTCCCTCTCCAACACCCTCCTCTCTTCTCTCGTCGTTGAGAACCTGCCCCGCGGCGCCCGCACCGGCACCGTCAAGAAGTTCTGGGAGAAGTCCGAGATCGACCAGAAGTGGAAGGAGACCAACTGGTTCAAGCGCAGCACCCAGATCGAGCGGAGAAAGAACCTCACCGACTTCGACCGCTTCAAGGTCCTCCGCCTCAAGAAGCAGCGTCGCTTCGAGCAGCACAAGGCCCTGGCCAAGGTCAAGGCCAGCGCGTAAATGGGGAGCGACTCGGAAGAATTCACACCTTTGCGGCGAACGACGATTTGGGGACATTCGGTCGGACACAGGAAGGGTTGACTTTGAAGATTACGGGGCTGGTTCAGAGCGTGACAGCATGGGAAATCCGGTTTGGACCGCATCTCCACCACGCAGCATTGGGTTGCTGCACTTCTCTCTTGCTCCGTAACTGGAAGGGCTGTATGTCACATTCATCATCAACCATTGATGACCGGCGTCAAACACGGAAATTCAGAGACACAAAAAATGAATTCATGGCACAATCAAGACAATACCAAAATAGACTGGTTGGCCTGTGATGGGGACACGGAGTAAAAAGTTGCTTTTCGGGGGTTTACTGCGAGCTGTGTAAATCATCACCACATGAACATTTCAGAGTCCGCCCGTCTTCGTCGCTGTGCCTCCATCTGCATCCCTCTCGCGATGTGCCTCCCATGATACTTCTGCTCGTACGTAAACAAACAAACTACCCATGTCCCGTTATCTCCGATGTGTAATTCAGCCTTGCGTAATCGACCGACGACAGCCAGCCCTTGAATGTCATCCTTCTGTATGCGTAAGGCACCTTTGCCCGTGCCTGCCTGAGTGGGCATCTGGGTGCATCTGGTCCTGACGGGGGCATGATTACATAATACACTCTGGTGGCCCGGCGGTGCAGGTGCTCGGCTAACCCTAGAATTTCTCTACGATCTTCCTGCATACCACAACGACACCGATAAAATTCCCCCACGTTGCGCTGAGGATCCCTCGTTCTGAACTTTGGTAAGTGCTGTCGTTCCCCTGCCGAATTTTCCCAGACAGAATCCCGTCCCGGACGAGCCGCGGCAGCCATGCGCACAATTTTGTGCGGGAGGCGCAATTTCTCCCACAAGAAGGCGCTCGAGCTCGCCAAACCGAAGCTCCTGTTTCCCGCGCGATCCTAGCTCCCACCACCACCACCGCCGCCGCCCGCCGCAACCAAAAACCAGAGCCCCGCAGCTAACAATTTTTCTTTCCCCCGCGAACAGTCGACAAAATGGCCAACCCCCGCGTTGAAGAGCTTCCTGATGACGAGACCAAGAAGGTCTCCGTCGAGGAGCACGAGGACGAGAGCTCCGACTCCGAGGTTGAGGACGCCGAGGGTCTTCCCTCCGGCTCCACCGCCGTCATCCACTCCCGCAACGAGAAGAAGGCCCGCAAGGCCCTCGAGAAGCTGCACCTGACGAGAGTGCAGGGCATCACCCGCGTTACCCTGCGCCGCCCCAAGAACGTGAGTCGAGGCTGAGAGGAGGGGAGGGATGTGGTGCGAGATGGAGGGGTAGCAAGGCTGACCCACGTTCAGATCCTGTTCGTCATCAACAGCCCTGAGGTCTACAAGTCCCCCAACAGCAACACCTACATGTAAGCCGCGCACCGTCCTACTCTGGGGGTCCGAACAGGGAAGCTAACCAACGCGACTGCAGCGTCTTCGGTGAGGCCAAGATCGAGGACCTCAACGCCTCCGCCCAGCAGGCTGCTGCCCAGCAGCTCGCCGCTGCCGGTGGTGAGCACGACCACGCCGGCCACAGCCACGCCGAGCCCAGCAAGGCCGCCGAGGCCGACGCCAAGAAGGAGGAGGAGGAGGATGACGGCGAGGAGGTTGACGCCGAGGGCATCGAGGACAAGGACATTGAGCTCGTCATGACCCAGGCCAACGTCAGCCGCAAGAAGGCCATCAAGGCCCTCAAGGAGAACGACAACGATATCGTCAACTCGATTATGGCATTGAGTATCTAGCGACCGGATCCTAACGGGTTCGAATCTTGTCTTTCGCAAAAATAACTAAAAACGAATCGCATTCTCGACGCGGCGACACGCCCATTTCAAAAAGGACAGAGACGGGTTGGCATGTACAATTCGCTGGGGGTTCAGACATCGAACGGGTTGTCTTCTGCGCAGCAATGAGAGGTCATGATAATTGACGATGCCCCGCGCGATTTTGCTCCTTGTGACGTTACCCGTGCGTGTATCCAGCGGAGTCAATTGACCAGGATATTGGCATCATGACATCCGTGAAACGGTCCGCCGTTGGCAATTAAGTAATCCAGCCTCTCTCTCCGGGCAACTTTACCCCTCGATGATCCTGCGCCTATTTTGACGGCTCAGACCGAGTTCGCAGAAGCTCTGCCCCACCACCACCACCCGTTCGATTCCGCCCAACCAACTGCGTCAGCCGTGCGGCACATCACGTGACTAAGCGTGTGACCCCGTCCATCCCGGCTCTTTCTCTGCTCTTGTTCGGCAAAGTCAATCAACATCCTCACGTCGACGCAACTCCCTCTCCACTCCCCGAACCCTCAGCACATCCTCCAAAATGGCCGCAGTACGTATTCCCCGTCGAGACCGATACTCTCCCCGATGACCGATTGATGCATCGCCCTCGATTGGCGCCAATTGAGCCGCGCACGCCCGCCTCCCGGCTCCCTTTGGGAGCTCGTTCAAGTTCCTGAGCTAATTTCTTCCTCTCCCCCAACCGCAGCGAAGCGCAGCTCTCAAGCTCGACTGGGCCAAGGTCACCACCTCGCTCGGCCTGCGCGGCCAGACGGTCGCCTCTCTCCAGGCCTTCAAGAAGCGCAACGAGGACGCCCGCCGCAAGGTCCAGACCCTCTCGGAGCTCCCCACGACCGTCGACTTCGCCCACTACCGTTCCGTCCTCAAGAACCAGGCCGTCGTCAACGAGATCGAGAAGCGCTTCGCCGCCTTCAAGCCCGCCACCTACGACGTCACCCGCCAGATCAAGGCCATCGAGGCCTTCGAGGTCGAGGCCGTCAAGAACGCCGAGGCCACCAAGGACAAGGTCGACCTCGAGCTCAAGGACCTCGAGAAGACCCTGACCAACATCGAGACCGCCCGCCCCTTCGAGGACCTCACCGTCGTACGTGCCGGCCGCCGCCGTTTTGGAGAGTGGAAGAGAGAGCGAGACGCTGATGAACGCAGGACGAAGTTGCCGCCGCCGAGCCCTCCATCGACGAGAAGACCTCCCAGCTCGTCTCCAAGGGCCGCTGGTCCGTTCCCGGATACAAGGTACGGTCCCTCTGGTTGTTTTTGGATTGTCGCAGAGCTAACGCCCCCCGCAGGAGAAGTTCGGCGACCTCTCGGTGCTATAGACGCGCTCGCCCCTCGATTCCCTTTGTGTACTCTAGCATTGTAGATAGGCGATCGGTCCCGGAGGATGGAATCAGCCCAGAGGACATTAATATCGACCTTCTGTACCAAGTCGCATATTTGCATCGCCCGGCGGCACTCTGCGTCGTGTTGGGGTGTTTTTCCAGTGCATGGCCGGCTGCGGTTAAATTTTTCCGTTCGGAGTTTGTAGAGGTGCTCGGCGGTAAGACCCAACAGCAGCTGGCCGAGTGGATTGAAGCCGCCGGTGTGTTAATTGAACCTCTGAGCACCTCGGAATCCTCATTTCACGAGATTTAGCGACATGCTGACTGTTTCTTCTCCCGCCATCATGGCGCACCGCCCCAAGGCTGGGAAGGCGAGCCCGAGCCCCGGCATCCCGGCACGCCGGATAAACGGGATCTCGCCGCGACATCAACAGCCCGGAATCACCGACCGTCTCCACCCGCGACGACGGCCGTCAATTCATAAGATGCCGCCTCGCCGTCGCATCGCAAGTGCCAAGCCTTCCTTTGCATTTTAACCCCTTGTCTATCTATGCCTTGTTCTTGCGCAACTAAAACCATGGACTCTTTATCCCACCTCATCCTGGCCCGCCCGCCTTCTCTAGACCCAGCTTGGCTCTGGCACGAGGACGAAGCAAACCTGAAAGCGCCCAAGAAGACGTACGCCTCCCCGCTCGATCGTCAGCCCATCTACGCTGAAGAATGCAGATGTCTGAACGCGCGGATGATGGCCCCGGATGGGCCATATCACCGCCTATCGTCCATCTCGACGCAGGAGCTCGCCGCCCAGTCCAAGTTGGACAGTTTCCACATCCCCGTCCTCCGCTTCTCCGACCCGGGGCAGGAGGAGCAGATCGCGGTGGTCTACTTCCACGGCGGGGGTCTGTACGTAGGCGAGGCGGATAGCGAGGAGCTCTGCTGTAGGCGGATCGTCGCGGACGTCCCCGGGGCGGTTGTGTACTCTGTCGGGTACAGGCTCATGCCGGCCTGGCCTGCGTCGACGTGCCTTGCGGACGCACTCGACGCGTTCGACTTTGTCCAAGCGCGGTGCGCGGGGAAGAAGCTGATAATCGTGGGCTCTTCGAGCGGAGGCCAGTTAGCTGCTGCGGTGTCCCTGGCTAGAAAGGCCGATGGCGTGGTCCTCCGGTGCCCCGTCACCAGCGACGGCGGTAGCTCGCTGGAGTTTGTGCCGGAGAGGTTAAGGGGGGCGTATACATCCGCAACCGAGCCTTTCGAGACGAGTTTGTTGGGTGTGTTCCGCCGGGCTGTGCCGCGCGACGGGCTGGAGAGGCTGCCGCTGGAGGCACCCGCCCTGCAGATGAAGAGATTACCGCGGACGTGGGTGCAGGTCTGCACGAACGACACGCTGTACTCGGACGGGGTTTGCTACGTGATGGCGCTGAGGGAGGCGGGGGTGGAGGTCGAGGTCGAGGTGTTGGAGGGGTGGCCGCATACGTTTTGGTTGAAGGCTCCTGGGCTGGAGAGGGCGGAGGAGGCGGAGAGGGGATTTGTTAGGGGGGTGAACTGGGTTTTGGGGGAGTGAGGGTTTTTGGGGTTTTGGTCTTGGGCGGATGTTGATAAGGTGGAATTGCGAAGTTGGTAGGTGTGAGGGGATAGCCTCTTCTGGTCTGAAGGTGACAGCTTTGACGAGGTGAATGTAGCTGATGACCTTGATAGCCTTTATATACACTGCTTGCTCCGGACTATGGATAGTGATAGGGATGGATCGTGATGGGGACGGACGATAACGGGGACGGACGACAAAGGGGATGGAAGATAACGGGGACGGATGGACGGCAATAGGGACGAACAGGAATAGGGGTGCAAGTTCCCTGCCCAGGTGAAAGATTAAGTCTTACCTACAGGCAGATATACTCTGTCGGTATTGAAGTAAATGGCTTGTGTGACTACTGGGACGTTATCGATTGGTTTCTCTCATCATCAAAAGCGGAATCTTCTCGTCTACATATGTAATCCTTGCATAGATACACCCCATAGTTCTCGTCCCGCGGATGTGAGCCGAAGCTTCTCATCGCCCGCGGCAAGCACGAAACAGCATAAGAATTCGATTCAAAGTGCCTGATAGAAGACGTCGCTACCGGGCGACGCCGCGAGGCAAGGCTGGAAGGTAGCCTGGGGTGCTGCAAGCCTGCTATAACGTGTAGCTGCCTGCCTGCCGTCGAGGTCCTGATTCCGCTCGGCGACAGGCACCTTGGCGTTCGCCGTCCCTCGGGCTTGCTACAGCAGTCGCTGAACCGTCCCAGGCTCTTTCCATGCTGCTGGCCGGCCGGACAGTTAAAGTCAAAGCTCTTTCTGCTGCCACTCGACCCCCAAACACCTCCTCCCAACAACATACAACATCGCCAAAAACATCGGCATCATCTGAATACGCATCAAATTCTCAATCATCATTTCTTTCCCCCGCGTAAAAGAGCAGCAGCAACATGTTCGGCGGGAGCGGACTCAGTCCAAGCGACTACTACAACATGCTCGTGCGTGGCAGCTTGCCCGACACGTCTGCCAGGGGAGGCCGCGGAGCCACCAGCAGCAATCCGATTTCTAGGCCCCCAACAAGCACGACCTCCACGCCTCCAGCAAGCACGACCTCTGTGTTGACAAGCACCACCTCTATGCCACCGATACGTGGTGATCCGACCGAAGGAGGCAACAATACGAACCCCGCGCCCCCCGAAAGTGGTGGTCATAAGGGGAAAGATCCCAGTTCCGAGCACTCGAACGATTCAGAAGACATGGACGTGGACGAGGGCGAGGAGTAGGACTACATGGACTACATGGAGATGGTCTTCGAGAAGGATACCGAACTCAAGCAAGGGATATTTCCTGAGGGCCTCAGACAAAAGATCAGGAGGGAGATGGGGAGAAGGGAATATAGATGGAGAGCTGCCAGAGACTCAAGAAGCGAGTTCTGGAGCTGCATTCGTTGCATCCTCCCACATCCGGAAGAGGGGTCCGCAATCGAGGAGCACAAGCTGTGGGTATACGTCTTCCGGACGGCGGCGGAAGCGATTCTTTTCAGCAGATACGACCAGAATCCCCGGGTGCTCAACGCCATGTGCGAGATGGTGGACTCGTTGCTGGACGGCGAACCGGTCGATCAAGAGGATTTTGACGATTATAGGCGTGCGGAAGGTGCCGCTCTCGACCTTTACGGCGTCCCCTTTGACGCTGAAGCGTACCGGCGTCTTGGGTATGTCGAGTCCGATGAGATTGACGATTCGATGAAGGACATTTGGAAGAAGTATGGAAATTAGACAGACAGCTTAGCGAGCAGACTGTAAGCAATCACAAAAGCGATGCATCGTTATCTCTGTTGCCGTCCGTCTATTCCTATGTATTATCTACCTCCCTCTCGCATTCCCTAGCTATTACCGTCCATTCTCATCACTATCTATCTCTGTTACTGTTCATTTCCATTGCGGTCCACCCGTATTGCCGTCTAACCCCATTGCTGTCCATTCGTCCGCATTGTTGTCCGTAGGTAGCTACTTACTAGCTGTGTTTCGTGCCCCGACATAGCAGCGCGGTCGCGGGATATCTGAGGGTCTCGGCCCTGAGCCAAGAGCGCGATCAGTCCCGATTTAGTAGTGTAAGTCAGCGCTATGCATACGTCGCCGGCTACAGTCACCTTGTCAGAGCTTGTCACCTTGGAGGCCAGCGGAGGACGGGGCACCTGCGCCCGGGAGCGCTTTCTCATCTTGCTTTCTGAACTAGGGGATAAAATGTGACGACAGCGAGTGGAAACCGCGGTAGTTGAGATACTGGATAGGGTCGTGGGGGTGGGAGGCCACCGAAGAGGCACAGACCGACGGCGTTGTTTTGATGAGGCGCAAGCCAGCCGGGCCGATCCAAGAACAGGACCGGAAATGGGAGCGCACATCAGACAGATCCGAGAACAAAACGAATTGGACGCCACCCTTTATCTGAACATGCCTGGCAGAACAGAAGAAGACTGGGGGAAAAAAAGCAGCATCCACGCCACCCAATGTCAACGATGAGCAAAAGGAATTGCGCCGAGGGGGAATCGAACCCCCGGCTCCCCGACGCTGCGTGATGGCAACGGAGAATTTTACCACTAAACCATCGGCGCTTATGATCTTCTCATTAATTTCTTGTGCTTTCAGAAGCCGGGGAGACGGAATATGTGGGTGACAATGTTGCATGGAGTGGAGGAGTGGAACGGAAGAGTGAGGGATTTCTGGCGTTTGTGCGTGCCCGCAGCCCGCCAGTGTGCGTGCGGGAAATTTTGGCGGCGGTTGTTTGGACCCTGGACCCTGCCCGAAGCGCTGGGGGGGGCCATTAGGTACCTGGGGACACTGGAGGTACCTGGGGACACTGGAGGTACCTGAGTGCCTGCGCAACGTTCCAGTGGATGCATGGATGTTCCACCCAGGGCGGCGCCTAAGACACACCCACCCACTCCCATGCCCGGGTCGCGCAGGTTTATTCTGACTTCAAGTGTTCCTGCCCGCTGGATCGTGAATTGTTTGCGGGTGAGTCTGATCGGACTCGCCGCGTCGCTCGTTTTGAATAGCCCCGCGCGTAAGATTTGATTTGATTCTCTGCATCGTTTGTCTTGAATTGTCATTGTCTCCGTGCAGGATTAATCTAGACTCCTACCTCGTTCATCTCGAATTGCCCGATCGCAGGTTCAAGCTGACTCCCCCCATCGTCTGGTCCTGACTAAGCCGGCGTCTCTGCTCGTTTCCATCGCTTCTGGGCGGGTAGCTTGAAGTACGGTGACATGCGCTGGGATTTGAGACTTGTACATGTGAATGGAATTACTCAGTTCATATTTCACAAAACCCAAGGGATGAAAAGCCCGCGACCAGGCCGCGCCAGGCCACGCATATTGCGACACTTGGATGGCCGGTCGGGCTCTTGGATCTGTCGGGCACATCACGATAATTGCATCACCATGGAACTTCATTGTGCGAGATCAGTGTCTGTATTGCGTGTGCGTGTCTGTCTATTCTATGGCCTTTCCTGAGGTGGCGTTCTGCAAGTATCTTTCCTAAGCCGTCTCCATGCTGCCAAGATCAAAAGCCAATGCAGCCAATGCCAAGATGAAAGTGATGCCACCAAATGAGTCAATGTTCGTCTTCCGTTGGATGCCCCTAGACGGAGCAGTTGTCGAGAGCGTCGGCAATCTCGTCGGCAGAGTCGTTGGCCTTGGCGTTAGGCTCGATTCCACCCTGGATGGAGTGGACGATGCCGGCGATCTGCTTCATCTTCTCGGTGAGGCTGTTGATGGTACCGACCATCTCTGGATGGTCGCTGGCCATCTGGGTGATGGTGAGGCCCTGGTCGTTGAGGGCGGCCTGGATGTCGGCGATGTCAGCAGTAATCTGCTTGGAGTTGGCGACAATGGCCTCGGCGGCCTCCTCATTCAGACGCTGGACAGCCTGGTTCTTGGCGGCCTGCGCTGTGGCACGCTGTCGCTTGGCCCACTGATTGTCGTGGAATTTCTTCGCATAGTCGCCAATGTCGACGCTGATAATCGCCTTGTTGGTACTGGCGCTGATGAAAAAGTCAGCTCATGTCTTGGGGTTGCAGGCAGGGCAAGATAAGAAAGACAACAAGGGAAGAGGAAGACTTGTGATGGAAGCATCCCAAGGGAACAAGAAGGGACCAAAATCAAGAAAGAAAGGGCGAGACTTACCGGCGGGCGAGGGCCTCGGCCATGGCCTCACGAAGAATGCCGATCTTGGCATCGCGGTTCTTCTCCTGCTTGTACTCCTCCTTGTCCGCAACACGGATGCAGACAGCACGAAGGGCTCGGTACTGAGAGAAGCGAGCCTTGCGCTGGGCAGAGCGCTCAGGGGTGAGCGAAGCGTTGTACGCGCGGGTGCGCATAGTGTTAGGGTTGGTGGAGTAGGAACCACCCTTCTTGCGTGCGTCGCCTTGGTAAGACATGTTGTCGGTTTGGTAGGGTGTTGGTTGGTGTGGGTAGTTGTTGTGCTGGTTGGTTTGAAGGACCCTTGTTGTTGAAGGGTGTTGAGGTTGTGTGGTTGTTTAGAAGAAAGTATTGCTTTGCGGTGATAGGAATAGATTCTTTTATACTCTCAGTTGTGGGTTCACAATCAGTAACGGTTGTGAGCAGTAGGGCTGGTTGTTTTCTGAATACAATGAGGAAGGAGCTGGTGGTTTTACTTTTCTGAATAGAATTGGGAAGGAACGACCAGTTCACAGAGGTGGGCTGGGCCAGAGGGAAAATAAACAAAGTGAAGTAGGTGTGGACACCCAACTAAGTGCCTGCTCAAGAGGGAAGGAACGACCGACTTGGTGAGCTGGGTCCTGGGATTCAGTTTCTATAGAATGGATGGCTTTAAGAATACTTCTTTTCTAGGTCGCCGCAGTCTTTCACTGGCCTCTGCCGGGTCCTTCTGTATTTATATACTTGGTCATCTTTGCTGGAACACTTTAATTTGCTTGCTTTATCTATTTCTAAGATGTAGAAGGAATTCCAGGAGCATCCTGTTGCTATCAAGAAGCTCAGAATACCAACGTCACTTGGAGGGCGGTCAACCCATTCTTTCACACTTGTTCTGCTTTGGATGCATGTTCTGAGCCTTAGACATCCATGTGAAACTTTGTGCCAGTCACAATTTGGAAGCCTAGCCACATCATCCTGCTGCAAATCTCCTGAAGCAGTGGCAAGGAAAGATTTGAAGCTCCAACCTCTGGAGTTTTGTTGATACAGAACACTTGGGAGGTCCGACTTTGGTCCTAATTTTCAGAATTGAAATCTGAAACGTGCTGAAAAAGCATGTCCA
Source organism: Colletotrichum sojae (assembly GCA_014235955.1). Classification (NCBI taxonomy): domain Eukaryota; kingdom Fungi; phylum Ascomycota; class Sordariomycetes; order Glomerellales; family Glomerellaceae; genus Colletotrichum; species Colletotrichum sojae. The sequence continues at coordinate 149,668 of WIGN01000068.1, forward strand.
GATCTTGAAAATCATCAGCATTCTCAGAAAGGCAGAAAATGGCTTCGTCCCCAACTTGAGGTGCCAACCCGAGACTACAGCGCTAGATCCATCCGAATATGACCTGCGACATCTTCTCAACTGCTCTCCCAGCTCACACGCGCAATAATTTCTCATCGCAAGGCCGGTTCGAAACGTAATCTCCCCAGGCGCCCAGATCCAGTGAGAAGATCAGTCAAAGAACGAGCCAAATCTCCCCAGTTACACAGACGGCGCTATTCCGGGGTGCCAGTCGACGCCCAGAGACACTCCTCGAGAAAGATGGCAGGTACGCGGATAGCGACATCGGAAATGTGAGCTGAGATCGATGAGCTTTTGCATCTTGAGAAACCGCGCTGACTTTACCACGTCCGAGACAAGAAGCCCCATGAAAACCGAGAACGAATGCGAAAACACGAAGAAAATACCGAATGACGCAAGCATCAGCGATGAGGCGCCCAAACGCAGCTGGAAACATCGAGAGAACCGACGCCGTAGGGCGCAAGAGGCCTCGGAAAACGTCATCGCAGATTTCACGAGCAGATCGATTCCACGGCCGGCGAAACCATACACGAGAGAAATGCACCCTCCGTCAAAAAAGCCTCCGACGCCCGAATGGAGCCCGGCCACTGCTTGTCCTGGAAATCCCCCCCGGCCGGAATCCCAAGAAGACCCGTCGAAGAATCGTCTCTGGAAGCAAGGGTGACGACGAGTACGAATGCTAGTCCTTCCGGTGGGCGCATCGTCCGGAAACGATGAGATCAAGACTTCCCAGGGCGTCGACGACGAGTATGATTACTATACCGACGACGACGAGGACGACGACGATGACGACGATGGGGATGAGGTGATTGCTACGAAGACGATAGGGACGGCGGACGTCGAGGCGATACACAGATAGGATTTGGTCGAAGCGACCGACGGAGGGAATCAACAAATCAGATGGAACAAAACATACTACGTTTGATCTGACAATTCAACATTGAGGTATCATCTAATCGTGGCATCTAATCGTAACAGAAAACACACGCTCATATCCTACATCTTTCCGGCACCCCCTCACGACCTCTCCTTGTGCTCCCCAAAAGCCATCTCCTCATCCGACTCGCCCTTGGCAATCTTCTCCCTAGCCCCGCGGCGCCGCAGCACATC
>WIGN01000069.1:0-36365 GCA_014235955.1 Colletotrichum sojae
ACCCAGCAGTACTGTTTACAGCGTCAAACCTCAGCTTCTGTTAACATACCCTCACTGTCAGAAGGCTGGCCGTAACATTGGCAAACCTGCTAGGTCGCGCGCAGTACTTCTATATCTCGTAACAGCTTCTATTATTAAATTCTAAAACTGTGTTTCCTGACCTAGCCCTAAAAGAACAAGTACGCGTGTTGGCTCTTGAGAGTCTCTGAACAAGTCTGTGAACCGAGTTAGCATTATCGTCAGTCCTCGAGCATATCTTTCTGTCAAGCCTTACGAACTCCATCCACGGGATATTCGGTCGCTCGTATGAATTACTTCTTCTGACGTCCCATACTTTATTGAGAACTTCTGTCATCGCCGCATGCCGGAAACCTGTCGAATCCTTAATCTCCTGAATGCATAAACTTGCATAATGCATCTGATGAGCCACGGAAGTGTCGGCAGCGGCCATGAAAAGAGGGAATAGGAACCGTTTGTAGAATGGCGACCTCATGGGCACGCTGGAGCAGACGTCGAGTATAGCTGAAACCGAGGCCTTGATTCTTTCATCCTCGCAAGGGACCCCAAATGTATCTGGCCAACGCATTACCCGCAGAAGACATGCATGGCGATAAGCCTCGGCTAGAGGCTTCCATTCGGGGTGTCCGGTTGGATAGTCAAGCTTATCCAAGTTGATTTCGCGAAAGAATGTCTCCCCGTCGGCAAGAATCTGCTCAAATTCGACCAAGGGCATGAATCCCAGTAGGTGACGTTTTGCCGCAGCAATAATCTCTCCTATGCGATAGAACATTATCGGGGGACACCCGACAAGTGTCTGGAGGCTTGAGTGCCGGCTACCACTCTCCAGAACTCGTAGGCGTACCTCTTGCGAGTATGTGAGCTTCTCGGCACCACTGAAGCCTCGCAAAACGTCCAACCTGTTCTAGCGAATTACTCGGGGTTCTTTCTTTGAGTTCCAGGTGTTGGAAGCATGGGAACCGAAACATACCAAGCTAGTGCGGACAAGAAGAACATGCTCGCATCCGACCTCTGGGAGAAATTGGAAGCCGCTGCCACTCTGCCGCAGAGGAACGATACTCCTGTAAGGTGGACTGCATGAGAAGAAATACCCATCTCGCATATCTAAGCGCGTCAGTGGCTGACTTGCAATTATTGAGTAGCAGACCCGCAGACGAGATGCCAGGGACGTAAAGACGCCAAAGGAAACTCTCGGGGCAATCACTGCAGTGACCAGTCGGTAAACTCACATCATGGAGAACCAAGATCAAAATGATCGCCAACACGGCTTCTTCTTCGGCAGTCGTTAATCCGTGCATCTCTTCTTTAGTCAAGAGGGAACTAAGAGCATTGAGTGCCGCCACTCGGTGTTGCAAGGCAGTTGCGGTGTCTGCACGGTCGGCCCGCGATGGAGACAAGCTCAGATGGCAGGAAGCTAGCCCCAGTGTCGCGTGGAGCACTCCGCTGTGTTGGTAAGCAAGCGGCAACACGTGGACGCAAAAGGGATTTTCAGTCTCTTCAACCATAATAGCCAGATGCTGGCTTAGCTCTTTATCGACTGCTGGAATGTCAGCGGGCTGTAAACTTGGACGCTACGAGTCCAGGGACTTGCAGTACAGGAGCAATTTCTGGCATTGTGCCGTCAATAGCTCTTCGTCCACTGGATATCTACTGATGACTGTCGGTGATGGCTGGCCCACAGAGGTGCCTTGGGAAGAGGCAGTCGATACATCCGCAGTCGAGTGACTTGGCTGGGAGGGTAGCCGCGTCATTGAGCGACTTTGCTGATCTCGAGGTGCTGATGTCTCGGCAGGTGGTAAAGGGGTATCCTGTGTACGCCCATCCTCCAGTGTGGGGAGGACAACAGCACTGTCTTTTGTCTCGGCGTTGCTGACTCTGGCTCCATCGGAGGAAGGTATGGAGTCGAGGAATTGGAATCTGGGGGGATACCCTTCGCAGTGCAACCCTTTCGACTTGCATCGGTTGCAGATCGGTCGAGTTCTGTCGCATTTGCGACACTTCTTCCGACAAGTACCGCATGCCGGATCTAGGAACGATGTTGGCCGGGGTCAAAATTGTCTCTCAGGCAAAAACAGGAAATAGTTCGCGCTCTCCAGTGCTGGGCTTTGACCTGCTTGTATTGCGGTGCATTTGTTTGCCCGTTTCGGCAACTGATGCCGGAAGGAGGATAGGTAGATAGCATATGTAGCATTCCAGTTCAACTCACCTTTTCTGACTGCTTTTGAGCCCTTGGCAATGTTGATGTTGGTACGAGGCATCTTCTGGTCTTCCTACTGAGCCAGGCCGCATGGATGATTGATCTGTGAGGGGTGGAAGTCGGGGGTAATAGGAAGCAGATTCAGTGCAATTGAGCGAACCACGACACTGAGAGACGCTGACTTAGTGGGGTTTCTGACTAAGACATACCTTGCTCGCCCACGGTACGTGCACTTCGATCCGGCCAACAGACGCCTATGCAGTGTATCGCCGATCACGAAATCCATTTGGTGCTGCGCGTTGATACACTGCTCTCTACATTCCACGGAATTGCGTCTTCTCCGTATCTTTCATATCGAAGAGTCTTGAACATTGCCCGCATGAAAGAATAAACAAATAGCTAATGGCTTCTGCGGCGGTTTGGTATAGGTATTTCTTCCTAGGCCGTAACCTAGTCCTGCTTCCGGTTCTTCCGTTGTTCTCTCTGTAGTTCCAGCCTCAGAAGTCTTTTGGCCGTCCATCTCCTTTTAGCTCGGGACGCAATACAAAGATGGGATCGAGCTGGTCAACATATCCACAAGCAGGATCGCTCATGGCGTATCCCATGAACTCCTGGACCGGTCGATCATAGGTCTTCGCAATCTCCTGTGGTACAGAGAGGTATTGGTTCTCTTCTTGTCGTAGATATCCTCTTATCGAAAAAGTGGCGAAAACAAGTCGCTTCTCGTCTTTCGTCGTGTTGTGTCCTCCTGCGTGGTACGCGGAACCCAGCATGATAAACGCATCACCTTTGTCCATCTCGGCGTAGATGCAATCCTCGACTCGTGGCGGAACTTTTCGGTCAGTGGCCCTACAGAAAGTATATATTATCAGCGGTGGTCCAGTACAACCAAGCATTGAGTTAGATGGGGAGGAGAGTGATGGCCACGTGCACATGAGGCGTACCACAGATGGCTGCGAGGGATGAACTGAGTTCCGCCGTTCTCTTTGGTCACCTTCGTCCCTGCAACGAAGAGGCCGACGGCACTTTCTCGAGTTTTGTCTCGCTCGTCATCCCACTCTTCGATTTCTCGATGGAAGTTGTGGCTGATATAGTCGTCCCTATGCAAAGGTTGCGCCTTGCCGCCTGGTCCGATCCTCATAGCAGTACAAGAGTGGACGTAGGGCTTAGATACCGACTCCTTTCTCTCGTTGCCCCACCAGAACCAGTTCCGTGTGGTGAGGAAATGCTCGCACACCTTCTGGTAAACAGGGTTCATCATCTGGGTTCTAGCGTACGTGGGGCTCAAGGCCAAGAGAGCTGGCGCCCGCTGGGTCTCCTCTGATGCGGGATTAGTACACTAGTTGATCACCGGGAACATGAGGGAACTCTTGACTCGAAGATGGCATGATGCTTAGACCACGCCGGTTTCTAAGACACTTACTCGGGAAAAACGAGCCACACCATTCGACGTCGTTATCCAGACGCTGACGGCACTCCTCGTAGGCCTGGTCAACATCCGGCTCCCGTATGAGGCCCTTGATGAATACACCGCCGTCGCGTTTGAGCAAGTGAATAATATCTTCGACCGGGGTCTGGGCAGAAACCCTCTGAACCTCAGGGCCATATTTTTCAGCCATAGTAGACATTGCAATTAGCCCGGAGGGTGCTTTGATAATGAGAGGTTGAGGGGAATGAGTAACTAGGAGTGGCGGGTGGTCGATCTAGTTTCGTCAAGCAAGTCTCATGGGAATGAAAACTTCACTTGCCACACCAGTAGTACAGAAGTCCATTGACAGATAGATGGTGGGAACAGTTGGAACTACTTCCCAATGGAGAATAAAAGCGCACTCACTGAATTACTGTTAACTGTGGGGGAGGGTGGGCGCTGGTTGTGCCTGGACCCTGAGGCCCGCGGGGGGTTTCACATGCTAATCAGGTACGGGCCCATTCCCCGGAAACATGGACCTGCATGTATTGTAGACATATCTCCCAAGATCAACCTGTCTCTCTATATCTGCATGTTACTACGACGTTCTTGGCCCGGTGTTTTTAGATTTTCTTCTCACCTAAGATCTTGATTGCAGTAAAATAACAACTTATACAGAGAGGGCGTAACCAGAGCAATGTCTCCAGCTTCGTTCAGATAGTCCGTTCATTCAGACCTCTCGAATCTTGCTGTCCCACTCAGGACACGTTTGTCTACTGGGGTGGCTAAGCACGTGGCAAGCCGCAAAGCAATTTCCGGACTAGACGGTTCATGAAGTTGTAAATCTATGCACGTAGATACTTAATATGCGGAACTGGATATCGGACGTTGTGCTTCGACAAATCAAGGAAGCATGTTGCGGTTGCTTTTTGTATTTACAGCTAGCTGGCCAGCCGTTCCTTGGGTATTATTAGTCGGGGGACCCCAGTTCATCTCGTTCAATCCCGTGCAATCTCTTCCTCCTCGTCCTCCCATTCGCCTGCATCCTCCATCTCCTCATTGACCTGATACTCCGCATCGCCAGCCAGGCCTTCGCTGTCGAACTCATCGTCGTAGTCCATGTCCACATCGCTGTCCGCTTCCGCATCACCCTGTTCGGCTTTAGCCTTGCGCTTCTTCTCGACATTCTCCTTTTGCTGTTTGCGCCTGGCCTCCTTCTCTTGTTGTCTCTTCTCCCATCGCTTCTCAAGCTCTCTGACCTCCTCCTTGGATTTGTGAACATACTCGTGCCACATGACCTTGCCGGAACACAAGCCCTCCTCGACTTTGGTGAGACGCAGACGCATGCGTGGGCCAAGCTCAACCAGCTTGACAGCACGCCTCTCGACCGCATCGGCATCATCGGCAGCCTCGTCCTCCACAGGGGCAGCACGCTGCTTGGCGATCTTCCGGGTTGTCGGTTCCAGGACCTCGATCTCGGCATCGGTATCAACCTCACTGCCGCTTGTTGCATCCGTCATGTAACCGTCCCCGTTCTCGCCACCAATCATGAAGTCGGCGATGTCCTCGAGCTTGCCCAGATTCGGCACGCCGCCCTTCTTGCCAACCTTGGACGCGAGCACCTTCTCAGCTCTGTCAAGCCTCCTCAGGGGTCTCGATATTCCCGTGGCACGTGTGGTGATTGCATAGTGTCTGAAGTTGAGGATGAAAGAGCCTTCGTCTTCGGGATCCTGTTCGCGGTTCAGGAGTAGCACTCGGCGAATGTTCTTGAGGGGTGTCGTCGTGGGGTTGATTGGGGGGAACAGAGACTGGAATACGGTCGTTGTGAGGGATTCGAGATGCTTCGGTACTTTGGACTTCGCGTCGGCGCCAGGAGCATGGAAGTTGTTCATAACGAGCTAGAGCGGGATCAGTAACTGCTTCAGGAGACCATAGTCTTGTCCGGGAGGCTCACTAGAGGCGGTGCGAGCTGCTCTTTTGCGCTGCCCTTGGGCCGTCGCTGAGCCTTCTGGACATCCTTGGCCAAAGAGTACTTCTCGACCCGGAAATTCAAGGTCGGGCCGCGGGGAGACAGGGCGATGCGCAGGTTGGTGTTGCCGCTCTCAGACCGGGAAAAGAGTAGCAAATGGGTGATTCCCAGGGGTCCTGCCATAACGACGTAGTCTTTCAACCTGTTGGCGCGTCGCTCCTTCAGGCGACTCGCGGTATTGGGCTCCAGCACTCGTCGCACATCCGCAGTAAGTTGGCTCACGCTGCTGCCAACACCTCCGGCTCCGATGCGGATGACGAAACTCTTGGGTGTCTTGACCGCATTGTTTTCCGTTGTCTTCACTGGGTTGTTGGCGCCAACGTGCGTGCGCTTCTTGGTGCGAGGTTTGGCCATTTTGAGAGACTCGATGGTATTGAACTGTTGATGTTGCGAAAGTTCGCAACGCTCTGAGATTGAACCGGGCAGAGATACAAATTTTTGGTGGGGCGATAGGACCCTGCAGCGGGTCTCACGTGCTGATAAGAGCCGCCCCATAATATTTTTGCGATCGGCTTGATCAATGTCATCGCGAGCTTCTAACTTTTCCCCTCCATCGTCCGACTCACCGTTAAAAAACTACTTCGCCTTGCAGAGATCGATAGCAACGGCGAAAAATGCCTTCAGCGAAGCGTCAGAAGGTGTCGCAACGCGACCCTTCCCCCGCCACTCATCAAGACCAAGCTTCTTCCTCTGAATCCGAACATGAGGTCGATGCGACGGCCGATGCGACGACCGATGCCACGGAAGAGGTGAAGAAAACGTTTAAGGATCTTGTGAGCCATCTTCTAGCCTGTACATGTATCTATTTTCTTTGCTAATCTGTCCAGGGAATCGTTGAATCCCTCTGTGAAGCGTGCGATGCACTAGGCTACAAGCACCCGACACCGATCCAAGCCCAGTCAATCCCCCTGGCACTCCAAAACCGCGATATCATTGGTCTCGCCGAAACCGGTTCCGGAAAGACCGCAGCCTTTGCCCTCCCTATATTACAAGCTCTTCTGGAAAAACCTCAGGCCTTCTTCGGTCTCGTGCTGGCTCCGACCAGAGAGCTGGCTGCCCAGATCGCCCAGGTCTTCGAAGGTCTCGGCTCCCTGATCAACCTAAGATGTGCTGTCATCGTTGGTGGCATGGACATGGTGGCACAAGGCATTGCCCTGGGAAAAAAGCCTCACATTGTGGTAGCAACCCCCGGACGGCTGGTGGACCACCTCGAGAAGACCAAGGGATTCTCCTTGCGGTCTCTCAAATATCTCGTCATGGATGAGGCCGACAGACTTTTGGACATGGACTTTGGACCGAGTATTGACAAGATTCTCAAGTTCATTCCCCGTGAACGCCGCACTTTTCTCTTCTCCGCAACCATGAGCTCCAAGATCGAGAGCTTGCAGCGAGCCAGCTTGCGCGATCCTCTCCGCGTGAGCATCAGCTCCAACAAGTACCAAACCGTGTCGACTCTCCTCCAGCACTACCTGTTCATCCCTTATCCGCAAAAAGACACCTACCTCGTTTACCTGGCCAATGAGTTCGCCGGCCAAAAGATTGTCATCTTCACAAGAACGGTCGCTGAGGCACAAAGATTGGCAATCCTGCTTCGTACTCTGGGTTTCAGTGCCATTCCCTTGCATGGACAGCTGAACCAGCCCGCCCGTCTTGGTGCTCTGAACAAGTTCCGGACGGGATCTCGCGACATCCTCGTGGCAACCGATGTCGCAGCCCGTGGTCTGGATATCCCCAAGGTCGACGTCGTTCTCAACCACGATTTGCCCCAAGACAGCAAAACCTACGTCCACCGTGTCGGACGCACGGCCCGAGCCGGAAAGTCGGGTATCGCGCTCAGTCTTGTGACCCAGTACGACCTTGAGATCTACTCCCGTATTGAGGCGGCACTCGGCAAGAAGTTGGACGAGTACCCGACACAGAAGGACGAGGTGATGGTTTTCCAGAACCGTGTGGAGGAAGCGCAAAGACACGCAAGAGTCGAGATGAAGAACCTGCACGACGCCGGACGCAAGAAGGGCTCGACGCTGAAGAGGGGGGCCAAGGGCTCTTCCAAGAGGCGTCACGATGACATGGATGCGGAGGAGGGTTAATTCAGGAAATCATCGGCGGATCGTATCGCACCGTATCACGGAGGCTCCACGCGCGCTCGACGCGACATCGGACCATGTGCTTCAATTGTCAAGGGAGGTGTTTTCTCCATACCTAAGTGACAACTACCCTGCTGTCGAGGTGAGAATGTACTTGTGGCATAGGCAGACGCACCCTATCAATTTAATTCGAATTAAAAAAAAAAGTACTGCAATCGCAACATGCTTCAAGACTACTCGAGGAAATTTGGCGGACAAGTAAGGAGAGCCTAGGCAAATACGGGAATTGTCTAACTCGTGTCGATGAACCGCCCGAGAAAACCTCCATCGCGTGTATCCGTACGCCGAATATCCTCTCGTGTGCAAATTTTGCTCGAGATATTCAACTTTGTAAACTTCTGAAAATGAAGGGGGAAAATCGGTAATACACTTCCGCCTCTTGAGTCACTACTTAGTAGACTTTTTCTATAAATTTCCACTTACACAATCTCACAAACTTCAGCCTGTTGCAGTTGAGATGCCCAGACAAGTACGGATTTGTGCCTCCAGTATCCGTACCTGGTAAGCTACCTACCTAGGTACCTAGGTACATAAGTACATGAGTAGGTACGTACCCACGATGCTGGCACTTTGATAAGATAAGAGAGTACGTATTGACAGTGACACGTTCCACATCTTTCAAAGCGCATGGCCTGTGCTCTACGTAGTAGCTCTCGGCCTCTAGGTGAGCTAAGGCGCATCGCTGGCCAGATCTTCAACCCCAAATCTCCAACCGCGTTTCCGACCACGACTCGACATCACGATCCGACACCACGATCCGACAATACCTACCTGCCTCAACACCCGCCGCCAGAACCATGCTGTCGAGCCTCGGTAACCCGCGCCAGGCGGCGTCGCAGGTGCTCAACTTTGCGTTAATCCTTTCGACGGCTTTCATGGTTAGCATCCACCCGAGCACCTTACGATTACGACGAATCCCCCTCATGTCGAACTGTGCTAAACCATGCTCTTGCAGATGTGGAAGGGCCTTTCGGTTATCAGCGACTCTCCCTCGCCTATTGTTGTCGTGTTGTCCGGCTCAATGGAGCCGGCGTTCCAGAGAGGGGATCTCCTGTTCCTGTGGAATCGCAACTTACTCCAAGAAACGGACGTTGGCGAGATTGTGGTATACGAGGTGGAAGGAAAGAACATCCCGGTAGGCGAAGCAGGCTCTCAAAGCGACATCGGGCGGTGCTGACACTCATCCAGATCGTGCACAGAGTGGTTAGGAAATTCGGTGTCGGGTACGTTCTTGTGTTGGTGTGCTTCGCAGCCAGGCCAGTTCACTTACTGTTTCGAAATAGGCCGGATGCGAAACTCCTGACGAAGGGTGACAACAACCTGTCCGACGACGTCGAGTTGTATGCCAGAGGTCAGGACTTCCTCGCGAGAAAACACATCATTGGTAGCGTTGTCGCCTACATACCTTTTGTCGGATATGTCACCATCTTGCTTTCGGAGCACCCGTGGCTCAAGACGGTGATGCTGGGAATAATGGGCTTGGTAGTTGTGCTCCAGAGGGAGTAGATATGGCGAGCGGTTAGGAAGGGAACGCCCTTGCCTTGGAGCCGTTGGAGTTTGCGTCTGCGTCCTGGCCGTCAGATCAAACATGCAACTGTTGCGTCTCCAGCTTTCGTAAACACAGCAAGTGTTTCCAGACCAGGACGGGCAAAGTGGTTGGGATGGCTCTTGATGGGGAAACGCGCGGCGCATCGTGACACGGTCAGGTCTTGTCCTGGATGGCACCTCTGGCATCGCGGCATGGACGTGGTGAATCATTCCCGCCAATCAAGCTGGGGGCGGCGGAGCCGTCACCGAGCACTAATCGCGTAGGTATCTTATCCGTTGTTTTTGTTGAAGGCGAGACTGGTGACAAGACCACCTGTACAGGATGTAATGTTCTTTTGCTAAAGGGGGCGCATAGCGAAGATGGTGTCCAAGGTTCTCCTTATCCCACATCGACCACGTCCCGATACCTACGTATCTATTTGGGTCACTTACATGGTCATTTCCCGGTGCGTGACGTCCAATGTTTGGTCTTTTCCTTTTCGGCCAGTGCCCGAAGGCTTTGAAAGCGACCAAAGACGCATCTTCCGGGCTCTATCCCTTCTCTCCCGCGTTCTCCAGGCAGCCAACAGCGTTTTCGACAGGGGTTGCTGTGGAAGCCCGTAAGAACCAACAAGACTGCCAATGGAAAGTCCCGAATCTGGGCCGCGACTGGGGGTTGACGGTGCCTTTTCGGGATGCAAACGCTGCCAAGTCGATGCTTTTACTGCGTGTCCCTCTTGATCCTTGTGGGTTACTTCAGTGTTGTTGGTCGCTCGCGAACCACGGTTGTGCGATATTAAATGAGATCAAAATCCTGCACCAATTTTCCTTGAGCAACCCCTGTCTCCCGCCCTCCCTCCCTCTCTCTCTTTTTTCCCTCCGGAGGTGTGCGTTTGAGGAGCGTTAGCATCGTCGCTCTCCTCAGTTTCACTGGTTTTTTTCAAGCCTTGTTGGCCGTCTTGGTGGTCGATCGTCAACTTTCCTCAGCCTCTTGCATCCGCTCATTCGTTCACTTCGCCATTCACTGTCCTCAGACCCAAACACCCGCCAATCGCATTACAGCATGGGAGACTACCGGCCCTACGAAAACCAGTCAGGTCCGGTTACTGTCCCGGTCCCGTACAACAGACGATGGCACATCGCCAAGATTGTCATCCGCGGTTTTGACATTGCCTTCTCCATCATTGTCATTGGATTTTCAACGTACATGGCCTCGTCTCTCGCGCGTGACGCATTCCACGTGGTGCTCAGCGGCTTTCCGGTATGTATGCAGATGCCCAAACCTTGCTTTGCAGTGTCGATCAAGCTAAAGCTAACGTCCGCTCCGTAGGCCATCGCATCTGTCATCTGGGACACCTCGGAGCTCATCACCACATGCGCAAGGGGAGGCAGGAAGGGCATTCACCCGGGCGCCCACGTTGCCTTGCATCTCCTCTTTTGGCTCGTCTTCGCCGTGGCTGTCGGCATCCAAAGCACCCTGATACACTTTCGAGATGCCGACGACGATGGGTATTACGCAAATCCGGCAGATGTGGTGACCGCCTTCACTGCGCTTTTGTTGTAAGCCCATGTCTATTTACTTCGTTTCATTTCTCGCCAGCTTAACTAAACGGCCGTGTGTAGCATCGGCCACTTCACCCTCTTCGTCCGAGCTTGCATGGAGACCAACGAACGCAATCGCCGACCGCCAGTGTTCATGGTGCCCGTCAATGCGCCTCTTCCCACGTCCCAGATGACTGCCGGATCTTACATGCCTTACCCGTCTCCGAACCCGATGGGCACCCCGGCGCAGCAGGACAAAGGGCTTGTGTCGAGCGCCAACGCCGCAGTCGAGGGCTCTTCCACGCCCCCTGGACCGGACGGCACCTACTATGGTCCCAGCAGTCAGTCGCGATAGCATGAATGGGTTCAAGCTCTGGGAGCGATTTCTTTTGCGACAAACGGGATGGCGCCCTCTCGTAATCGACCGAAGGTCCAAGACGATGTTTGTCGATGTCGTAGTTCTTGTAATGCCAGGCCCAGTCGTGTTGTAATAAATGACTGGGTGACTACTGAAGCCGGATCTTGTTCCGTTCAGCCTGTCTCCCGGCAAAGTGCGTGCCCCTCGGCACTGATTCTGGACCGAACTTCGAAGGGGACCGGCAGGTGTCTGATTCAACTTTGGTGATCTATTCTGAGCTTCGACCCGCTAGCTAGACCACTGCACGTCAAAGTCCTTGAACTGAACAGTGAGACTGTCCTTGGCATCCTTGGCGGGTCGGGCCACGAGGGCGCCAACGGTCAAGTTCCAGTCCTTGCCAGAAGAATCGTCGTCCCCAAAGACCCAGCAAATTTCGCGCAGGGGTTCCTTGGTTCCATCCTGCCTGACAAAGTAGACCCAGAAACTAACGCCGAGGCTGTCCTGTTCCTTCTCCACAGACACCGCAATGGACTTGGTGTCTCCGAAGGCGGCCACGGGCGTGATGCTCCAGTCGGCCCAGCGGTCGCAGGAGACGGTGCTGAGTTGCGGGGTGTTGTTGTAGTACTCCAGGCCGGTCTTGATCCACCTCCTCTCGCGAGTGCCCGAGATGGAATCGAATGTGAGAATGAGGCCAGCCTGGTCGTATTGCTCAGACCAGTCTGCGGAGAAGGTAATCTTTGCCGACTTGAACTCGCTCAGGGGCTTCGTCGGAACGGCACGAGTTGGTGCTATGATGGTCAGCCGGTGGATGGGGAGAAAGAGTGGCCGAGGGTAGCTTGCCATTGTAAACATTGGTTGAAGGAGGCTTCTTCCAGACGTCAGTGTCTGGACCAGCAGAGAGCGTGAAGGCGTCTGTTGACATGATGAAACTTGGTAAGCAAGATGTCAGAAGGGAAGGGAAGATGCCAGAGTACGACCACGTTGGATGTTCAAGTTAGATTGTGTCAGAGGGTATCAAAGAAGGACAGAGCCGGGGTTTATATAGGTAGGCAAGTGTCGATCGAGCCATGTGGCTTCCAAGGAGGAGAGCGGGATGGTGTGAGGGTTCCTAGCTAGATAGATAGGTAGGTAATGCAGTGCACAGTGTAGGTATACGTAGGTAGTAGGTAGGTAGCTTGGGCAGCCCCGCACTCGTTCTTAGAGAACACCACACGGTGCAGGTGCACGATGTCCGCCCTGCATCTCGGAGGCAACGACCAAACAAGGGTCTTCTTGGGTATTAGTTGGTCGAATTACAACGGTTTATTGGGCCGACACTCCGCTTGTTCCTCCAGATTCCTTGCATGTTGGATACGTAGGCGCAGCTGATCGAATGACGGCGCGGGGGGTTGGCCCATCGGCACATTCAACAATTCGCCTTGCCGGATTGGATTCCGCCATAAGATCCGATAGTCGCGGTGTGAGAGATCCGGGCTGATACTTCTCTCGTTGATTCTCCAAACTGGCAATTGCAGACAGTTGGTACGAGACCTGCTTTTGTTTCTGTCGAGGACCTTTGATGGAAACAATGGGGTACCTAGGTACGTAGGTGAGACCTAACACTGGCGATGCCTCAACACTGAGTATTAAAAGTTGACTCGGAGCACAATGCTGCAGATTCCCCACCGTGGGGCAAAGGAGGGACACTGGACTGTGACTCGGCCCAGCAGACAGCCCGAAGTACTAATCGAGGTACTAATCGGTTTATCTTCGGCGAATAGCGCGCCAGAAAAGGTAAAAGTATCAGCTATAGACGCTAGCCCAAAGTGGTAGAAGAACCAGCCAGCAGCCATTGTGTTTTTCAACGCTTCACGGCTCGGTGATGGTGAGTAATCTCAAATGCTGTGGTGAGCTACCAGGTAAGAAGGTAATATCAGAGCCGGGGACTGGATTCTGTCTTGAAAAACTTCCAGAACCAAGAGGGAGCGATTAATTACAAAAATGAACGGACAAAACTCTCAAGTTCAAGTAGGTACATTGACGGGCACCTAGGTATGCTCGATAGCTAAAGCCTAAAGGTAGGTAGCCGTTCGGGGATCGAACAGACGGCTCCAAAGGCGCCGGAGACAATAGGTAGGCATATTGACAGGTACATATGGAAGTACCTGCCCAAGTACCATTCGCGAGCATTAGGCCCTTGACTCAGCGCCTGGCCGCTCCCCAAACTCAAGAATTAGGTACCCGGATGACCAGTCGCTTCAGTGTTCTTGCCCGTGGCAGGCAAGGCAAACGTGCGCCTTCCCCCGCTCGACCATGTCGTCGCCAACCCCACAAACTTTTCGTTCCTCACCTCATTTCTCCCGCCCCCAGTATCCCTCTGCCGCAACCACCTCTCGGCCTGCCTCGACATACTTACACTTAGACTTACACACTCATCCCCGTCCCATCCGCCGTCCAGTTCGAGCCACGCCTACGTCACCAGACGCGCTGATTCACACGCAATAGCATTCGCGTCCTGCGTGCGAATCGCTGCTGCCATATTGTCCGGAAAGGCTGCTGTGCCTGCCGCTCGCCGCCCGGAGGAAGGGGAGGAGAGGAAGGGAAAAAAGAGGACGAAATTGAGGGGACAAGGCGACAACGACCAACCCCTAGCCAAGCACCAAATCGAGCTCCAGAGTGACTGCCTGCGGTCGCCCAACATACTCGCGAATCCCCATCCAAATCGGTCATTCCAGTCTCGTCGCGCTGCCTATGCTGCCTCTGAAGAAGTCCAACATCGACATCATGTCTTCCTTCCTTACCCCCACCAAGAAGTCGCAAAAGCCCGCTGTCAAGAACAAGACCTTCCAACCTCCGAACCGCATTCGAGCCATTCGCGAACAAGCCGAACGTCACCAGGCGAACAAGGTCGCTGCCAACGCAGCCGCCCAGGCTCAAGTCAGCCGCTCCAGGGCCCCGACCGTCGCCGTATCCAACCGTCCGCAGTGCCCGAACAAAGCATGTGTCAAGCCCAATGTGGTCGACGGCATCTGCCAGACCTGTGGTCGCGTTGCCGATGACAGCAACATTGTTGCCGAAGTCCAGTTCGGTGAGACGTCGTCCGGTGCCGCCATGGTCCAGGGAAGCTATATTGCCGCCGACCAGGCCGGAGTCCGGACCATGGGTCCTGCCTTCCGTCGTGTTGGCGGCTCCGACGATCGGGAGAAGTCTATCCGCGAGGCTCGCTCCGTCATGCAGGGTTATGCTCAACAGTTGAACCTGGGAGAGAGCACCGTCAACACCGCCGTCCAAGTTTTCAAGCTCGCCTCGCAGGCCAACTTCGTCCAGGGCCGCACTCTCGTAATGGTCGCTGCCGTTTGTCTCTACACTGCCTGCCGTACCGAGCGCCCCTGCAAGATCATGCTCATCGACCTGGCTGACCTGACACGCATCAACGTCTTCAAGCTTGGCCGAGCATTCAAAGCACTCAACAAGGTCGTTTACGTCTTCAGCAATGGCGAAGCCCCGGTTTTCCCCGAAGACATCATCTATCGATTTGCCTCCAAGCTCGAGTTTAAGCACATGACCAACCGCGTCGCCGAAGACGCCGTCCGCCTGGTCGCCCGCATGAAG
This sequence comes from Colletotrichum sojae, assembly GCA_014235955.1. NCBI lineage: Eukaryota > Fungi > Ascomycota > Sordariomycetes > Glomerellales > Glomerellaceae > Colletotrichum > Colletotrichum sojae. The sequence goes on from WIGN01000069.1 coordinate 14,818, forward strand.
CAGGACTGGATTGTCATGGGCCGTCGCCCTTCCGGTATCTGCGGCGCCTGCCTTTTAATGGCCGCCAGAATGCATAATTTCCGCCGGACTGTCAGGGAAGTCGTCTACATCGTCAAGGTCACCAACCACACCATTCAAGAACGTCTGCAGGAGTTCAATGTCACAGAGGCCAGTAAGATGACGGTTGAGGACTTCTTGGCCAATGACTTTGGCTCTAGCTCGCATGACCCCCCATCTTTCTACCGAAATACCGAGGCTTGGCAGAAGAAGCAAGAGGAGCTGGGCAAGAAGCGCAAGCGCAAGATCACCGAAGAGGGTCAAACCCCACGGCCGACAAAGGCGCCTCTGCCTCCCCCGCCCGACTTGTCGACAGCGCCTGCGGTCGAATATCGCAGGGACAAAGACGGCTACATCATCCCCCCGCTCCCTTCCAAGATTGCCCAGGATGATCCCGCTCTTCGAGACGCCAACAGCACACAACATCTCGAAACTCTGGCCGAAGAGTTCGGAGACCCAGAAAACCAGAACGACGCGTCTTCCTCGCAGACCGACACGGATGGCGCGAAGGGTCGGCAGTCCAAGGGACAGCTGCCGATCAATGAAGAATGGGAGGAGGACGAAGCCGAGATGGAGGAAGAAATCTCTGAGATTATGAACGATCCCGAGACCTACGAGCACGCCAAAGCCTTCAGCAACGCTGAGCAGCGAGCCCGTATACACTCCATCTGGGCGCTGCAACAGCAGCCTGAGAAGGCAGTGTCGATGGCACCAGAAGTCGGCGAGGATGAATTTGCGGACGACCCCGAGGTGTTGAACTGCGTACTAGCTCCCGAGGAGGTTAAGATTAAGGAGCTTCTGTGGGTGAACGAGAACAAGGACTGGCTACGCCAAAACCAAGAGCGACTTTTCCGCAAGAAGCTGGAGAAGGACAAGCCAAAGGTGACGCGGAAGCGCAAGAAGAGGCCTCGCATCGGCGAGGGCCAGACGACGCCAGCGAGCACACCAGGAGAGGCCGCGGTCAACGTCATGAAAGAGCGCGGCTTCTCGAAGCGTATTAATTACGATGCCATCCGACAGATGTTCGAGGGTCCAGACAGCGGAGACCCGGGATCCAGGCCAGAGAGCGAAGCAGCCAGTCGTCTGACCAGCAAGGCGCCCAGCGTGCACGAGGATCAAGTTGCCGACGACGAGAGCGACCACATGGGTGGCAGTGGCGATGAGATGGACGGTCACCAGGACGACGAGTTTGGAGGCGGCGAGTACGACGACATGGGCGACGAGTCCCACTTGTACGATGACGAGGATCAGGGTCTGGCCGAGGAAGAAGACGACGACGATGATTTTGGTTTGGGAGACGACGATGACTGAGGGAACCATGCGTCCGTCGTCGAAACATTGCGGGGTTGGCGAATCTAGGTGATGGAAAGCCTCTTGTTTATTTTGGCTTTAGATACCCAAGAGCTCACTCGCGGCGTGCCTGGCCGTGGACGGCCGCAAGACACTGCTGCGACGACAAAAGCTCGGCGCATAGAGGTGGCATTAGATCGGGCAGAAAAATTCCCGGTGGTGTCAATTAGATTGATATTTTGAGTCTACCCTTCCATCGTGGCCATGCAGTAGACACGCATTTGTAAAGTTACCGGTACTCCTATCCCCCTAATAGACTAACGAAACAATGAATCATGGGTATACGTTCAAAGAAACAGATGCGCAGCCGACCCACGCAAGCCAAAATTTCAGGTAGCAGAGCAAGGAAGCATTCAGACGTCGTCTTCGGTGACCATCTCCCATCGCTTCGTGCCCAGCTTTCTCATCTTCTTCGGGCTGCCGGTGCTTCCGGGGACGGTCGCGGTCTCGTTGCTAACGCGGAGCCGCTCCATCTTGCGGCCCAGCTTGTTGAGCCCACTGCTGTCTCCTTTCTTGCCGCCAAAGTCGTCGCGCTCCTGCAGTGGGTTGCGCCGGGTAGGACTGCGTCCTGCCAGCTCGCGCTTGAGGATTTCATTCTCCCGACGCAGCCGCTCATTCTCCTGCTCGAGGTCTTCGACCAACAGGTTCTCCTTGTCCTCTCCGGCGTCGTCATCCTCTGCCAACGCGACGCCGAGGCCCTTCTCGAAAAGTTCCATCTTGCGATCCCAGTGCTCCTCGCCCTTCTCGTGTTCAGCCGCGAGAGTGGCCTTGAAACGCGCCAACTCGAGCTCGAAACGGGCGTCAAAATCAGCCATGCATTCCTCTCGCACGAGCTGCTCGTGGTCTAACAGACGATCTTCCATGCTCAGAAGATGCGCCTCAGCAGTGACCCTGGCCTCGCGTTCGTGATCCAGCTCTATGTGGAGATTCGTAATCTCCTCTTGCATGCGAGCAATCTCTAGTGCTGCATGCTCCATAAGGACGCGGTCGCCGCTCTCGGAGCCGGGCGAAAAGTTGCGATGTCCAGCCGGCGGGTGACCGTAGTAGGCCCGCCGATGAGGGGGTGGCAGATCAGGGGACGCAAGGGGCGGCGATGCGTGCGATGCCGAGGGCATGTCGGCGAGCAACGTCGAGGTGATGCTCGGGATGCGCGGGACCGTGACCTCCCTCGCCAGCGCGCTGTACCTGAGGATTTGGGAGGTTGCGTTCAGGTCTCCGTGTGCATCGGCCGTTACGATCATGACGCCCCGCTGCGCGTTGCGCCGGACCGCAACCCCTGAGGATGACGATGCGGAAAACGAGTTGGAGAAAAGAAGCTCCGTCATCTTGCATTGACGGAATGGCATAACACTGGGCTAAATCAGATCGGTCAGCAGGTTGCCTTGTTCGTGCTGCAACAGTCGCAACGTACCTTGTTGTTGGTCCCGAGACTGCTTTGGGCCTGCAGACACTGGCCCAGGTACATGAGACTCTCATTGATCTTCCCAGCCTCGGCAAGGGTGGCACCCTGCGTCTTAGCATCCCGAGCGCGTTCGCTGCCAGCAAGGTCGACGATGGTGAGTGTGTTACCCTGCCAAAACCGGTTACGCCCAACTCGGGAGCGTCTCTTCACCTCAACGCAGAAGAAGCCGTGACTCCGAGAGGAGACGCTGTTGCTGCCCGTTCCAGCCACCTGACGCTCATGAAGACCAGCCTCCAAGACCATTATGGCTTCCCTGAAGTTAGTGCAGGCAATCTTCTTCAGACCGGCAACCACCTTCCGGTCGGCCGACTGTTCTGTAGACTTGAACAGCAGCGGCCGCCGGCGGTACTCCTTCGTAGCATTCGATTTGACCGGCGGGGTCAGGAGATCATATATCTTATCGTTGTATACCTCGTACATGGACAAGACAACGGCATAGTCGCAATCGGGGTCCGAGGAGACGTTGACAGAGCTGATATCGGGTGCCTGGGGAAGCGCCGATGGTCGCTGAAGAGCGCGTCGAGGGGTGGACGGTGGGTAGTGTTCGCCCTGTGGTGTTTTAGCATTCGTTCTTTTCTCTGAAGCTGTGGTCATAGTCATGAAGTTCGGTTCAGGATCTTGCAGACGTTCTGCAGAGCTCATGAGTACCTCCAAAGAGATACCAGGACGCTGGCGTCGTGGGCGGCTTGGTATGGGAGACACCAAGCGCACGCTACTCGGGCCCATGGGCAAATGGTGCGCTGTGTACGAACGCAGATTGATGTCTGAAATGGGGGGTTCGACATAAATAGATGGGATTCCTACAATCATGGGCGTTCCTGCTCTTGATCCTCCTCCGCGTGACGAGCCAAGGTCGGTAAAGACGGTCTCAAGGAAGTAAGGAGCTGAAATGATGGTCGCATCGGAGACGTCGGCAGCCTGGAGAGAGCCCTCGAGACTTGGCGAGTCGTACATGTTCGAGCCGATGGAGCGGAAAACAACGTCGAGAGCGAGTTGGGTCATGCCCCTTTGTGTTTTCGAGCCGAGGATCGTATGTGACTGCATGACCGTGGACGTCAGCGGATGTTTTCAGATCATACACAGTTCAAGCCGAGCAGGTCTTACCTTTCCGGAACCAGTGACACCAAGAGTCGCAATCAACGCATCGGTACCCTGGCCTCCGTGAGGAGCTAGAACGCTCTCGACGAAAGACGCGACTCCAGTGGAGTGGAAGACATCGAGCTGGGTGGCATCTTCTTCGAAAACCTTGGTGAAGGCAAACTTCTCAGTCGATCGCTTGCGGTCGTTGGGCGGGTTAAGTGTAATGTGCATTGGTTGGGAGCCATCTTCAGGCTCCTCGACGGTCAGAAACCTGTCTGAGGAGGCCGTCCCGGCCGGAGGAGGTCGCAGCCGGAGGTAGACCTGGAACAAGTTGGCCGACGACTTGTTTGATGATGTTGACGAATCCATCGGGGATAACTGGTGTCGCTCTGATAGTATGGGTTAGTAGAGGTTACGGTGAAAAAACGAGATGCAGAAGTCGTGTTGCTGATGAAGGCGCCTGGAGTTCAGGTCGATGGAGCTATAGGTATTCTCGGCCACACACGACCAAGGAGCTCGTCGAGAACGCAGAATCCTTGTTTACAGCGGTGACCGGGCAACGGTGGATGGGATGAGGTAAGCAAGCGCCCAGCATGCTACCACTCAAGGTACCTAGATACCTTCGATAAGATAAGGGATGCAAGGGACGTGCACTCAGTCTCCCCTCCTTCCATTCCCGACTCTTTCTTCTTTTTTCTTTTTTTTCATTCCCTTACCCCGCCACGTTCTTGCACGGTGCTCCCCGCTGAGACACCGCCCCGAGTGGGGCTGGTACCCAGGCTGTATGGCGTCGGGTCCGACCGACGGGCCTGGCCCCGATCCGACCTCACCTCTTTCCGACCTCCAGATGGCCCCTGAACCGCGGCAGGGTCGAAATCAACCAGCGCATACCTAGGTGACTGCGGAACAAATGCTTGTACTGTAGCAATTTTTTTTCCATCTCATCTCATCTCTACAATGCTTTACGCCCGGATGGTCAGGCAATCTGGTTCCAGAGCCAAAGTTCAGTGGTAGCATGGTCTGGTTTCTTTCAGGTTGAGTCAAGCCACGACGGTGTAGAGTCACCGTGACAAAAGCCAAACCCAGAAAGTTGAACGGCTTGATTTTTACTCTTCCGATTGTCGACACCATTCGATCATACGAGGGCGAACTCTGCGTCGCAGTGATTTCTCCCTACACTTCACTCGCCCGCTTCTCGACTGGCCCCTTTTCGACGAGAAGGTTGGGCTCTCCTGAATCCCGAGTCCTACCGTCTACGTAGCCTCTTGGTCAAAGTTTTTCAAGAGGCTCCAGGTCGAATGGTTGAGGCCCCGCGCAGGCATCACCCAGCTTGACAACCCCTCATTTCCCGTCAGTGAGTCATGGACGACAAGACTAGCAGACGGGGACCAGTGCCGTCCGAGGCTGATCCCAATGACTCTCTTGTGACTGGCTGGAATCTGGACTGAGGCCAAAGGATCCTTTTCTCGGGGCGTCGCCGGTCAACACCGAAGATCCGAGCCTTCGAGGCCCCGCCGAAGCCCGCCAATGCTCTCACCTGTGGCTTTCATTCTTCCTCCCTTCCCCTCGTGCTCCCACTCTCCTGTCCTCCATACGCAGCGTCCGTGACGCTGGTAAGCACTGGGCCATGCTTATGGATGGCAAGCCAACAACTATAGCGGTTACAGCAAGTCAGGCAAGCAGGTCACCGTGCAATGCGGAGTGGAAGTGAGTGCCATATGTGAGGTGCAGGGATCGAGTGCTGAGGCTAGAAAAAATTGTTTGCAGACAGCCACAAGAACACCGGACGAGAGAAGTCAAGGTGTGCCAGCTTCCAAGTGCGTGCGTGCGTGCAGAACAGTCATCATCGTTTGCAGGATGATCTGTCCCTGAGTTGTCTGCCCCTCGCTGCCAGGCTCCAGCTGCCCCTCCATCTGCCAAGCCGAGGGGAATCGGGATACCGCCTGCCTTAAAAAGCAAATGTCAAGGCGAGCAGCTACATAGTTTTACGGACCCGAATGGAGACGTGGATACGTGGTGGAGGTGCCGAAGTCCAACATGCGAGTGAGGAATGCACGGCAAAGTATCGAAGCATCGGAGTGGAATGCCCATGTTTGACATGGCAGAAATCCACTCGCTCAAATGCTGCAGCATCGCCAGCAAGTACCTAGTGTACACATGCGGGCTGCGCCACGGCATACTTACATGTGTCTATCTACTATGTAGGTAGTGTATCTAGGCAGGGACTTGGGTACCCAAGTAGAGAAGACGAACTCCATACGAGATATTTGCCACAAAGCAACTCCAAGCGGGTCACCGGCAGCCTCACATATTAAACGCGCCGTCATAAGACATGATCAACCCGGCTCCATCTCGATCAAGGCCGGCGCAACGGGCTACGGGTGACGACAGAGGGAAGGGGGGAGTGAATTTGCCTGTGGAAGAACACGCGCCGGCAGGACGAACCGGCGAGGTGAGGTGACACAGGCTCCAAGGAGGGGCAGAAATGGGTTGATGATGGTCGACCTGAAGGTTGGAAGGACCTGGATAATATGGCTCAGGGGTACATTGCAGGCGCGTACTGGGTGCTCCTCCACATTTCAGCGCATCAGTCCACTAATGACAGTGGTCGTCCAGCGCTTCTTACCAGCGTCTGCAGGCCATCTGTGGGTGCGTCAGAGGGGAGGCTGGCGCAAAAAGGCGGTGACGGCGTGCCAGATGAGGTTTAGCGCCTCCTCTCCATCCACTCTAAGCGAGCCAGACAATGCCAGATTCCCACTGTTTCCCACTGCAGCGTTCCAGCGGGCGACCCCACCGAACTAAGGACCCACACTGGATTCAGTGAATGGGGTCAGAGTGAAAAAAAAGAAAAAAAAAAAAAAAAAAAGGGTTTGGGCCGCTGAAAAAATAGGTAAGAGGCCCAGGCCGGGAAAGAGCAAGAGACATGGAAGAATCGATTGGGTGTGGAGACACCGGCAGCCATATTATTTTCAGAATCCCGTCGACTACTTCGCTTCGTCCCCTTCTCCCCCCCTCTCTCCCCTTCCCTTCCCTCAATCACCAACCCAACCCAAACCCCTCCAGACAACGAAGTCGCCCTACACAGAACCATTCGAAAGAAACTTCAGATACCAATACAAAACTTCGTCGAAACCATGTCGCCCGCTTTCGCTGAGCTGTAAACGCCCACTGCGGGGGCGCCTGATCGGGGCGCCTCTGCAGTCCAGCAGCTACATCGAGACACTCAATCCATTCTTGTTTTCGACGAAGTTCATCACAGACTTTCACTGTCCAGAGCCCTCTGAGGGACGGCTCTGGCCCATTGACGGAAGTCTGCATCTGATTTCAACCGAATCGACCATCTTTTGCCCGTCATTCACCGGGCCACGCGACGCCCTTCTCCATCCTTACTCCTCACACCAGCGACTCCTCCCTCACGACATTACCTACTTTGAACCTCTCTCCGACCTCTTGATATTCTTCTTACGAATACATTCAAATCGGTTCTTTGCGAGTCAGAACACCAGGACGGTCTTCGCCATCCATTCTGACAAGAGGACGGCATCTTGACTGGCGGTTCCACAGACTTTGCACCATACAGCATACGACCACCGTTGGGTTTTACCCCCTGCATAACCACCACTACCACTACCACTACCACTACCACTACCACGACCATGTCCCGCAACGTTCGCAACAAGTCCTCCGCGGCGTCCCGCAAGGCAGCGAAGCGCCGCGACTCGATTACCTCCTCCTCGTCTTTCGACCTATCTGATGACGGTGGCTATTCTGCGGTCGAAGATATCAGCGACTCTTCTGATGACGACGAGGACGATGTCGTTGCGGCCGAGGAGGAGCACATCCTGCACGAGGTGCTGCCCCCAAGCATCTCGAGCTCTCCTCGGCCGCCCATTGTCCAAGAGGACGATGAAGAAGAAGAAGACGACGATGACGACGACGACGATGACGATCAGGACCAAGACGACGATGACGAAGAAGATGGCGCTGCAGATATTGAGGACAGTGCCAGCTGGGACGGCATCATGTCAGACGTCGACGAGAGTGTGGTCTCAGACCACCACCACCAACAACAACCTGAACCGATAGAGCGCCACGTGCGATTCGACGTTCCATCGAGTGATTCCGACTCTACCGATACCGAAGATGACCATGCGGATTTCTTCCCTGACATCTTTGTAGATCAGAGCGCCCTCGACCCGGCGTTCCGCCGCGAGATTGAAAACGATGATGAAAATGACGAGTCAGAGAACTCCACATCTTTTTGGGATTATAATGGCCCCGACTACGGATTTCAGGGTTACGGAGATGTCGACTCGGATATCGAGGACGACTTGATCCAGGGTCCTGGCGAGAACGATACCCCTATTGCTACACCAATGACCACGGGAGAGGTTTCCGAAGTGCCAACTCCAGTCGCAGCTTTTGAAGAACCTCAAGAGCTGGACGGCTACGAGAGTGAGTTGTGCCTTGTGATGCGGCTGCCGCTGCCGCTGCCACCTGCGAGGAATACGTGATTGCTAACCCTGTCGGCGCCCAGCTGATGGTGACACCACCGAAGAAGATGAGCCGGAGCCCGTTCCCCGACGCAAGATTAAGCGTCCCGAGCTCCCTGCGGACCAGTGGGATGATTCCGACACGGATCTCCCCGTCAAGGGTGAGCGTGGACAGCCCCGCGTCGGCCGCTTCAACCTCGACAACTCTGAGCGGAAGCCCATCGCTGTCGTGAACCCCATCTCCAGGAAGATGATGATCTTTACCCCGCATCGCCGTCGCCATCTTGACCTCTCACCAGAGCAGTTCAACTTCTCGTACCTGGACATGCCTCCCATGGACGAGAACCAGAACTCGCCCATGTTCAGCAACTCGGCTCAAATCATGATGAGCGCCATGTTTTCGTCCAACACCTTTGGTGACTACCTCAACACTCAGGCTATGGGTCCGGCCGAGGCCTTCTTCCCATTCCAGTCGGAGCCCAACACCCCTGACGAGAGCTCCGAGATGGAGATCGAAGACGAGGACGAGATCGAGAAGAGCCTGGACATCAATGACTTTATTGAATTCGATGATACGCGCTCCCTGGACGGGGATGAAGAGACCCAATGGGACGAGGATGGCCCGAACTCGACCCCTGCTCGCCCTCGTACCGCCTCGAGCGATGTCGACCTCCACTCTCACATCAACGCCAGCAACGTCGGCGCCTTCCGTCGCGACCAGATCAACCAGCGACTCATCTTGAGCGACAAGGCTACCCAGGACTCTCTCGCTCTCAGCAGCCCCTACAACTACACTGCCCTCCGAGGTCTCAAGTCTGATCGTTTCGAGACGGCGGCCGTTCCCTTGACGCCGATGCGACGCTCCAAAAAGCAGCTGCGCGACCTCGCGCGCAGCCCCCTTGAGTCCATGTCTCAAAAGCGCAAGGCATCCAGCGAAATACCCATGGACCACAAGCGCCAACGCAGCCTCTCGGAGGTGACATTGCTGGGCATCTAGTACGATGCTGCACACTTTTGACCTCCCTGAAATATAACGGTTGAGGATGGCGTGGCATGCTGCCCTTGGAAGCCCTTGGAAGCAAGAAGGGCACTTGCCATCCCTGGCCTCATACTTCACACCCTGGTCGCTCTTTTCACGTTTCCATATGTTTCATTTTCCACCAGAAAAAAGTAAGGACGTCGATGAACGGAAAGACGATAGACAAAAGTTACCCGCCATGGAGCCCATAGGCCCATCGGCATGCCAGCGAAAAGCCTTAGACTTGATCTTGCCCCGGCTTCTGAGCGGGAGGACGAAATTTCTCCCCGATCAGACATGGGGCATGCTGTTGACGGTTGATGTGTTCCTTAAATGAATAAAAATGATGATATTCAAAGTTAAGGCTCTTGCAATCCCGTTTGACCTGACTTGGCCTTGGTGAAACTAGTCGTACCTACTGCATGCCTGCCATTGACCATTCACCAGGGCAGAGGTGGTCGGCAGAGGTATGAAGAGGGATACGACCCTGAATTATCCAGATCTGTCAAAGTATACACAAGAAGATGATTCAAAGTCCCTTTTCCTCGTGCCCACAGGCACACATCAGCAATAATACTCGAGAAACCCAACCCTTGAGAGCCCAGTGGCGCTCAGCTGTACGTGTCAATGGCATTGCTGAAGGCCGTCTCTATCTGCCCGACCAGTGTCTTGGCGGCGCCCTGCAGCGCCTCGGGGACCTTCTCGATGACAGCCGCGCTGAATTTGTCGGTCGCGCTCTTCTCCTGCTTGAGGTTGAGGAGGATGATGGGGCTGAGAAGGAGCCTGTCAAACTTGGGCTTCGCGTCGACAACGTTTCCGAGAGTTATTTCGACTCCGCCGGCGAGCTTCTGCGTAGACTGAGCGACAGTAATGGCCTCGATGAGATTGAGTGGCTCCGATTCTTTGGCGACCTTGAAAGCCTCGTTGATCTTGACGAGGAGCTTCGTCGAATCGATGATGATGGGCAGCGTGCCAAAGAGGCCACCATCCCAGGATGCCACAGTGTCACCGAGCTCCGTGTTCTGGGCGGCAATCTCATCCATGGCCGCGACGATGGCGGCGCCGTCGGCAAGGGCAGAGGTGGCAAAGAGGCCTAGCAGCGAAAACTTGAGAAGCATCTTGACGCTGGTGGTACTGGATTGCAAAGATCTGATTTGACAGCAGTGGGATTTGGATCTGAGCCTGATGGCCATACAGATCTTCTCAGTGTGGTCTCAAAGCCTCTTTTTATACTTACCATCTCACGACCTCGGGCATTCCAACATCATCGTAGAGCAGCATTCATCGTCACTTCAGCCAGCGTCACATCAGCCATCATGCTAGCCCAGCTGTTCCTCCGCCTATCACATTTCTCTCATCCCTTCCGACCTGCCATCAATGCCATCCTTCCCCGCAATTCACACCGAGTAGGAACGGTTTAAATGCCTTGTTCGGACACAGGCGAGGTGTGATCGCGCCGTCGAAATACTAGGAAGTTTCGGAAGGCTTCACATGCCCTCGGCCGAGAGCAGTTGGTTCAAGCCGCCCAACGAAGAGACACTTCAAAATCCTTCAAACACATGCTGGCCACGATGAATACCAAGCGTCCAAGCCGAGGAGAAGCAGGGGTGCTTCCCCGGATTCTGTCGTTCGTCCCTTTGACACCCCGCTGATCCCCCGTCAGCCCCTCATGCGAGGTTCCTGCCGATGTGACTACCCCAACAATTGAGAGGTGCGCAAACCGTACTCATTGGACAGTCTGTGGCGACGCCGGCGTCGGCACTGGCACTTTTTGGTTCGACCTGCGCCTTTTGTTCGCAACGCTCAGGGCGGGCTGAGAATGGACGTCAGGGTGCGCAGACGCAATATGACCGGCGCACATACCGTCATTTTTGGTCTGGGCCAATAGTTCCTCCGAGCTTCTAGTGTATGTATGTGTGGATGAACTGGGTCATACATTCTAAGAGTTTTTCTTTTCGCTGTTTTCTCCCGCTAGGTAGTCCGAGTGATACTGGGAGTCGAGGGAGACCGGTGGTTCCACTGTGGTAGGTAGGGTGACTGGAATGACGCGTGAGAGTCAACTTCTGGGCCAGCAGGCCGATTCTTCTCTGACTTGGATCAATGTCAACAGGAGAGAAAGTACAAAGGAAGAGAATTAGAGAACCTCATCTGCGGAACGTGATTGCCATCGTTGTTTGTCTTTCGCCCCTCTCTGGTTTGTCTTGTTGGGTTACTTTCCTCCTACTTTCAAATTGCTGGGCGGTTACCTGGATTCTACCTAGATGACACTACGGCACAACGCAAGATAACTTTACCACGTACCAGTCAGCTAGCTAAGGTAGCTTCTTATGAACCCGAGTCCCTTGCATTCGGGTCTAAGGTATAGCAGATTTGACAATGCCTACCTCTTTGGACCATTTTTCTCTTTCCTTTGGTGTTAGTGAGGCAAGCAAGATCTAGCTAGGTAAGCGCAGGCAGGGAGGGTGCTTGGCGGCGGCTGGGTGTGTACCCACCTTTTCGCCCCAACACATTAGGTTTATAGATATTGTTGCAGCTCAAATTTATGTGAATTGGTCGGATAGCGCAATGGTAGCGCATGGTCTTCCGGTGGCCAAGGTTGCGGGTTCGAGTCCCGTTCTGATCGATATCTTTTGCTTTGTGCTCACACCTTACCTAACTTTTGCAGCAATGCATGTAGTTAGTTGGTACTCCTTTTTCCCGTTGATCGTTTGCCCTTTACTCTTTTTAGCTTCCTTCGTGGGTAGCGGGAAACCATTGCCGGGGCTGCATATGTCGAGAGAGCTTGCTATCTGCCCTCCAATCGCCGTTATAGAGTTGACCACGTAAGCGATGGGATGTATCTGGCAACCACCACCTACATCCAGGGGTCCTATGATCATTATTGAGCGCGTGTTCCTCCGTATGACCCAGCGGGTAAGGACCGGGACGGACCATGTATCGTCTTTGCCTACCAGGGAACGCCGTCTTTGATAAAGGTAGGTATGCGGCGACGATGAGAGCCAGAGGGCAAGAACTCTCAAGTCGTACCATGGAATGGGGATTGGTATTGGGAAGAAACAACCAACTACATCCATCCTTCCCGCACCTCAAGACCTAGCTAGGTACGTTAGGTAGGTAGGTGCCCAGCTGTTTGCCCCTTTGGTCGGCAGGCAGCAGCTTAGGTCGCTGTTTCCGTACATCACGACAGTCAAGACATGCGTCGGGCGTGCGTGCCTCACGGAACTGGCCCTCCTTCCGTGTCACTCGCTCTTTCCAAGGTAAATAGGGGAATGGCACCGACACTACGAGAGCCATGATTGAGCCTTCCAAGGGAAGGCTCTGAACAATCCTCTGCCCGTCCTTGACCTTCATTTTCCCAACCATGGATCCTTTCCTTTTCTCTATCCCAATCCAACACCTCCCCCAGACACCTCTCTGCTTCTGCCTCTTTCAATCCTCTTCATCAATCAGCACAACCGCTTCGTATCTGGCGAGCTCTTCTTGGAAGCCCATTGCAAAGCCATCATCGTCTTCAGCGTCGAACGTTTGCCACCCTCCTGTTCGAATACCGCCATCCTCTGCACATCGCCGAAATGGATGCCTCCGTCACAACTCCATTGCTTCAGGGCCAGCCCACAAGCGACGATGGACTGCCGACGCCAGCTGCATACGGCCAAATCCAGGACCATGTAGGCCCCTCTTCTGCAGCGTCTCTTCAAACCTGCCCCATGGCTGACAATCGTCCAGCCTGCGTTCTTGAGAGCCTGCCATTCCTCATGGCGATGTCTTCCTCAGAACGTGATCTGCTGGATCAGAGGAGTCGTGGTTGCTTACCTGATCGCCGCTGGTGTGATGATCCTCGATTACAAGCTGGGAGAGGAATCACCCTACTCGAATTGGCGGATTCTCTTCGATTTCTCCATCGTCACCTGGTCTCTGCTCTTGATCTACCATCTGGTAGTCTTGGTAGGTGCAACACTGCTGTCTCTACCGCGGCGGCGTGGCGTCGTGCTGACTTCTCCCGTACGTTTGCAGGGCTGGACGTACACCCACTTCTACCACCCACACATCGATGAGAGCCGCGGCGGTTGGGAGTACCGAATCCTGAGGCTGTTGTCGCTGCCCTACGACATGGGCAGCCTTCGCAAGCAGTTCTACTTCACCATGTTCTACACCGTCACCACGGTCTTCACCTTTATGAATACCCTCATCTACTGGGCCGTGACGCTGCCGCACAACGACGCGTCCGATGGGGAGCCAAGCCAGCCCCGGCCATCTGGTGTCTCTTCAGAGGTGACTCACTTGGACAACGGACAGAAGCTCACACCGCATGAACCTTGTGAGTCATCCTTCTCTAATCGACATGGATGAATCCTGACAGTGTGGTTGTTAGTCACTGAGATCTTTGGCGAGGGTTGGTTCAAGGCCTTTGTCATCCTGAACCTGTTCATCGTCTCGACAGTTATCTCTCTATCTGAGATCTTTTGGCTCAACAGTATCAAGCGTCCGCTCGTAAGTGAAGCTAGTTGAGAAGGTTGCGGGTCTCTGCTGACAAAACTGGCACTTCAAGGCCGTTGGCTCGCATACCTTGGGCGTCATCTTCTTCGCAGGCCTCTACCTCGGTTGGGCAGCCATCGGCAAGATCGAGACCGGCGCCGACGCCTTCTACTGGCTCGACCGGGAGACGATCGGGTCTCGCGAGGCCGTGGTGGCAGCGTCGATTGGATTTGTCATATTGGCTCCCATCAGTAGGTTCCCCCCGCCCCTCGTGACTTCTGGCAAGACGGTGCTAACTCGTTGCCCAGTGTACGCGCTCATGTATGGTCTTGTCTCGATGAGGGAGAGCATTGCCCGGGCAGCCCACTCACGACGGGTAGCCGCTGCTGCCGCGGCAGCGGGCAACTGAGGGACTTTCGGTCGAGACGGGTCCCGTCGGAGATGAACGGGGGGCTGCGTCGGGCGGTGAGCACGGCGGTGGCCCGGTTCTGTCGGTCTTGGCCATACGTGGTAGTCAGGTGTTCCTGAGGTATTCTTGTTGATGCCTCAAATTGTAGGAGCGATCAGGCATGCATCGGGCTGGAGTCTACAAGCAGGAGGCGGTGGAGGGGAGATGTCGAGACTGAGAGGGGGGTGTGAACATACGATTACCAAAATAACCTAGAACATTACGCCTTTGAACAAGCAACTCCTATTCCCGAGCCGAGGGGGCTGAATGGCGAATGAAGAGTGACGAGGGGTGCCCCGCGCAGGTCCACGAGTGACGATGTCTGGTAAGCAACTCTGAACGTTCACGGGACGGGACGGATAGGGAGAGATGGGGACGGCGCAAGGAGCGGTGTTGAGGCGGTGATGCAGGTCACTGGGCTTGCCGACAGTGAAGACTGGCGGAGAGCAGGGATGGCGGTTCACAAGCGAGCGGGACGGGGTGACGGTGGCTCGACGCGATTGGCGGCGGTGGTTTTGTGCCTGAATCTGCCCGACTAGCTGCATGCGCCAATCTTGGACGAGTAGAAGCGGGAGATGTGGTTTGGTTCAAAAGTGGTTCGAAGAGGGGAGCAGAGGAGGGGTGTCAAGACTCGAGAGAGGGCCCTTGGAGGGGAACCCTGGAGGACTAGATCAGGGACCTCGGGGGTCAGCTGGGGAGCCCGGAGAGGCTCGCTCCTGGGTAGGTTTAGTGTAAGGTCCCGTCATGTTGGTGATGAGAGGGTTCGGACGAAGAGTCGAGACGAGAAGACAGACAGGATAGCGTCGAGAGCGTGCTATTGCCCAGTGGCTGTAAGTAGACGGTCTGGAATAAGGCCGTTCATGCGGCTGGGAAAGCGGAAAGGTCTTTGGGTTCCCAATTGGGTTGTGGCTAAGGAAGTCGAGGGTTGCCATGTCGGCGGCAGTGAAGCCAATGCGAGTCGATGGCGGCCTCGCAGGTTGGAGTTGACGAACGATGAGTCGTGGAAACAAAGACGGTCAGAGGGAGCAAACCGCACGGTAAGGTATCGATCGATCCTGCGCTGACAGGAGGTGCCGTTAAGGTATCGATGAGGTCGCGAGGCACTGTTCGCGTCGGCATCCTCAGGGTCCAAGGTTCCGAGGGGTGGTCCAAGTCTGAAGCACGACGAATCAAGCAAGGCGGCGGGGGGCCAACGAGGAAGAGGAGAGAATTGCAGTGACAGCAGTTGGCATTGTGGATTGGAAGTTGGTGAGGAAACATTTGAAGTCCAGATTGCTGCGAGACGAGGTACATTTCAGAAGGTTCAGTCGAAGCACCAACCGGAACTGCAGAAGAGTGAGCCGCCAGACCAAGACTATTAGGTATTACCTACCTAGCAACCTAGGTAGGTACCTAGGTAGTGTGAGTGTGAGTGTGAGCCCAGTCGATGTGTTGTCACTGCGGTCGCCTGGCCACTCACTGCGATACGTTATCGGGGCCGAACCTGGTCGGGCTCAGAAGGTATCGGTACGACGGTACCTCGCTCAGTACCTCCCCGGGGGACCGGCCGAGTAGCCAATGACACCCGGACGAGCCCTCCGACCGCCTTCTTGCGGCTTCCATTCTCGTCCTGCCCCCTCGGGCGGGGAGAGGGGCCTAGAGTCCTGAGAGGAAATGAAGAGATGTCCTCTGCTGGCAATGGCAGTGGCCGCGACCTCGAGCCCCGCGTTGCGACGCCCTCACGTGCGGCGAACAACGCATGCGATGATGGTTTGTTGGAGAGGTGCGCCAGGGTTTGGGCCGCCATTCCCGACCGCCGGAGACGTGTATCGATACACGGCACGTTTAGAGGCAGAGGTACCCAAGGAGGGTTTTAAGGGGAATTCTGCTGCGCTGCGGCTGCTCTCCGGTTGGCGGCGCGCTTCGATTTCAGGCCCCTCTGCTCCCTGAAGGAGATTTTTAGGTAGGTAGGATAGGTGCCAAGTAGGTACCTAAGGTGCCTAAGGTGCCTCGAGTGTGAGAAAGGTACCGAGTACCGCGGGTGAAGTCATCGCAGTGTCACCAGCGTTCCATTCTGGGCAGCCGCCGTTAGGCGTTAGGCGGCGATGCTGCCTGCCTGGGCTCAGCGGCAGCGACCTATCACGCCGCGTCTATCTCTGCTCTGTGCGTCCCAGCCGCCGACCACTCACACGGCCGCTATGAGAGCAACAACCAATAACACGCCCGTAGAGGCAGCAAAACATCACCAACCTCATGAGCCGCTATAAATATGCTGAGCCCCCCTCCGGAACCACCCCTCTTCCCTCTCGTTCTCCCCTCCCCCCCCCTCCATACACAACCACAAAGGGCGCCGCAAAGTTGCAAGTTGGGAATATCTCCTTGGAATCGGTCGTTCGTTTCTCTGGACTCCCTCCCGAGGAGACTCCTCCCACCCCGGGCCCCTGTCAATCATTTTGTGTGTCACTCGTCCCTCACTCTCTCTCTCTCTCACACACTCTAACTCTCACACTCTCTCTTCCCCCCCTTCGACCTCCCGACCTCACCCCCCTCTTCACACTCCTCCTCCCTCTCCTCTATTCGCTCATTTCGTCGTTCTCTTCAAGTCATCCATCCCATAGAGCAAAAGACATATAAGGACCCTTGAGCAACGCGTCTCTATCGCTTTCGGTTTCCTGTCTCTTTACTTTATCGTTCCCACCCCATTCGAGCATCGTTCTTTATCAAGCACGACAACAACAAGACAGCAGCAACAAGCAACCCCCTTCTTCAGATCAACACTGTCTCTTACGCGCATACACACACACAGGACAGCGCCAACTAGCCGCCGTCATGTCCATGTTCAAGCGCACGTTTAGGTCACAAGACCCCAACGTCCGCGTCGACAAGTCGTCGAGGCTGAAGAAGCCCAGCAGCAGCAGCTCGACCAGGGATCACCAGAAGCCGTCGAAATCCCAGCGGTCGGCGCCGGAGGACCAGCCGGTCTCCATGGCCCCGCCCGTCTCCGCACCCCACGCGGCGCCGATGCCGGCCAAGGCCGCACCTGCTAAGCCCACCAAGCCCTCCGTCGCCCCCTCGCCCATCGTCACCCTGACCGTTGGCCGCGAGGGCCGCCTGTTCGCCGCTCACGAGGACGTCCTCTTCCAGTCGCCCTTCTTTGAGGCCGCCTGCCGAGGCCAGTTCTTCGAGTCGCAGAGCAAGAGGATCTCCCTTCCCGACGAGGAGCCCGAAGTCTTCTCCGCCGTCCTCGAGTACCTCTACAAGGGTGACTACTACCCCCGCCTGATGCACAACAGGCACCGCAACTCTTGGGAGCTCGAGGACGCCGTCAGGGGAACTCCCCAAACTTCACCCAACCCCGATACCTACAAAGGTGGCCGCGCAGTCCCGGGTGCGTACCCGCCCACGCCCAACTCGGCCCACTCGGCCAACACCACCAACACCACCACCGGTACCACCCCCAGCGAGGCGACAATCTTCGTCGCGAGCTGCGGGCAACACATCCTCCGCGACACCGTCATCTACTGCGCCGCGGAGCGGTACGGGCTCGAGGAGCTCAAGCGCCTGTCCCTGCGCAAGCAGGGCCTCCAGTCCGGCGTCGACGTCGGCACCATCCTGCGCTCCGCCCAGTACGCCTACGCCCACACTCCCGACTCAGACTCGCGCCTGCGCGCTCACTACCTCGCCCTGATCATCCGGTGTCGCAAGACATTCAAGAGGAGCGGAACCATGCAGACCGAGATGGAGCGCGGCGGTAGCAAGCTCTTCTTCGACCTGTTCGTGGCCATGTGCAACCACCTCGATGACGTGATCGACCACTCCAACGCACGAACCCCCAAGACCGTCTAGAGAGGTGTAGGGCAACGTCTCGATTCTTCTGCTCGCCGGATTGACTGACTGCGTCGGTCGATCTGGGGGCCGGGCTGCGGGACCCCCTCACGTGTGCCATCACAAAACGAACACGGTTTTGCCACGGCGTTCAAACGGTGTTTCTTGTCACTCGCATTTTCTTGCTTCGGATTTGCATTACATGGAAAGGAGGCTGTCTGAAGACGCGCGATTCCAAGGAGTGGACTGAGTCTCTTGTGTTTTCTTTTCCCGCGGGCGTCACTTTCTCCCCTCTCCCACACCAGATTGGAAAACGAACACCATTTGGGAGCTCTTTTTTTCTCTTGAAAAGAAAAATCTCCACTTCTCCGTGAGGTTGGCCGAAACCCTTTCTGGTGGAATAACGGGAGCGAGAGGACTAGTACCCCCATCTGGCGTACACGAAGAACCATCCCTCCCGCTCCTCTTTTGCTTTCTCCATTCCGCATCTCTAGACGGCTTTTGCATGCAGATACAGCGCGCCTGGCATTTTTTCTCTTTTTTTGCGCTGGCGTTCGCCTGGCGGGATCTCCTAGTACGCTCCGCGTTCACTCGCAGGTGGCCGAACCGGGAACCTGCTGCTCATCAGAGAGAGAAGAGGAAACGAACTTGAGAGGACTTGCTACTCTTTTTTTTTTTTCCCTTCACAAAAACCGACACCCAAAAAAAACGACAACTCCCAACCAAGTTTGTTCTTTTCAACTGCTTTGCTTACTTGGACCAACGGCAACGGGGGCACAACTCAACTCTCACAAACTTTTCGACCCTCCGCTTCCACCGGAGAGAAGGGAAGTGGCGTTTCGGCATAGAAACCCCGGCACAAAGATGTACGGGCCAGGAACCATACAGATTGTGTTTTTGTCTTTTTTCCCTCTTCCGATGGACTTTTTTACGGATGTTTCGAGGACGGACGTGCCGTGCCGTGCCGCCTCGACTCCAGGGCAGGCCGAGGAGAGTTTAATGCGAAAGGAACCACAGGCTTGGCGCGACTCTCCTCGCTGCCCGTTAGCAAGAAAGGAAAAAAAAACGGACTTCTTCCAGACAAGAGAAAGAACATGTCAGATTGACTCTTTCCACCACATGTGTCTCTCCTTGTCTTCTCTTTTTTCCTTTGTCATTTTGGATCTTGACCCCGAGGGCGGGGCAAGGATTTTGGAGATGGAGGTCTGCATGAGTTTCCCGCTTTGCGATACAGCTGGCGGTCTTCCTGTATCCTAGTACGAAGATGATGATCTTGATGATTCGTCGGGCCGCCCCCAGCGGACGGCCTCGACCGGCTTGAGCCCTCGTCAGGGCGAGGTAATGAGAAAATCGGCCACCTCATGACTGTTCTTTGCCTCGTGACTTTCGTGTCAAATAATTGAGACTAGTCCACAAGATGTCCAGTCCTGCCAGTACAGCCAGGCCCAGATCAGACTATAACAACATCTTATACCCTGTGTTAGTTCATCCAAATAACCAATCTTCGATAGGAAGAAGCTGCAACTGCCTACCTAAGTGTACACGACCTCACAGCTTACCTGCCCATGCTCCTGGAACTCTTCCACGCTGTAACGCCTGATGATACTGTTCTCCCTGCAGATCTCCTCACATCTATGCCAGTCAGGCAGCAGCCTATTGACTCTTGGGTAATTCAACTCACGCGGAAACGCCTTCAGTATGTCAAGCAACAAGCTCAGAAAGTCGTCACTTCACGCTCCGAAAATGACTTGGAAGATCGTGGGAACAAACTTACACCAATGCTGCTTGTTTTTTTGTGTCCCAGCCAAGCACCTGCCGGCGGAGCAACCTCGGCATGCACGTAAGAAACAAAGCGTGAAGGATTAGGCTTGGTTTCTTATTCTTCAAAAACACGCTCATACGAGCGTCATGGTGCCTGGGTTGCAGCATCACATGAAACAACAGCCCACGACGCGTCTACTGGCAGAGACAACCATTCCGCCCCAGAAGTCTTTTTGTCAATCAAGACCGTCCATCGACTGGGAAGCGCATGGCGACGGCTGCAGTGGCACTCGCTAGCGAAGCCATGTGCGACGTCGATGGGTCGTGTTATGAGCCGAGATCCAAGAAACCAATAACGCCAGGTTACATGGTTGCCAACACGGCGAAGGCGTCACGCCTCGAAGCGCATCAACAGGGTACTTCGAACGAAGCCGCAGCGGGTAGGCCGGCAGCTTCTAGAGTGTTTCTGCGAGGCATGGCGAACGCAGGCCATTGGCCGCCTTGAACGAAACGGCCGAGCGATAAGCCTTCAAGAATGCGCAACATGGTCGCGTCTATTCGTACAGTGGCGCGTACAGGTATTCAGAGCGAACGACCTGTCCCTCGGACAATAGCGTTGTTCGTGGTTTTCTTGGCGAAACATCTGCATCTGCAGGGCGGCATGCACTCACGCGGGCTGGTGCATCAGGACGACCGGACAGCGTATCATCGGGGAGCATCACGATGCGGCCGAGAGACAAGCGCTTCTCAGAGTAAGAACACTATCGGATAACAGAGGCGGAGAGGAGAGAACCCCTCACATGCTGCAGGGCACACGGCAGGACTACGGAGGGACTGGGTGATATATAGGGCGTCGGAACTACCTACCGTGCCTCCATCTGGTTTCCTCCAGCATCCCTCCGCTTCTTCAATAATCCATCGTCATCCCGCCGCTACTGTCGGGATATTGGAACCAGCATCAATCTACCGGCCGCGACTCCCGAAGCCCTCCTGGCCAGATGTACACGTTTGGCGGTCACTCGTGAGGATTCTGAGGAATCCCGCCCAGTGGTATCCGTACACCAGTCGAGCCAAGATAGGGGCGACCTATCAGATCGAGCGCCCGAAGTGCCGCAGCCAACGGTCCTGGCACATTCCCGCAGTCCAAGTCGGTGATCGTTCTCGGGAGAAGCTCGGAACGAGAAAGTGTTTCCAGGGTTACGTTTTGAGGAGTGAGTTTCCAAGGTTCTATTTCTGCCTCTCGACCTCGTTGGTTTCCATTCTCGTTTTTGTTGTCGTCGTCGTCTCGTCCTTCTCCCTCGGCTCGTTCCTGCCCATGTCCTCCGAACAGGGTCCTTTTTGTGTATCCGCACCGGGCCGAAGAAAAAGGACAGGGAGCTGCACGTGGAATTGGCCAATAGGCGCGGGACCCCAGGTTGTCCAGGGGTGGAAGGCGCTGAGATTGAGCCCAACAAGCCCGCGGGCTGGTGTTGCCGTCCAGCGCTGAAAGTTCAATGGGCGTTTCATACGGATACTGGAATTCTGAGTTCTGAGTTCTGAGTTCTGAGTTCTGAGTTCTGAGTTCTGAGTTCTGAGTTCTGAGTTCTGAGTTCTGAGTTC